>JAGDYQ010000065.1:4895281-5143572 GCA_021962125.1 Bulinus truncatus | reverse complement strand
GAACTGCCATGAGACGTGCCTGAACTGCCAAGAGACGTGCCTGAACTGCCATGAGACGTGCCTGAACTGCCATGAGACGTTACCTGAACTGCCATGAGACGTGCCTGAACTGCCATGAGACGTGCCTGAACTGCCATGAGACGTGCCTGAACTGCCATGAGACATGCCTGAACTGCCATGAGACGTGCCTGAACTGCCATGAGACGTGCCTGAACTGCCATGAGACGTGCCTGAACTGCCATGAGAAGTGCCTGAACTGCCATGAGAAGTGCCTGAACTGCCATGAGACGTGCCTGAACTGCCATGAGACGTGCCTGAACTGCCATGAGACGTGCCTGAACTGCCATGAGACGTGCCTGAACTGCCATGAGTCGTGCCTGAACTGCCATAAGACGTAACCAGAACTGCCATGAGACGTGCCTGAACTGCCATGAGACGTGCCTGAACTGCCATGAGACGTTACCTGAACTGCCATGAGACGTGCCTGAACTGCCATGAGACGTGCCTGAACTGCCATGAGACGTGCCTGAACTGCCATGAGACGTGCCTGTACTGCCATGAGACGTGCCTGAACTGCCATGAGACGTGCCTGAACTGCCATGATACGTGCCTGAACTGCCATGAGACGTGCCTGAACTGCCATGAGACGTTACCTTAACTGCCATGAGACGTTACCTGAACTGCCATGAGACGTGCCTGAACTGCCATGAGACGTGCCTGAACTGCCATGAGACGTTACCTAAACTGCCATGAGACGTGCCTGAACTGCCATGAGACGTGCCTGAACTGCCATGAGACGTTACCTGAACTGCCATGATACGTGCCTGAACTGCCGTGAGACGTGCCTGAACTGCCATGAGAAGTTACCTGAACTGCCATGAGACGTGCCTGAACTGCCATGAGACGTGCCTGAACTGCCATAAGACGTGCCTGAACTGCCATGAGACGTGCCTAAACTGCCATGAGACGTGCCTGAACTGCCATGAGAAATTACCTGAACTGCCATGAGACGTGCCTGAACTGCCATGAGACGTTAACTAAACTGCCATGAGACGTGCCTGAACTGCCATGAGACGTGCCTGAACTGCCATGAGACGTTACCTGAACTGCCATGAGACGTGCCTGAACTGCCATGAGACGTTACCTGAACTGCCATGAGACGTGCCTGAACTGCCATGAGACGTGCCTGAACTGCCATGAGACGTGCCTGAACTGCCATGAGACGTTACCTGAACTGCCATGAGACGTGCCTGAACTGCCATGAGACGTGCCTGAACTGCCATGAGACGTGCCTGAACTGCCATGAGACGTTACCTGAACTGCCATGAGACGTGCCTGAACTGCCATGAGACGTGCCTGAACTGCCGTGAGACGTTACCTAAACTGCCATGAGACGTGCCTGATTTGCCATGAGACGTGCCTGAACTACCATGAGACGTGCCTGAACTGCCATGAGACGTTACCTGAACTGCCATGAGACGTGCCTGAACTTCCAGGAGACGTGCCTGAACTGCTATGAGACGTGCCTGAACTGCCATGAGACGTGCCTGAACTGCCATTAGACGTGCCTGAACTGCCATGAGACGTTAGCTGAACTGCCATGAGACGTGCCTGAACTAGCATCAGACGTGCCTGAACTGCCATGAGACGTGCCTGAACTGCCATGAGACGTTACCTGAACTGCCATGAGACGTGCCTGAACTGCCATGAGACGTGCCTGAACTGCCATGAGACGTGCCTGAACTGCCATGAGACGTGCCTGTACTGCCATGAGACGTTACCTAAACTGCCATGAGACGTTACCTGAACTGCCATGAGACGTGCCTGAACTGCCATGAGACGAGCCTGAACTGCCATGAGACGTGCCTGAACTGCCATGAGACGTTACCTGAACTGCCATGAGACGTGCCTGAACTGCCATGAGACGTGCCTGAACTGCCATGAGACGTGCCTGAACTACCATGAGACGTGCCTGAACTGCCATGAGACGTGCCTGAACTGCCATGAGACGTGCCTGAACTGCCATGAGACGTTACCTGAACTTCCATGAGACGTTACCTGAACTGCCATGAGACGTGCCTGAACTTCCATGAGACGTGCCTGAACTGCCATGAGACGTTACCTGAACTGCCATGAGACGTTACCTGAACTGCCATGAGACGTTACCTGAACTGCCATGAGACGTGCCTGAACTGCCAGGAGACGTTACCTGAACTGCCATGAGACGTGCCTGAACTGCCATGAGACGTTACCTGAACTGCCATGAGACGTGCCTGAACTGCCATGAGACGTGCCTGAACTGCCATGAGACGTGCCTGAACTGCCATGAGACGTGCCCTGAACTGCCATGAGACGTTACCTATACTGCCAAGAGACGTGCCTGAACTGCCATGAGACGTGCCTGAACTGCCATGAGACGTTACCTTCACTGCCATGAGACGTGCCTGAACTGCCATGAGACGTGCCTGAACTGCCATGAGACGTGCCTGAACTGCCATGAGACGTGCCTGAACTGCCATGAGACGTTACCTGAACTGCCATGAGACGTGCCTGAACTGCCATGAGACGTGCCTGAACTGCCATGAGACGTTACCTGAACTGCCATGAGACGTGCCTGAACTGCCATGAGACGTGCCTGAACTGCCATGAGACGTTACCTGAACTGCCATGAGACGTTACCTGAACTGCCATGAGACGAGCCTGAACTGCCATGAGACGTGCCTGAACTGCCATGAGACGTTACCTGAACTGCCATGAGACGTGCCTGAACTGCCAGGAGACGTTCCTGAACTGCCATGAGAAGTGCCTGAACTGCCATGAGAAGTGCCTGAACTGCCATGAGACGTTACCTGAACTGCCATGAGACGTGCCTGAACTGCCATGAGACGTGCCTGAACTGCCATGAGACGTGCCTGAACTGCCATGAGTCGTGCCTGAACTGCCATAAGACGTAACCAGAACTGCCATGAGACGTGCCTGAACTGCCATGAGACGTGCCTGAACTGCCATGAGACGTTACCTGAACTGCCATGAGACGTTACCTGAACTGCCATGAGACGTGCCTGAACTGCCATGAGACGTGCCTGAACTGCCATGAGACGTGCCTGAACTGCCATGAGACGTTACATGAACTGCCATGAGACGTGCCTGAACTGCCATGATACGTGCCTGAACTGCCATGAGACGTGCCTGAACTGCCATGAGACGTTACCTTAACTGCCATTAGACGTTACCTGAACTGCCATGAGACGTGCCTGAACTGCCATGAGACGTGCCTGAACTGCCATGAGACGTTACCTAAACTGCCATGAGACGTGCCTGAACTGCCATGAGACGTGCCTGAACTGCCATGAGACGTTACCTGAACTGCCATGAGACGTGCCTGAACTGCCGTGAGACGTGCCTGAACTGCCATGAGACGTTACCTGAACTGCCATGAGACGTGCCTGAACTGCCATGAGACGTGCCTGAACTGCCATGAGACGTGCCTGAACTGCCATGAGACGTGCCTAAACTGCCATGAGACGTGCCTGAACTGCCATGAGAAATTACCTGAACTGCCATGAGACGTGCCTGAACTTCCATGAGACGTTAACTAAACTGCCATGAGACGTGCCTGAACTGCCATGAGACGTGCCTGAACTGCCATGAGACGTTACCTGAACTGCCATGAGACGTGCCTGAACTGCCATGAGACGTTACCTGAACTGCCATGAGACGTGCCTGAACTGCCATGAGACGTGCCTGAACTGCCATGAGACGTGCCTGAACTGCCATGAGACGTTACCTGAACTGCCATGAGACGTGCCTGAACTGCCATGAGACGTGCCTGAACTGCCATGAGACGTGCCTGAACTGCCATGAGACGTTACCTGAACTGCCATGAGACGTGCCTGAACTGCCATGAGACGTGCCTGAACTGCCATGAGACGTTACCTGAACTGCCATGAGACGTGCCTGAACTGCCATGAGACGTGCCTGAACTGCCATGAGACGTGCCTGAACTGCCATGAGACGTGCCTGAACTGCCATGAGACGTGCCTGAACTGCCATGAGACGTGCCTGAACTGCCATGAGACGTGCCTGAACTGCCATGAGACGTGCCTGAACTGCCATTAGACGTGCCTGAACTGCCATGAGACGTGCCTGAACTGCCATGAGACGTGCCTGAACTGCCATGAGACGTGCCTGAACTGCCATGAGACGTGCCTGAACTGCCATGAGACGTTACCTGAACTGCCATGAGACGTGCCTGAACTGCCAGGAGACGTGCCTGAACTGCCATGAGACGTGCCTGAACTGCCATGAGACGTGCCTGTACTGCCATGAGACGTGCCTGAACTGCCATGAGACGTGCCTGAACTGCCATGAGACGTGCCTGAACTGCCATGAGACGTGCCTGAACTGCCATGAGACGTGCCTGAACTGCCATGAGACGTTACCTGAACTGCCATGAGACGTGCCTGAACTGCCATGAGACGTGCCTGAACTGCCATGAGACGTGCCTGAACTGCCATGAGACGTGCCTGAACTGCCATGAGACGTGCCTGAACTGCCATGAGACGTGCCTGAACTGCCATGAGACGTTACCTGAACTGCCATGAGACGTTACCTGAACTGCCATGAGACGTGCCTGAACTGCCATGAGACGTGCCTGAACTGCCATGAGACGTTACCTGAACTGCCATGAGACGTGCCTGAACTGCCATGAGACGTGCCTGAACTGCCATGAGACGTGCCTGAACTGCCATGAGACGTGCCTGAACTGCCATGAGACGTTACCTGAACTGCCATGAGACGTGCCTGAACTGCCATGAGACGTTACCTGAACTGCCATGAGACGTGCCTGAACTGCCATGAGACGTGCCTGAACTGCCATGAGACGTGCCTGAACTGCCATGAGACGTTACCTGAACTGCCATGAGACGTGCCTGAACTGCCATGAGACGTGCCTGAACTGCCATGAGACGTGCCTGAACTGCCATGAGACGTTACCTGAACTGCCATGAGACGTGCCTGAACTGCCATGAGACGTGCCTGAACTGCCATGAGACGTGCCTAAACTGCCATGAGACGTGCCTGAACTGCCATGAGACGTGCCTGAACTGCCATGAGACGTGCCTGAACTGCCATGAGACGTGCCTGAACTGCCATGAGACGACGTGCCTGAACTGCCATGAGACGTGCCTGAACTGCCATGAGACGTGCCTGAACTGCCATGAGACGTGCCTGAACTGCCATGAGACGTGCCTGAACTGCCATGAGACGTGCCTGAACTGCCATGAGACGTGCCTGAACTGCCATGAGACGTGCCTGAACTGCCATGAGACGTGCCTGAACTGCCATGAGACGTGCCTGAACTGCCATGAGACGTTACCTGAACTGCCATGAGACGTTACCTGAACTGCCATGAGACGTGCCTGAACTGCCATGAGACGTGCCTGAACTGCCATGAGACGTGCCTGAACTGCCATGAGACGTTACCTGAACTGCCATGAGACGTGCCTAAACTGCCATGAGACGTGCCTGAACTGCCATGAGACGTTACCTGAACTGCCATGAGACGTGCCTGAACTGCCATGAGACGTGCCTGAACTGCCATGAGACGTGCCTGAACTGCCATGAGACGTGCCTGAACTGCCATGAGACGTTACCTGAACTGCCATGAGACGTTACCTGAACTGCCATGAGACGTGCCTGAACTGCCATGAGACGTGCCTGAACTGCCATGAGACGTTACCTGAACTGCCATGAGACGTGCCTGAACTGCATCAGACGTGCCTGAACTGCCATGAGACGTGCCTGAACTGCCATGAGACGTGCCTGAACTGCCATGAGACGTTACCTGAACTGCCATGAGACGTGCCTGAACTGCCATGAGACGTGCCTGAACTGCCATGAGACGTGCCTGAACTGCCATGAGACGTGCTTGAACTGCCATGAGACGTGCCTGAACTGCCATGAGACGTGCCTGAACTGCCATGAGTCGTGCCTGAACTGCCATGAGACGTGCCTGAACTGCCATGAGACGTGCCTGAACTGCCATGAGACGTTACCTGAACTGCCATGAGACGTGCCTGAACTGCCATGAGACGTTACCTGAACTGCCATGAGACGTGCCTAAACTGCCATGAGACGTGCCTGAACTGCCATGAGACGTGCCTGAACTGCCATGAGACGTGCCTGAACTGCCATCAGACGTGCCTGAACTGCCATGAGACGTGCCTGAACTGCCATGAGACGTGCCTGAACTGCCATGAGACGTGCCTGAACGGCCATGAGACGTGCCTGAACTGCCATGAGACGTGCCTGAACTGCCATGAGACGTGCCTGAACTGCCATGAGACGTGCCTGAACTGCCATGAGACGATACCTGAACTGCCATGAGACGTGCCTGAACTGCCATGAGACGTGCCTGAACTGCCATGAGACGTTACCTGAACTGCCAAGAGACGTTACCTGAACTGCCATGAGACGTGCCTGAACTAGCATCAGACGTGCCTGAACTGCCATGAGACGTGCCTGAACTGCCATGAGACGTTACCTGAACTGCCATGAGACGTGCCTAAACTGCCATGAGACGTGCCTGAACTGCCATGAGACGTGCCTGAACTGCCATGAGACGTGCCTGAACTGCCATGAGACGTGCCTGAACTGCCATGAGACGTGCCTGAACTGCCATGAGACGTGCCTGAACTGCCATGAGACGTGCCTGAACTGCCATGAGACGTGCCTGAACTGCCATGAGACGTGCCTTAACTGCCATGAGACGTGCCTGAACTGCCATGAGACGTGCCTGAACTGCCATGAGACGTGCCTGAACTGCCATGAGACGTGCCTGAACTGCCATGAGACGTGCCTAAACTGCCATGAGACGTGCCTGAACTGCCATGAGACGTGCCTGAACTGCCATGAGACGTGCCTGAACTGCCATGAGACGTGCCTGAACTGCCATGAGACGTGCCTGAACTGCCATGAGACGTGCCTGAACTGCCATGAGACGTGCCTGAACGGCCATGAGACGTTACCTGAACTGCCATGAGACGTGCCTGAACTGCCATGAGACGTGCCTGAACTGCCATGAGACGTGCCTGAACTGCCATGAGACGTGCCTGAACTGCCATGAGACGTGCCTGAACTGCCATGAGACGTGCCTGAACTGCCATGAGACGTGCCTGAACCGCCATGAGACGTGCCTGAACTGCCATGAGACGTTACCTGAACTGCCATGAGACGTGCCTGAACTGCCTTAAGACGTGCCTGAACTGCCATGAGACGTTACCTGAACTGCCATGAGACGTGCCTGAACTGCCATGAGACGTGCCTGAACTACCATGAGACGTTACCTGAACTAGCCTCAGACGTGTCTTAACTGCCATGAGACGTGCCTGAACTAGCCTCAGACGTGCCTGAACTGCCATAAGACGTGCCTTAACTGCCATGAGACGTTACTTGAACTGCCATGAGACGTGCCTGAACTGCCATGAGACGTTACCTGAACTGCCATGAGACTAGCCTGAACTGCCATGAGACGTTACCTGAACTGCCATGAGACGTGCCTGAACTGCCATGAGACGTGCCTGAACTGCCATGAGACGTGCCTGAACTGCCATGAGACGTGCCTGAACTGCCATGAGACTAGCCTGAACTGCCATGAGACGTTACCAGAACTGCCATGAGACGAGCCTGAACTGCCATGAGACGTTACCTGAACTGCCATGAGACGTGCCTGAACTGCCATGAGAAGTGCCTGAACTGCCATGAGACGTGCCTGAACTGCCATGAGACGTGCCTGAACTGCCATGAGACGTTACCTGAACTGCCATGAGACGTTACCTGAACTGCCATGAGACGTGCCTGAACTGCCATGAGACGTGCCTGAACTGCCATGAGACGTGCCTGAACTGCCATGAGACGTGCCTGAACTGCCATGAGACGTGCCTGAACTGCCATGAGACGTTACCTGAACTGCCATGAGACGTGCCTGAACTGCTATGAGACGTGCCTGAACTGCCATGAGACGTGCCTGAACTGCCATGAGACGTGCCTGAACTGCCATGAGACGTGCCTGAACTGCCATGAGACGTGCCTGAACTGCCATGAGACGTGCCTGAACTACCATGAGACGTGCCTGAACTGCCATGAGACGTGCCTGAACTGCCATGAGACGTGCCTGAACTGCCATGAGACGTGCCTGAACTGCCATGAGACGTGCCTGAACTGCCATGAGACGTGCCTGAACTGCCATGAGACGTGCCTGAACTGCCATGAGACGTGCCTGAACTGCCATGAGACGTGCCTGAACTGCCATGAGACGTGCCTGAACTGCCATGAGACGTGCCTGAACTGCCATGAGACGTGCCTGAACTGACATGAGACGTGCCTGAACTGCCATGAGACGTGCCTGAACTGCCATGAGACGTGCCTGAACTGCCATGAGACGTGCCTGAACTGCCATGAGACGTTACCTGAACTGCCATGAGACGTGCCTGAACTGCCATGAGACGTGCCTGAACTGCCATGAGACGTGCCTGAACTGCCATGAGACGTGCCTGAACTGCCATGAGACGTTACCTGAACTGCCATGAGACGATACCTGAACTGCCATGAGACGTGCCTGAACTGCCATGAGACGTGCCTGAACTGCCATGAGACGTTCCTGAACTGCCATGAGACGTGCCTGAACTGCCATGAGACGTGCCTGAACTGCCATGAGACGTGCCTGAACTGCCATGAGACGTGCCTGAACTGCCATGAGACGTGCCTAAACTGCCATGAGACGTGCCTGAACTGCCATGAGACGTGCCTAAACTGCCATGAGACGTGCCTGAACTGCCATGAGACGTGCCTGAACTGCCATGAGACGTGCCTGAACTGCCATGAGACGTTACCTGAACTGCCATGAGACGTGCCTGAACTGCCATGAGACGTGCCTGAACTGCCATGAGACGTTACCTGAACTGCCATGAGACGTGCCTGAACTTCCATGAGACGTGCCTGAACTAGCATCAGACGTGCCTGAACTGCCATGAGAAGTGCCTGAACTGCCATGAGAAGTGCCTGAACTGCCATGAGACGTTACCTGAACTGCCATGAGACGTGCCTGAACTGCCATGAGACGTGCCTGAACTGCCATGAGACGTGCCTGAACTGCCATGAGACGTGCCTGAACTGCCATGAGACGTGCCTGAACTGCCATAAGACGTGCCTGAACTGCCATGAGACGTTACCTGAACTGCCATGAGACGTGCCTGAACTGCCATGAGACGTTACCTGAACTGCCATGAGACGTTACCTGAACTGCCATGAGACGTGCCTGAACTGCCATGAGACGTTACCTGAACTGCCATGAGACGTGCCTGAACTGCCATGAGACGTGCCTGAACTGCCATGAGACGTGCCTGAACTGCCATGAGACGTGCCTGAACTGCCATGAGACGTTACCTGAACTGCCATGAGACGTTACCTGAACTGCCATGAGACGTGCCTGAACTGCCATGAGACGTGCCTGAACTGCCATGAGACGTTACCTGAACTGCCATGAGACGTGCCTGAACTGCCATGAGACGTGCCTGAACTGCCATGAGACGTTACCTGAACTGCCATGAGACGTGCCTGAACTGCCATGAGACGTGCCTGAACTGCCATGAGACGTGCCTGAACTGCCATGAGACGTTACCTTAACTGCCATGAGACGTGCCTGAACTGCCATGAGACGTGCCTGAACTGCCATGAGACGTGCCTGAACTGCCATGAGACGTGCCTGAACTGCCATGAGACGTGCCTGAACTGCCATGAGACGTTACCTGAACTGCCATGAGACGTTCCTGAACTGCCATGAGACGTGCCTGAACTGCCATGAGACGTGCCTGAACTGCCATGAGACGTGCCTGAACTGCCATGAGACGTGCCTGAACTGCCATGAGACGTGCCTGAACTGCCAAGAGACGTGCCTGAACTGCCATGAGACGTGCCTGAACTGCCATGAGACGTGCCTGAACTGCCATGAGACGTTACCTGAACTGCCATGAGACGTGCCTGAACTGCCATGAGACGTGCCTGAACTGCCATGAGACGTGCCTGAACTGCCATGAGACGTGCCTGAACTGCCATGAGACGTGCCTGAACTGCCATAAGACGTGCCTGAACTGCCATGAGACGTGCCTGAACTGCCATGAGACGTGCCTGAACTGCCATGAGACGTGCTTGAACTGCCATGAGACGTGCCTGAACTGCCATGAGACGTGCCTGAACTGCCATGAGACGTGCCTGAACTGCCATGAGACGTGCCTGAACTGCCATGAGACGTGCCTGAACTGCCATGAGACGTGTCTGAACTGCCATGAGACGTGCCTGAACTGCCATGAGACGTGCCTGAACTGCCATGAGACGTGCCTGAACTGCCATGAGACGTGCCTGAACTGCCATGAGACGTTACCTGAACTGCCATGAGACGTGCCTGAACTGCCATGAGACGTGCCTGAACTGCCATGAGACGTGCCTGAACTGCCATGAGACGTGCCTGAACTGCCATGAGACGTGCCTGAACTGCCATCAGACGTGCCTGAACTGCCATGAGAAGTGCCTGAACTGCCATGAGACGTGCCTGAACTGCCATGAGACGTGCCTGAACTGCCATGAGACGTGCCTGAACTGCCATGAGACGTGCCTGAACTGCCATGAGACGTGCCTGAACTGCCATGAGACGTGCCTGAACTGCCATGAGACGTGCCTGAACTGCCATAAGACGTGCCTGAACTGCCATGAGACGTTACCTGAACTGCCATGAGACGTGCCTGAACTGCCATGAGACGTTACCTGAACTGCCATGAGACGTGCCTGAACTGCCATGAGACGTGCCTGAACTGCCATGAGACGTTACCTGAACTGCCATGAGACGTGCCTGAACTGCCATGAGACGTGCCTGAACTGCCATGAGACGTGCCTGAACTGCCATGAGACGTGCCTGAACTGCCATGAGACGTTACCTGAACTGCCATGAGACGTTACCTGAACTGCCATGAGACGTGCCTGAACTGCCATGAGACGTGCCTGAACTGCCATGAGACGTTACCTGAACTGCCATGAGACGTGCCTGAACTGCCATGAGACGTGCCTGAACTGCCATGAGACGTGCCTGAACTGCCATGAGACGTGCCTGAACTGCCATGATACGTGCCTGAACTGCCATGAGACGTGCCTGAACTGCCATGAGACGTTACCTTAACTGCCATTAAACGTTACCTGAACTGCCATGAGACGTGCCTGAACTGCCATGAGACGTGCCTGAACTGCCATGAGACGTTACCTAAACTGCCATGAGACGTGCCTGAACTGCCATGAGACGTGCCTGAACTGCCATGAGACGTGCCTGAACTGCCATGAGACGTTCCTGAACTGCCATGAGACGTTACCTGAACTGCCATGAGACGTGCCTGAACTGCCATGAGACGTTACCTGAACTGCCATGAGACGTGCCTGAACTGCCATGAGACGTGCCTGAACTGCCAAGAGACGCGCCTGAACTGCCATGAGAAATTACCTGAACTGCCATGAGACGTGCCTGAACTGCCATGAGACGTTATCTGAACTGCAATGAGACGTGCCTGAACTGCCATGAGACGTGCCTAAACTGCCATGAGACGTGCCTGAACTGCCATGAGACGTGCCTGAACTGCCATGAGACGTTACCTGAACTGCCATGAGACGTGCCTGAACTGCCATGAGACGTGCCTGAACTGCCATGAGACGTGCCTGAACTGCCATGAGACGTTCCTGAACTGCCATGAGACGTTACCTGAACTGCCATGAGACGTGCCTGAACTGCCATGAGACGTTACCTGAACTGCCATGAGACGAGCCTAAACTGCCATGAGACGTGCCTGAACTGCCATGAGACGTGCCTGAACTGCCATGAGACGTGCCTGAACTGCCATGAGACGTTACCTGAACTGCCATGAGACGTGCCTGAACTGCCATGAGACGTGCCTGAACTGCCATGAGACGTGCCTGAACTGCCATGAGACGTTACCTGAACTGCCATGAGACGTGCCTGAACTGCCATGAGACGTGCCTGAACTGCCATGAGACGTTACCTGAACTGCCATGAGACGTGCCTGAACTGCCATGAGACGTGCCTGAACTGCCATGAGACGTGCCTGAACTGCCATGAGACGTGCCTGAACTGCCATGAGACGTGCCTGAACTTCCATGAGACGTGCCTGAACTGCCATGAGACGTGCCTGAACTGCCATGAGACGTGCCTGAACTGCCATGAGACGTGCCTGAACTGCCATGAGACGTGCCTGAACTGCCATGAGACGTGCCTGAACTGCCATGAGACGTGCCTGATGCCATGAGACGTGCCTGAACTGCCATGAGACGTGCCTGAACTGCCATGAGACGTGCCTGAACTGCCATGAGACGTGCCTGAACTGCCATGAGACGTGCCTGAACTGCCATGAGACGTGCCTGAACTGCCATGAGACGTGCCTGAACTGCCATGAGACGTGCCTGAACTGCCATGAGACGTGCCTGAACTGCCATGAGACGTGCCTAAACTGCCATGAGACGTGCCTGAACTGCCATGAGACGTGCCTGAACTGCCATGAGACGTGCCTGAACTGCCAGGAGACGTGCCTGAACTGCCATGAGACGTGCCTGAACTGCCATGAGACGTGCCTGAACTGCCATGAGACGTGCCTGAACTGCCATGAGACGTGCCTGAACTGCCATGAGACGTGCCTGAACTGCCATGAGACGTGCCTGAACTTCCATGAGACGTGCCTGAACTGCCATGAGACGTGCCTGAACTGCCATGAGAAGTGCCTGAACTGCCATGAGACGTGCCTGAACTGCCATGAGACGTGCCTGAACTGCCATGAGACGTGCCTGAACTGCCATGAGACGTGCCTGAACTGCCATGAGACGTGCCTGAACTGCCATGAGACGTGCCTGAACTGCCATGAGACGTGCCTGAACTGCCATGAGACGTGCCTGAACTGCCATGAGACGTGCCTGAACTTCCATGAGACGTTACCTGAACTGCCATGAGACGTGCCTGAACTGCCATGAGACGTGCCTGAACTGCCATGAGACGTTACCTGAACTGCCATGAGACGTGCCTGAACTGCCATGAGACGTGCCTGAACTGCCATGAGACGTGCCTGAACTGCCATGAGACGTGCCTGATCTGCCATGAGACGTGCCTGAACTGCCATGAGACGTGCCTGAACTGCCATGAGACGTGCCTGAACTGACATGAGACGTGCCTGAACTGCCATGAGACGTGCCTGAACTGCCATGAGACGTGCCTGAACTGCCATGAGACGTGCCTGAACTGCCATGAGACGTGCCTGAACTGCCATGAGACGTGCCTGAACTGCCATGAGACGTGCCTGAACTGCCATGAGACGTGCCTGAACTGCCATGAGACGTGCCTGAACTGCCATGAGACGTGCCTGAACTGCCATGAGACGTGCCTGAACTGCCATGAGACGTGCCTGAACTGCCATGAGACGTGCCTGAACTGCCATGAGACGTGCCTGAACTGCCATGAGACGTACCTGAACTGCCATGAGACGTGCCTGAACTGCCATGAGACGTGCCTGAACTGCCATGAGACGTGCCTGAACTGCCATGAGACGTTACCTGAACTGCCATGAGACGTGCCTGAACTGCCATGAGACGTGCCTGAACTGCCATGAGACGTGCCTGAACTGCCATGAGACGTGCCTGAACTGCCATGAGACGTGCCTGAACTGCCATGAGACGTGCCTGAACTGCCATGAGACGTGCCTGAACTGCCATGAGACGTTACCTGAACTGCCATGAGACGTGCCTGAACTGCCATGAGACGTGCCTGAACTGCCATGAGACGTGCCTGAACTGCCATGAGACGTGCCTGAACTGCCATGAGACGTTACCTGAACTGCCATGAGACGTGCCTGAACTGCCATGAGACGTGCCTGAACTGCCATGAGACGTGCCTGAACTGCCATGAGACGTGCCTGAACTGCCATGAGACGTGCCTGAACTGCCATGAGACGTTCCTGAACTGCCATGAGACGTGCCTGAACTGCCATGAGACGTGCCTGAACTGCCATGAGACGTGCCTGAACTGCCATGAGACGTGCCTGAACTGCCATGAGACGTGCCTGAACTGCCATGAGACGTGCCTGAACTGCCATGAGACGTGCCTGAACTGCCATGAGACGTTACCTGAACTGCCATGAGACGTTACCTGAACTGCCATGAGACGTGCCTGAACTGCCATGAGACGTGCCTGAACTGCCATGAGACGTTACCTGAACTGCCATGAGACGTGCCTGAACTGCCATGAGACGTGCCTGAACTGCCATGAGACGTTACCTGAACTGCCATGAGACGTGCCTGAACTGCCATGAGACGTGCCTGAACTGCCATGAGACGTGCCTGAACTGCCATGAGACGTGCCTGAACTGCCATGAGACGTTACCTGAACTGCCATGAGACGTGCCTGAACTGCCATGAGACGTGCCTGAACTGCCATGAGACGTTACCTGAACTGCCATGAGACGTGCCTGAACTGCCATGAGACGTGCCTGAACTGCCATGAGACGTGCCTGAACTGCCATGAGACGTGCCTGAACTGCCATGAGACGTGCCTGAACTGCCATGAGACGTGCCTGAACTGCCATGAGACGTGCCTGAACTGCCATGAGACGTGCCTGAACTGCCATGAGACGTGCCTGAACTGCCATGAGACGTTACCTGAACTGCCATGAGACGTGCCTGAACTGCCATGAGACGTGCCTGAACTGCCATGAGACGTGCCTGAACTGCCATGAGACGTGCCTGAACTGCCATGAGACGTGCCTGAACTGCCATGAGACGTGCCTGAACTGCCATGAGACGTGCCTGAACTGCCATGAGAAGTGCCTGAACTGCCATGAGACGTGCCTGAACTGCCATGAGACGTGCCTGAACTGCCATGAGACGTGCCTGAACTGCCATGAGACGTGCCTGAACTGCCATGAGACGTGCCTGAACTGCCATGAGACGTGCCTGAACTGCCATGAGACGTGCCTGAACTGCCATGAGACGTGCCTGAACTGCCATGAGACGTGCCTGAACTGCCATGAGACGTGCCTGAACTGCCATGAGACGTGCCTGAACTGCCATGAGACGTGCCTGAACTGCCATGAGACGTTACCTGAACTGCCATGAGACGTGCCTGAACTGCCATGAGACGTGCCTGAACTGCCATGAGACGTGCCTGAACTGCCATGAGACGTGCCTGAACTGCCATGATACGTGCCTGAACTGCCATGAGACGTGCCTGAACTGCCATGAGACGTGCCTGAACTGCCATGAGACGTGCCTGAACTGCCATGAGACGTGCCTGAACTGCCATGAGACGTGCCTGAACTGCCATGAGACGTGCCTAAACTGCCATGAGACGTGCCTGAACTGCCATGAGACGTGCCTGAACTGCCATGAGACGTGCCTGAACTGCCATGAGACGTGCCTGAACTGCCATGAGACGTGCCTGAACTGCCATGAGACGTGCCTGAACTGCCATGAGACGTGCCTGAACTGCCATGAGACGTGCCTGAACTGCCATGAGACGTGCCTGAACTGCCAAGAGACGTGCCTGAACTGCCATGAGACGTGCCTGAACTGCCATGAGACGTGCCTGAACTGCCATGAGACGTGCCTGAACTGCCATGAGACGTGCCTGAACTGCCATGAGACGTGCCTGAACTGCCATGAGACGTTACCTGAACTGCCATGAGACGTGCCTGAACTGCCATGAGACGTTACCTGAACTGCCATGAGACGTGCCTGAACTGCCATGAGACGTGCCTGAACTGCCATGAGACGTGCCTGAACTGCCATGAGACGTGCCTGAACTGCCATGAGACGTTACCTGAACTGCCATGAGACGTGCCTGAACTGCCATGAGACGTGCCTGAACTGCCATGAGACGTGCCTGAACTGCCATGAGACGTGCCTGAACTGCCATGAGACGTGCCTGAACTGCCATGAGACGTGCCTGAACTGCCATGAGACGTGCCTGAACTGCCAAGAGACGTGCCTGAACTGCCATGAGACGTGCCTGAACTGCCATGAGACGTGCCTGAACTGCCATGAGACGTGCCTGAACTGCCATGAGACGTGCCTGAACTGCCATGAGACGTGCCTGAACTGCCATGAGACGTGCCTGAACTGCCATGAGACGTTACCTGAACTGCCATGAGACGTGCCTGAACTGCCATGAGACGTGCCTGAACTGCCATGAGACGTGCCTGAACTGCCATGAGACGTGCCTGAACTGCCATGAGACGTGCCTGAACTTCCATGAGACGTGCCTGAACTGCCATGAGACGTGCCTGAACTGCCATGAGACGTGCCTGAACTGCCATTAGACGTGCCTGAACTGCCATGAGACGTGCCTGAACTGCCATGAGACGTGCCTGAACTGCCATGAGACGTGCCTGAACTGCCATGAGACGTGCATGAACTGCCATGAGACGTGCCTGAACTGCCATGAGACGTGCCTGAACTGCCATGAGACGTGCCTGAACTGCCATGAGACGTGCCTGAACTGCCATGAGACGTGCCTGAACTGCCATGAGACGTGCCTGAACTGCCATGAGACGTGCCTGAACTGCCATGAGACGTGCCTGAACTGCCATGAGACGTGCCTGAACTACCATGAGACGTGCCTGAACTGCCATGAGACGTGCCTGAACTGCCATGAGACGTGCCTGAACTGCCATGAGACGTGCCTGAACTGCCATGAGACGTTACCTGAACTGCCATGAGACGTGCCTGAACTGCCATGAGACGTGCCTGAACTGCCATGAGACGTGCCTGAACTGCCATGAGACGTGCCTGAACTGCCATGAGACGTGCCTGAACTGCCATGAGACGTGCCTGAACTGCCATGAGACGTGCCTGAACTGCCATGAGACGTTACCTGAACTGCCATGAGACGTGCCTGAACTGCCATGAGACGTGCCTGAACTGCCATGAGACGTGCCTGAACTGCCATGAGACGTTACCTGAACTGCCATGAGACGTGCCTGAACTGCCATGAGACGTTACCTGAACTGCCATGAGACGTGCCTGAACTGCCATGAGACGTGCCTGAACTGCCATGAGACGTGCCTGAACTGCCATGAGACGTTACCTGAACTGCCATGAGACGTGCCTGAACTGCCATGAGACGTGCCTGAACTGCCATGAGACGTGCCTGAACTGCCATGAGACGTTACCTGAACTGCCATGAGACGTGCCTGAACTGCCATGAGACGTGCCTGAACTGCCATGAGACGTGCCTGAACTGCCATGAGACGTTACCTGAACTGCCATGAGACGTGCCTGAACTGCCATGAGACGTGCCTGAACTGCCATGAGACGTGCCTGAACTGCCATGAGACGTGCCTGAACTGCCATGAGACGTGCCTGAACTGCCATGAGACGTGCCTGAACTGCCATGAGACGTTACCTGAACTGCCATGAGACGTGCCTGAACTGCCATGAGACGTGCCTGAACTGCCATGAGACGTGCCTGAACTGCCATGAGACGTGCCTGAACTGCCATGAGACGTGCCTGAACTGCCATGAGACGTGCCTGAACTGCCATGAGACGTTACCTGAACTGCCATGAGACGTGCCTGAACTGCCATGAGACGTGCCTGAACTGCCATGAGACGTGCCTGAACTGCCATGAGACGTGCCTGAACTGCCATGAGACGTGCCTGAACTGCCATGAGACGTTACCTGAACTGCCATGAGACGTGCCTGAACTGCCATGAGACGTGCCTGAACTGCCATGAGACGTGCCTGAACTGCCATGAGACGTGCCTGAACTGCCATGAGACGTTACCTGAACTGCCATGAGACGTGCCTGAACTGCCATGAGACGTGCCTGAACTGCCATGAGACGTTACCTGAACTGCCATGAGACGTGCCTGAACTGCCATGAGACGTGCCTGAACTGCCATGAGACGTGCCTGAACTGCCATGAGACGTGCCTGAACTGCCATGAGACGTGCCTGAACTGCCATGAGACGTGCCTGAACTGCCATGAGACGTGCCTGAACTGCCATGAGACGTTACCTGAACTGCCATGAGACGTGCCTGAACTGCCATGAGACGTGCCTGAACTGCCATGAGACGTGCCTGAACTGCCATGAGACGATACCTGAACTGCCATGAGACGTGCCTGAACTGCCATGAGACGTGCCTGAACTGCCATGAGACGTGCCTGAACTGCCATGAGACGTGCCTGAACTGCCATGAGACGTGCCTGAACTGCCATGAGACGTGCCTGAACTGCCATGAGACGTGCCTGAACTGCCATGAGACGTTACCTGAACTGCCATGAGACGTGCCTGAACTGCCATGAGACGTGCCTGAACTGCCATGAGACGTTACCTGAACTGCCATGAGACGTGCCTGAACTGCCATGAGACGTGCCTGAACTGCCATGAGACGTTACCTGAACTGCCATGAGACGTGCCTGAACTGCCATGAGACGTTACCTGAACTGCCATGAGACGTGCCTGAACTGCCATGAGACGTGCCTGAACTGCCATGAGACGTTACCTGAACTGCCATGAGACGTGCCTGAACTGCCATGAGACGTGCCTGAACTGCCATGAGACGTTACCTGAACTGCCATGAGACGTGCCTGAACTGCCATGAGACGTGCCTGAACTGCCATGAGACGTGCCTGAACTGCCATGAGACGTGCCTGAACTGCCATGAGACGTGCCTGAACTGCCATGAGACGTGCCTGAACTGCCATGAGACGTGCCTGAACTGCCATGAGACGTGCCTGAACTGCCATGAGACGTGCCTGAACTGCCATGAGACGTTACCTGAACTGCCATGAGACGTGCCTGAACTGCCATGAGACGTGCCTGAACTGCCATGAGACGTTACCTGAACTGCCATGAGACGTGCCTGAACTGCCATGAGACGTGCCTGAACTGCCATGAGACGTGCCTGAACTGCCATGAGACGTGCCTGAACTGCCATGAGACGTGCCTGAACTGCCATGAGACGTTACCTGAACTGCCATGAGACGTGCCTGAACTGCCATGAGACGTGCCTGAACTGCCATGAGACGTGCCTGAACTGCCATGAGACGTGCCTGAACTGCCATGAGACGTGCCTGAACTGCCATGAGACGTGCCTGAACTGCCATGAGACGTGCCTGAACTGCCATGAGACGTGCCTGAACTGCCATGAGACGTGCCTGAACTGCCATGAGACGTGCCTGAACTGCCATGAGACGTGCCTGAACTGCCATGAGACGTACCTGAACTGCCATGAGACGTGCCTGAACTGCCATGAGACGTGCCTGAACTGCCATGAGACGTGCCTGAACTGCCATGAGACGTGCCTGAACTGCCATGAGACGTGCCTGAACTGCCATGAGACGTGCCTGAACTGCCATGAGACGTTACCTGAACTGCCATGAGACGTTACCTGAGACGTGCCTGCCATGAGACGTGCCTGAACTGCCATGAGACGTTACCTAAACTGCCATGAGACGTGCCTGAACTGCCATGAGACGTGCCTGAACTGCCATGAGACGTGCCTGAACTGCCATGAGACGTTCCTGAACTGCCATGAGACGTTACCTGAACTGCCATGAGACGTGCCTGAACTGCCATGAGACGTGCCTGAACTGCCATGAGACGTGCCTGAACTGCCATGAGACGTGCCTGAACTGCCAAGAGACGTGCCTGAACTGCCATGAGAAATTACCTGAACTGCCATGAGACGTGCCTGAACTGCCATGAGACGTTATCTGAACTGCAATGAGACGTGCCTGAACTGCCATGAGACGTGCCTGAACTGCCATGAGACGTGCCTGAACTGCCATGAGACGTGCCTGAACTGCCATGAGACGTTACCTGAACTGCCATGAGACGTGCCTGAACTGCCATGAGACGTGCCTGAACTGCCATGAGACGTGCCTGAACTGCCATGAGACGTGCCTGAACTGCCATGAGACGTTACCTGAACTGCCATGAGACGTGCCTGAACTGCCATGAGACGTGCCTGAACTGCCATGAGACGAGCCTGAACTGCCATGAGACGTGCCTGAACTGCCATGAGACGTGCCTGAACTGCCATGAGACGTGCCTGAACTGCCATGAGACGTGCCTGAACTGCCATGAGACGTGCCTGAACTGCCATGAGACGTGCCTGAACTGCCATGAGACGTGCCTGAACTGCCATGAGACGTGCCTGAACTGCCATGAGACGTTACCTGAACTGCCATGAGACGCCTGAACTGCCATGAGACGTGCCTGAACTGCCATGAGACGTTACCTGAACTGCCATGAGACGTGCCTGATTTGCCATGAGACGTGCCTGAACTGCCATGAGACGTGCCTGAACTGCCATGAGACGTGCCTGAACTGCCATGAGACGTGCCTGAACTGCCATGAGACGTGCCTGAACTGCCATGAGACGTGCCTGAACTGCCATAAGACGTGCCTGAACTGCCATGAGACGTGCCTGAACTGCCATGAGACGTGCCTGAACTGCCATGAGACGTGCCTGAACTGCCATGAGACGTTACTGAACTGCCATGAGACGTGCCTGAACTGCCATGAGACGTGCCTGAACTGCCATGAGACGTTCCTGAACTGCCATGAGACGTGCCTGAACTGCCATGAGACGTGCCTGAACTGCCATGAGACGTGCCTGAACTGCCATGAGACGTGCCTGAACTGCCATGAGACGTGCCTGAACTGCCATGAGACGTGCCTGAACTGCCATGAGACGTGCCTGAACTACCATGAGACGTGCCTGAACTGCCATGAGACGTGCCTGAACTGCCATGAGACGAGCCTGAACTGCCATGAGACGTGCCTGAACTGCCATGAGACGTTACCTGAACTGCCATGAGACGTGCCTGAACTGCCATGAGACGTGCCTGAACTGCCATGAGACGTTACCTGAACTGCCATGAGACGTGCCTGAACTGCCATGAGACGTGCCTGAACTGCCATGAGACGTGCCTGAACTGCCATGAGACGTTACCTGAACTGCCATGAGACGTGCCTGAACTGCCATGAGACGTGCCTGAACTTCCATGAGACGTGCCTGAACTGCCATGAGACGTTACCTGAACTGCCATGAGACGTGCCTGAACTAGCATCAGACGTGCCTGAACTGCCATGAGACGTTCCTAAACTGCCATGAGACGTGCCTGAACTGCCATGAGACGTGCCTGAACTGCCATGAGATGTGCCTGAACTGCCATGAGACGTTACCTGAACTGCCATGAGACGTGCCTGAACTGCCATGAGACGTGCCTGAACTGCCATGAGACGTGCCTGAACTGCCATGAGACGTTACCTGAACTGCCATGAGACGTGCCTGAACTGCCATGAGACGTGCCTGAACTGCCATGAGACGTGCCTGAACTGCCATGAGACGTGCCTGAACTGCCATGAGACGTGCCTGAACTGCCATGAGACGTTACCTGAACTGCCATGAGACGTGCCTAAACTGCCATGAGACGTGCCTGAACTGCCATGAGACGTTACCTAAACTGCCATGAGACGTGCCTGAACTAGCATCAGACGTGCCTGAACTGCCATGAGACGACGTGCCATAACTGCCATGAGACGTTACCTGAACTGCCATGAGACGTGCCTGAACGGCCATGAGACGTGCCTGAACTGCCATGAGACGTGCCTGAACTGCCATGAGACGTGCCTGAACTGCCATGAGACGTGCCTGAACTGCCATGAGACGTGCCTGAACTGCCATGAGACGTGCCTGAACTGCCATGAGACGTGCCTGAACTGCCATGAGACGTGCCTGAACTGCCATGAGACGTGCCTGAACTGCCATGAGACGTGCCTGAACTGCCATGAGACGTGCCTGAACTGCCATGAGACGTGCCTGAACTGCCATGAGACGTGCCTAAACTGCCATGAGACGTGCCTGAACTGCCATGAGACGTGCCTGAACTGCCATGAGACGTGCCTGAACTGCCATGAGACGTGCCTGAACTGCCATGAGACGTTACCTGAACTGCCATGAGACGTGCCTGAACTGCCATGAGACGTTACCTGAACTGCCATGAGACGTGCCTGAACTGCCATGAGACGTGCCTGAACTGCCATGAGACGTGCCTGAACTGCCATGAGACGTGCCTGAACTGCCATGAGACGTACCTGAACTGCCATGAGACGTGCCTGAACTGCCATGAGACGTGCCTGAACTGCCATGAGACGTGCCTGAACTGCCATGAGACGTTACCTGAACTGCCATGAGACGTGCCTGAACTGCCATGAGACGTGCCTGAACTGCCATGAGACGTGCCTGAACTGCCATGAGACGTGCCTGAACTGCCATGAGACGAGCCTGAACTGCCATGAGACGTGCCTGAACTGCCATGAGACGTGCCTGAACTGCCATGAGACGTGCCTGAACTGCCATGAGACGTGCCTGAACTGCCATGAGACGTGCCTGAACTGCCATGAGACGTGCCTGAACTGCCATGAGACGTGCCTGAACTGCCATGAGACGTTACCTGAACTGCCATGAGACGTTACCTGAACTGCCATGAGACGTGCCTGAACTGCCATGAGACGTGCCTGAACTGCCATGAGACGTGCCTGAACTGCCATGAGACGTGCCTGAACTGCCATGAGACGTGCCTGAACTGCCATGAGACGTGCCTGAACTGCCATGAGACGTGCCTGAACTGCCATGAGACGTACCTGAACTGCCATGAGACGTGCCTGAACTGCCATGAGACGTGCCTGAACTGCCATGAGACGTGCCTGAACTGCCATGAGACGTGCCTGAACTGCCATGAGACGTTACCTGAACTGCCATGAGACGTGCCTGATTTGCCATGAGACGTGCCTGAACTGCCATGAGACGTGCCTGAACTGCCATGAGACGTTTCCTGAACTGCCATGAGACGTGCCTTAACTGCCAGGAGACGTGCCTGAACTGCCATGAGACGTGCCTGAACTGCCATGAGACGTGCCTGAACTGCCATGAGACGTGCCTGAACTGCCATGAGACGTGCCTGAACTGCCATGAGACGTGCCTGAACTACCATGAGACGTTACCTGAACTGCCATGAGACGTGCCTGAACTGCCATGAGACGTGCCTGAACTAGCATCAGACGTGCCTGAACTGCCATAAGACGTGCCTGAACTGCCATGAGACGTTACTTGAACTGCCATGAGACGTGCCTGAACTGCCATGAGACGTGCCTGAACTGCCATGAGACGTGCCTGAACTGCCATGAGACGTTACCTGAACTGCCATGAGACGTGCCTGAACTGCCATGAGACGTGCCTGAACTGCCATGAGACGTGCCTGAACTGCCATGAGACGTGCCTGAACTGCCATGAGACGTGCCTGAACTGCCATGAGACGTGCCTGAACTGCCATGAGACGTGCCTGAACTGCCATGAGACGTGCCTGAACTGCCATGAGACGTGCCTGAACTGCCATGAGACGTGCCTGAACTGCCAGGAGACGTGCCTGAACTGCCATGAGACGTGCCTGAACTGCCATGAGAAGTGCCTGAACTGCCATGAGACGTGCCTGAACTGCCATGAGACGTGCCTGAACTGCCATGAGACGTGCCTGAACTGCCATGAGACGTGCCTGAACTGCCATGAGACGTGCCTGAACTGCCATGAGACGTGCCAGAACTGCCATGAGACGTGCCTGAACTGCCATGAGACGTGCCTGAACTGCCATGAGACGTGCCTGAACTGCCATGAGACGTGCCTGAACTGCCATGAGACGTGCCTGAACTGCCATGAGACGTGCCTGAACTGCCATGAGACGTACCTGAACTGCCATGAGACGTGCCTGAACTGCCATGAGACGTGCCTGAACTGCCATGAGACGTGCCTGAACTGCCATGAGACGTGCCTGAACTGCCATGAGACGTGCCTGAACTGCCATGAGACGTGCCATAACTGCCATGAGACGTGCCTGAACTGCCATGAGACGTGCCTGAACTGCCATGAGACGTTACCTGAACTGCCATGAGACGTGCCTGAACTGCCATGAGACGTGCCTGAACTGCCATGAGACGTGCCTGAACTGCCATGAGACGTGCCTGAACTGCCATAAGACGTGCCTGAACTGCCATGAGACGTGCCTGAACTGCCATGAGACGTGCCTGAACTGCCATGAGACGTGCCTGAACTGCCATCAGACGTGCCTGAACTGCCATGAGACGTGCCTGAACTGCCATGAGACGTGCCTGAACTGCCATGAGACGTGCCTGAACTGCCATGAGATGTGCCTGAACTGCCATGAGACGTGCCTGAACTGCCATGAGACGTGCCTGAACTGCCATAAGACGTGCCTGAACTGCCATGAGACGTGCCTGAACTGCCATGAGACGTGCCTGAACTGCCATGAGACGTGCCTGAACTGCCATGAGACGTGCCTGAACTGCCATGAGACGTGCCTGAACTGCCATCAGACGTGCCTGAACTGCCATGAGACGTGCCTGAACTGCCATGAGACGTGCCTGAACTGCCATGAGACGTGCCTGAACTGCCATGAGACGTGCCTGAACTGCCATGAGACGTGCCTGAACTGCCATGAGACGTTACCTGAACTGCCATGAGACGTGCCTGAACTGCCATGAGACGTGCCTGAACTGCCATGAGACGTGCCTGAACTGCCATGAGACGTGCCTGAACTGCCATGAGACTAGCCTGAACTGCCATGAGACGTTACCTGAACTGCCATGAGACGAGCCTGAACTGCCATGAGACGTTACCAGAACTGCCATGAGACGTGCCTGAACTGCCATGAGACGTTCCTGAACTGCCATGAGAAGTGCCTGAACTGCCATGAGAAGTGCCTGAACTGCCATGAGACGTTACCTGAACTGCCATGAGACGTTACCTGAACTGCCATGAGACGTGCCTGAACTGCCATGAGACGTGCCTGAACTGCCATGAGACGTGCCTGAACTGCCATGAGACATTACCTGAACTGCCATGAGACGTGCCTGAACTGCCATGAGACGTGCCTGAACTGCCATGAGACGTGCCTGAACTGCCATTAGACGTGCCTGAACTGCCATGAGACGTGCCTGAACTGCTATGAGACGTGCCTGAACTGCCATGAGACGTGCCTGAACTGCCATGAGACGTGCCTGAACTGCCATGAGACGTGCCTGAACTGCCATGAGACGTGCCTGAATTGCCATGAGACGTGCCTGAACTGCCATGAGACGTGCCTGAACTGCCATGAGACGTTTCCTGAACTGCCATGAGACGTGCCTTAACTTCCAGGAGACGTGCCTGAACTGCCATGAGACGTGCCTGAACTGCCTTAAGACGTGCCTGAACTGCCATGAGACGTTACCTGAACTGCCATGAGACGTGCCTGAACTGCCATGAGACGTGCCTGAACTACCATGAGACGTGCCTGAACTGCCATGAGACGTGCCTGAACTGCCATGAGACGTGCCTGAACTGCCATCAGACGTGCCTGAACTGCCATAAGACGTGCCTGAACTGACATGAGACGTGCCTGAACTGCCATGAGACGTGCCTGAACTGCCATGAGACGTGCCTGAACTGCCATGAGACGTGCCTGAACTGCCATGAGACGTTACCTGAACTGCCATGAGACGTGCCTGAACTGCCATGAGACGTGCCTGAACTGCCATGAGACGTGCCTGAACTGCCATGAGACGTGCCTGAACTGCCATGAGACGTTACCTGAACTGCCATGAGACGTTACCTGAACTGCCATGAGACGAGCCTGAACTGCCATGAGACGTGCCTGAACTGCCATGAGACGTGCCTGAACTGCCATGAGACGTGCCTGAACTGCCAGGAGACGTGCCTGAACTGCCATGAGACGTGCCTGAACTGCCATGAGAAGTGCCTGAACTGCCATGAGACGTGCCTGAACTGCCATGAGACGTGCCTGAACTGCCATGAGACGTGCCTGAACTGCCATGAGACGTGCCTGAACTGCCATGTGACGTGCCTGAACTGCCATGAGACGTGCCAGAACTGCCATGAGACGTGCCTGAACTGCCATGAGACGTGCCTGAACTGCCATGAGACGTGCCTGAACTGCCATGAGACGTTACCTGAACTGCCATGAGACGTTACCTGAACTGCCATGAGACGTGCCTGAACTGCCATGAGACGTTACCTGAACTGCCATGAGACGTGCCTGAACTGCCATGAGACGTGCCTGAACTGCCATGAGACGTGCCTGAACTGCCATGATACGTGCCTGAACTGCCATGAGACGTGCCTGAACTGCCATGAGACGTGCCTGAACTGCCATGAGACGTGCCTGAACTGCCATGAGACGTGCCTGAACTGCCATGAGACGTGCCTGAACTGCCATGAGACGTTCCTGAACTGCCATGAGACGTGCCTGAACTGCCATGAGACGTGCCTGAACTGCCATGAGACGTTACCTGAACTGCCATGAGACGTTACCTGAACTGCCATGAGACGTGCCTGAACTGCCATGAGACGTGCCTGAACTGCCATGAGACGTGCCTGAACTGCCATGAGACGTTACCTGAACTGCCATGAGACGTGCCTGAACTGCCATGAGACGTGCCTGAACTGCCATGAGACGTGCCTGAACTGCCATGAGACGTGCCTGAACTGCCATGAGACGTGCCTGAACTGCTATGAGACGTTACCTGAACTGCCATAAGACGTGCCTGAACTGCCATGAGACGTGCCTGAACTGCCGTGAGACGTTACCTAAACTGCCATGAGACGTGCCTGATTTGCCATGAGACGTGCCTGAACTACCATGAGACGTGCCTGAACTGCCATGAGACGTTTCCTGAACTGCCATGAGACGTGCCTGAACTTCCAGGAGACGTGCCTGAACTGCCATGAGACGTGCCTGAACTGCCTTAAGACGTGCCTGAACTGCCATGAGACGTTACCTGAACTGCCATGAGACGTGCCTGAACTGCCATGAGACGTGCCTGAACTACCATGAGACGTTACCTGAACTGCCATGAGACGTGTCTGAACTGCCATGAGACGTGCCTGAACTAGCATCAGACGTGCCTGAACTGCCATAAGACGTGCCTTAACTGACATGAGACGTTACTTGAACTGCCATGAGACGTGCCTGAACTGCCATGAGACGTGCCTGAACTGCCATGAGACGTGCCTGAACTGCCATGAGACGTTACCTGAACTGCCATGAGACGTGCCTGAACTGCCATGAGACGTGCCTGAACTGCCATGAGACGTGCCTGAACTGCCATGAGACGTGCCTGAACTGCCATGAGACGTTACCTGAACTGCCATGAGACGTTACCTGAACTGCCATAAGACGAGCCTGAACTGCCATGAGACGTGCCTGAACTGCCATGAGACGTTACCTGAACTGCCATGAGACGTGCCTGAACTGCCATGAGACGTGCCTGAACTGCCATGAGAAGTGCCTGAACTGCCATGAGAAGTGCCTGAACTGCCATGAGACGTTACCTGAACTGCCATGAGACGTGCCTGAACTGCCATGAGACGTGCCTGAACTGCCATGAGACGTGCCTGAACTGCCATGTGTCGTGCCTAAACTGCCATAAGACGTAATCAGAACTGCCATGAGACGTGCCTGAACTGCCATGAGACGTGCCTGAACTGCCATGAGACGTGCCTGAACTGCCATGAGACGTTACCTGAACTGCCATGAGACGTGCCTGAACTGCCATGAGACGTGCCTGAACTGCCATGAGACGTGCCTGAACTGCCATGAGACGTGCCTGAACTGCCATGAGACGTTACATGAACTGCCATGAGACGTGCCTGAACTGCCATGATACGTGCCTGAACTGCCATGAGACGTGCCTGAACTGCCATGAGACGTTACCTTAACTGCCATTAGACGTTACCTGAACTGCCATGAGACGTGCCTGAACTGCCATGAGACGTGCCTGAACTGCCATGAGACGTTACCTGAACTGCCATGAGACGTGCCTGAACTGCCATGAGACGTGCCTGAACTGCCATGAGACGATACCTGAACTGCCATGAGACGTGCCTGAACTGCCATGAGACGTTACCTGAACTGCCAAGAGACGTTACCTGAACTGCCATGAGACGTGCCTGAACTGCCATGAGACGTGCCTGAACTGCCATGAGACGTGCCTGAACTGCCATGAGACGTTACCTGAACTGCCATGAGACGTGCCTGAACTGCCATGAGACGTGCCTGAACTGCCATGAGACGTTTCCTGAACTGCCATGAGACGTGCCTGAACTGCCATGAGACGTGCCTGAACTGCCATGAGACGTGCCTGAACTGCCATGAGACGTTACCTGAACTGCCATGAGACGTTACCTGAACTGCCATGAGACGTGCCTGAACTGCCATGAGACGTGCCTGAACTGCCATGAGACGTTACCTGAACTGCCATGAGACGTGCCTGAACTGCCATGAGACGTGCCTGAACTGCCATGAGACGTTACCTAAACTGCCATGAGACGTGCCTGAACTGCCATGAGACGTGCCTGAACTGCCATGAGATGTGCCTGAACTGCCATGAGACGTTACCTGAACTGCCATGAGACGTGCCTGAACTGCCATGAGACGTGCTTGAACTGCCATGAGACGTGCCTGAACTGCCATAAGACGTTACCTGAACTGCCATGAGACGTGCCTGAACTGCCATGAGACGTGCCTGAACTGCCATGAGACGTGCCTGAACTGCCATGAGACGTGCCTGAACTGCCATGAGACGTGCCTGAACTGCCATGAGACGTGCCTGAACTGCCATGAGACGTGCCTGAACTGCCATGAGACGTGCCTGAACTGCCATGAGACGTTACCTGAACTGCCATGAGACGTGCCTGAACTAGCATCAGACGTGCCTGAACTGCCATGAGACGACGTGCCATAACTGCCATGAGACGTTACCTGAACTGCCATGAGACGTGCCTGAACGGCCATGAGACGTGCCTGAACTGCCATGAGACGTGCCTGAACTGCCATGAGACGTGCCTGAACTGCCATGAGACGTGCCTGAACTGCCATGAGACGTGCCTGAACTGCCATGAGACGTGCCTGAACTGCCATGAGACGTTACCTGAACTGCCATGAGACGTTACCTGAACTGCCATGAGACGTGCCTGAACTGCCATGAGACGTGCCTGAACTGCCATGAGACGTGCCTGAACTGCCATGAGACGTGCCTGAACTGCCATGAGACGTGCCTGAACTGCCATGAGATGTGCCTGAACTGCCATGAGACGTGCCTGAACTGCCATGAGACGTGCCTGAACTGCCATGAGACGTGCCTGAACTGCCATGAGACGTGCCTGAACTGCCATGAGACGTGCCTGAACTGCCATGAGACGTTACCTGAACTGCCATGAGACAAGTCTTAACTGCCATGAGACGTGCCTGAACTAGCCTCAGACGTGCCTGAACTGCCATAAGACGTGCCTTAACTGCCATGAGACGTTACCTGAACTGCCATGAGACGTGCCTGAACTGCCATGAGACGTGCCTGAACTGCCATGAGACGTGCCTGAACTGCCATGAGACGTGCCTGAACTGCCATGAGACGTGCCTGAACTGCCATGAGACGTGCCTGAACTGCCATGAGACTTGCCTGAACTGCCATGAGACGTGCCTGAACTGCCATGAGACGTGCCTGAACTGCCATGAGACGTGCCTGAACTGCCATGAGACGTGCCTGAACTGCCATGAGACGTGCCTGAACTGCCATGAGACGTGCCTGAACTGCCATGAGACGTTCCTGAACTGCCATGAGACGTGCCTGAACTGCCATGAGACGTGCCTGAACTGCCATGAGACGTGCCTGAACTGCCATGAGACGTGCCTGAACTGCCATGAGACGTGCCTGAACTGCCATGAGACGTGCCTGAACTGCCATGAGACGTGCCTGAACTGCCATGAGACGTGCCTGAACTGCCATGAGACGTGCCTGAACTGCCATGAGACGTGCCTGAACTGCCATGAGACGTGCCTGAACTGCCATGAGACGTACCTGAACTGCCATGAGACGTGCCTGAACTGCCATGAGACGTGCCTGAACTGCCATGAGACGTGCCTGAACTGCCATGAGACGTGCCTGAACTGCCATGAGACGTGCCTGAACTGCCATGAGACGTGCCTGAACTGCCATGAGACGTGCCTGAACTACCATGAGACGTGCCTGAACTGCCATGAGACGTTTCCTGAACTGCCATGAGACGTGCCTGAACTGCCATGAGACGTGCCTGAACTGCCATGAGACGTGCCTGAACTGCCATGAGACGTGCCTGAACTGCCATGAGACGTGCCTGAACTGCCATGAGACGTGCCTGAACTGCCATGAGACGTGCCTGAACTGCCATGAGACGTTACCTGAACTGCCATGAGACGTGTCTGAACTGCCATGAGACGTGCCTGAACTAGCATCAGACGTGCCTGAACTGCCATGAGACGTGCCTGAACTGCCATGAGACGTTACTTGAACTGCCATGAGACGTGCCTGAACTGCCATGAGACGTGCCTGAACTGCCATGAGACGTGCCTGAACTGCCATGAGACGTTACCTGAACTGCCATGAGACGTGCCTGAACTGCCATGAGACGTGCCTGAACTGCCATGAGACGTGCCTGAACTGCCATGAGACGTGCCTGAACTGCCATGAGACGTTACCTGAACTGCCATGAGACGTGCCTGAACTGCCATGAGACGTGCCTGAACTGCCATGAGACGTGCCTGAACTGCCATGAGACGTGCCTGAACTGCCATGAGACGTGCCTGAACTGCCAGGAGACGTTCCTGAACTGCCATGAGACGTGCCTGAACTGCCATGAGACGTGCCTGAACTGCCATGAGACGTGCCTGAACTGCCATGAGACGTGCCTGAACTGCCATGAGACGTGCCTGAACTGCCATGAGACGTGCCTGAACTGCCATGAGTCGTGCCTAAACTGCCATAAGACGTAACCAGAACTGCCATGAGACGTGCCTGAACTGCCATGAGACGTGCCTGAACTGCCATGAGACGTGCCTGAACTGCCATGAGACGTTACCTGAACTGCCATGAGACGTTACCTGAACTGCCATGAGACGTGCCTGAACTGCCATGAGACGTGCCTGAACTGCCATGAGACGTGCCTGAACTGCCATGAGACGTGCCTGAACTGCCATGAGACGTGCCTGAACTGCCATGATACGTGCCTGAACTGCCATGAGACGTGCCTGAACTGCCATGAGACGTGCCTGAACTGCCATGAGACGTGCCTGAACTGCCATGAGACGTGCCTGAACTGCCATGAGACGTGCCTGAACTGCCATGAGACGTTACCTGAACTGCCATGAGACGTGCCTGAACTGCCATGAGACGTGCCTGAACTGCCATGAGACGTGCCTGAACTGCCATGAGACGTGCCTGAACTGCCATGAGACGTGCCTGAACTGCCATAAGACGTGCCTGAACTGCCATGAGACGTGCCTAAACTGCCATGAGACGCGCCTGAACTGCCATGAGAAATTACCTGAACTGCCATGAGACGTGCCTGAACTTCCATGAGACGTTAACTAAACTGCCATGAGACGTGCCTGAACTGCCATGAGACGTGCCTGAACTGCCATGAGACGTTACCTGAACTGCCATGAGACGTGCCTGAACTGCCATGAGACGTTACCTGAACTGCCATGAGACGTGCCTGAACTGCCATGAGACGTGCCTGAACTGCCATGAGACGTGCCTGAACTGCCATGAGACGTGCCTGAACTGCCATGAGACGTGCCTGAACTGCCATGAGACGTGCCTGAACTGCCATGAGACGTGCCTGAACTGCCATGAGACGTTACCTGAACTGCCATGAGACGTGCCTGAACTGCCATGAGACGTGCCTGAACTGCCGTGAGACGTTACCTAAACTGCCATGAGACGTGCCTGATTTGCCATGAGACGTGCCTGAACTGCCATGAGACGTGCCTGAACTGCCATGAGACGTTACCTGAACTGCCATGAGACGTGCCTGAACTGCCATGAGACGTGCCTGAACTGCCATGAGACGTGCCTGAACTGCCATAAGACGTGCCTGAACTGCCATGAGACGTGCCTGAACTGCCATGAGACGTGCCTGAACTGCCATGAGACGTGCCTGAACTGCCATGAGACGTGCCTGAACTGCCATGAGATGTGCCTGAACTGCCATGAGACGTGCCTGAACTGCCATGAGACGTGCCTGAACTGCCATGAGACGTGCCTGAACTGCCATGAGACGTTACCTGAACTGCCATGAGGCGTTACCTTAACTGCCATGAGACGTTACCTGAACTGCCATGAGACGTTACCTGAACTGCCATGAGACGTGCCTGAACTGCCATGAGACGTTACCTGAACTGCCATGAGACGTGCCTGAACTGCCATGAGACGTGCCTGAACTGCCATGAGACGTTACCTGAACTGCCATGAGACGTGCCTGAACTGCCATGAGACGTGCCTGAACTGCCATGAGACGTGCCTGAACTGCCATGAGACGTGCCTGAACTGCCATTAGACGTGCCTGAACTGCCATGAGACGTGCCTGAACTGCCATGAGACGTGCCTGAACTGCCATGAGACGTGCCTGAACTGCCATGAGACGTGCCTGAACTGCCATGAGACGTGCCTGAACTGCCATGAGACGTGCCTGAATTGCCATGAGACGTGCCTGAACTGCCATGAGACGTGCCTGAACTGCCATGAGACGTGCCTGAACTGCCATGAGACGTGCCTGAACTGCCATGAGACGTTACCTGAACTGCCATGAGACGTGCCTGAACTGCCATGAGACGTGCCTGAACTGCCATGAGACGTGCCTGAACTGCCATGAGACGTGCCTGAACTGCCATGAGACGAGCCTGAACTGCCATGAGACGTGCCTGAACTGCCATGAGACGTGCCTGAACTGCCATGAGACGTGCCTGAACTGCCATGAGACGTGCCTGAACTGCCATGAGACGTTACCTGAACTGCCATGAGACGTGCCTGAACTGCCATGAGACGTGCCTGAACTGCCATGAGACGTGCCTGAACTGCCATGAGACGTTACCTGAACTGCCATGAGACGTTACCTGAACTGCCATGAGACGTGCCTGAACTGCCATGAGACGTGCCTGAACTGCCATGAGACGTGCCTGAACTGCCATGAGACGTGCCTGAACTGCCATCAGACGTGCCTGAACTGCCATGAGAGACGTGCCTGAACTGCCATGAGACGTGCCTGAACTGCCATGAGACGTGCCTGAACTGCCATGAGACGTTACCTGAACTGCCATGAGACGTGCCTGAACTGCCATGAGACGTGCCTGAACTGCCATGAGACGTGCCTGAACTGCCATGAGACGTGCCTGCCTGAACTGCCATGAGACGTGCCTGAACTGCCATGAGACGTTACCTGAACTGCCATGAGACGTTACCTGAACTGCCATGAGACGTGCCTGAACTGCCATGAGACGTGCCTGAACTGCCATGAGACGTGCCTGAACTGCCATGAGACGTTACCTGAACTGCCATGAGACGTGCCTGAACTGCCATGAGACGTGCCTGAACTGCCATGAGACGTTACCTGAACTGCCATGAGACGTGCCTGAACTGCCTTAAGACGTGCCTGAACTGCCATGAGACGTTACCTGAACTGCCATGAGACGTGCCTGAACTGCCATGAGACGTTACCTGAACTGCCATGAGACAAGTCTTAACTGCCATGAGACGTGCCTGAACTAGCCTCAGACGTGCCTGAACTGCCATAAGACGTGCCTTAACTGCCATGAGACGTTACTTGAACTGCCATGAGACGTGCCTGAACTGCCATGAGACGTGCCTGAACTGCCATGAGACGTGCCTGAACTGCCATGAGACGTTACCTGAACTGCCATGAGACGTGCCTGAACTGCCATGAGACGTGCCTGAACTGCCATGAGACGTGCCTGAACTGCCATGAGACGTGCCTGAACTGCCATGAGACTAGCCTGAACTGCCATGAGACGTGCCTGAACTGCCATGAGACGAGCCTGAACTGCCATGAGACGTGCCTGAACTGCCATGAGACGTGCCTGAACTGCCATGAGACGTGCCTGAACTGCCATGAGACGTGCCTGAACTGCCATGAGAAGTGCCTGAACTGCCATGAGACGTGCCTGAACTGCCATGAGACGTGCCTGAACTGCCATGAGACGTGCCTGAACTGCCATGAGACGTGCCTGAACTGCCATGAGACGTGCCTGAACTGCCATGAGACGTTACCTGAACTGCCATGAGACGTGCCTGAACTGCCATGAGACGTGCCTGAACTGCCATGAGACGTGCCTGAACTGCCATGAGACGTGCCTGAACTGCCATGAGACGTGCCTGAACTGCCATGAGACGTGCCTGAACTGCCATGAGACGTGCCTGAACTGCCATGAGACGTGCCTGAACTGCCATGAGACGTGCCTGAACTGCCATGAGACGTGCCTGAACTGCCATGAGACGTGCCTGAACTGCCATGAGACGTGCCTGAACTGCCATGAGACGTGCCTGAACTGCCATGAGACGTGCCTGAACTGCCAGGAGACGTGCCTGAACTGCCATGAGACGTGCCTGAACTGCCATGAGACGTGCCTGAACTGCCATGAGACGTGCCTGAACTGCCATGAGACGTGCCTGAACTGCCATGAGACGTGCCTGAACTGCCATGAGACGTGCCTGAACTGCCATGAGACGTGCCTGAACTGCCATGAGACGTGCCTGAACTGGCATGAGACGTGCCTGAACTGCCATGAGACGTGCCTGAACTGCCATGAGACGTGCCTGAACTGCCATGAGACGTGCCTGAACTGCCATGAGACGTGCCTGAACTGCCATGAGACGTGCCTGAACTGCCATGAGACGTTACCTGAACTGCCATGAGACGTGCCTGAACTGCCATGAGACGTGCCTGAACTGCCATGAGACGTGCCTGAACTGCCATGAGACGTGCCTGAACTGCCATGAGACGTTACCTGAACTGCCATGAGACGTGCCTGAACTGCCATGAGACGAGCCTGAACTGCCATGAGACGTGCCTGAACTGCCATGAGACGTGCCTGAACTGCCATGAGACGTGCCTGAACTGCCATGAGACGTGCCTGAACTGCCATGAGAAGTGCCTGAACTGCCATGAGAAGTGCCTGAACTGCCATGAGACGTTACCTGAACTGCCATGAGACGTGCCTGAACTGCCATGAGACGTGCCTGAACTGCCATGAGACGTGCCTGAACTGCCATGAGTCGTGCCTGAACTGCCATGAGACGTGCCAGAACTGCCATGAGACGTGCCTGAACTGCCATGAGACGTGCCTGAACTGCCATGAGACGTGCCTGAACTGCCATGAGACGTTACCTGAACTGCCATGAGACGTGCCTGAACTGCCATGAGACGTGCCTGAACTGCCATGAGACGTGCCTGAACTGCCATGAGACGTGCCTGAACTGCCATGAGACGTGCCTGAACTGCCATGAGACGTGCCTGAACTGCCATGATACGTGCCTGAACTGCCATGAGACGTGCCTGAACTGCCATGAGACGTGCCTGAACTGCCATGAGACGTGCCTGAACTGCCATGAGACGTGCCTGAACTGCCATAAGACGTGCCTGAACTGCCATGAGACGTGCCTGAACTGCCATGAGACGTGCCTGAACTGCCGTGAGACGTGCCTGAACTGCCATGAGACGTGCCTGAACTGCCATGAGACGTGCCTGAACTGCCATGAGACGTGCCTGAACTGCCATAAGACGTGCCTGAACTGCCATGAGACGTGCCTAAACTGCCAAGAGACGCGCCTGAACTGCCATGAGAAATTACCTGAACTGCCATGAGACGTGCCTGAACTGCCATGAGACGTTAACTAAACTGCCATGAGACGTGCCTGAACTGCCATGAGACGTGCCTGAACTGCCATGAGACGTGCCTGAACTGCCATGAGACGTGCCTGAACTGCCATGAGACGTGCCTGAACTGCCATGAGTCGTGCCTGAACTGCCATGAGACGTGCCTGAACTGCCATGAGACGTGCCTGAACTGCCATGAGACGTGCCTGAACTGCCATGAGACGTGCCTGAACTGCCATGAGACGTGCCTGAACTGCCATGAGACGTGCCTGAACTGCCATGAGACGTGCCTGAACTGCCATGAGACGTGCCTGAACTGCCATGAGACGTGCCTGAACTGCCATGAGACGTTACCTAAACTGCCATGAGACGTGCCTGAACTGCCATGAGACGTGCCTGAACTGCCATGAGACGTGCCTGAACTGCCATGAGACGTGCCTGAACTGCCATGAGACGTGCCTGAACTTCCATGAGACGTGCCTGAACTGCCATGAGACGTGCCTGAACTGCCATGAGACGTGCCTGAACTGCCATGAGACGTGCCTGAACTGCCATGAGACGTGCCTGAACTGCCATGAGACGTGCCTGAACTGCCATGAGACGTGCCTGAACTGCCATGAGACGTGCCTGAACTGCCATGAGACGTGCCTGAACTGCCATGAGACGTGCCTGAACTGCCATGAGACGTTACCTGAACTGCCATGAGACGTTACCTGAACTGCCATGAGACGTTACCTGAACTGCCATGAGACGTTACCTGAACTGCCATGAGACGTTACCTGAACTGCCATGAGACGTGCCTGAACTGCCATGAGACGTTACCTGAACTGCCATGAGACGTGCCTGAACTACCATGAGACGTGCCTGAACTGCCATGAGACGTGCCTGAACTGCCATGAGACGTGCCTGAACTGCCATGAGACGTGCCTGAACTGCCATGAGACGTGCCTGAACTGCCATGAGACGTGCCTGAACTGCCATGAGACGTTACCTGAACTGCCATGAGACGTGCCTGAACTGCCATGAGACGTGCCTGAACTGCCATGCCATGAGACGTGCCTGAACTGCCATGAGACGTGCCTGAACTGCCATGAGACGTGCCTGAACTGCCATGAGACGTGCCTGAACTGCCATGAGACGTGCCTGAACTGCCATGAGACGTGCCTGAACTGCCATGAGACGTGCCTGAACTGCCATGAGACGTGCCTGAACTGCCATGAGACGTGCCTGAACTGCCATGAGACGTGCATGAACTGCCATGAGACGTGCCTGAACTGCCATGAGACGTGCCTGAACTGCCATGAGACGTGCCTGAACTGCCATGAGACGTGCCTGAACTGCCATGAGACGTGCCTGAACTGCCATGAGACGTGCCTGAACTGCCATGAGACGTGCCTGAACTGCCATGAGACGTTTCCTGAACTGCCATGAGACGTGCCTGAACTGCCATGAGACGTGCCTGAACTGCCATGAGACGTGCCTGAACTGCCATGAGACGTTACCTGAACTGCCATGAGACGTGCCTGAACTGCCATGAGACGTGCCTGAACTGCCATGAGACGTGCCTGAACTGCCATGAGACGTTACCTGAACTGCCATGAGACGTGCCTGAACTGCCATCAGACGTGCCTGAACTGCCATGAGACGTGCCTGAACTGCCATGAGACGTGCCTGAACTGCCATGAGACGTGCCTGAACTGCCATGAGATGTGCCTGAACTGCCATGAGACGTGCCTGAACTGCCATGAGACGTGCCTGAACTGCCATGAGACGTGCCTGAACTGCCATGAGACGTGCCTGAACTGCCATGAGACGTGCCTGAACAGCCATGAGACGTGCCTGAACTGCCATGAGACGTGCCTGAACTGCCATGAGACGTGCCTGAACTGCCATGAGACGTGCCTGAACTGCCATGAGACGTGCCTGAACTGCCATGAGACGTGCCTGAACTGCCATGAGACGTGCCTAAACTGCCATTAGACGTGCCTGAACTGCCATGAGACGTGCCTGAACTGCCATGAGACGTGCCTGAACTGCCATCAGACGTGCCTGAACTGCCATGAGACGACGTGCCATAACTGCCATGAGACGTTACCTGAACTGCCATGAGACGTGCCTGAACTGCCATGAGACGATACCTGAACTGCCATGAGACGTGCCTGAACTGCCATGAGACGGGCCTGAACTGCCATGAGACGTGCCTGAACTGCCATGAGACGTGCCTGAACTGCCATGAGACGTGCCTGAACTGCCATGAGACGTTACCTGAACTGCCAAGAGACGTTACCTGAACTGCCATGAGACGTGCCTGAACTAGCATCAGACGTGCCTGAACTGCCATGAGACGTGCCTGAACTGCCATGAGACGTTACCTGAACTGCCATGAGACGTGCCTAAACTGCCATGAGACGTGCCTGAACTGCCATGAGACGTTACCTGAACTGCCATGAGACGTGCCTGAACTGCCATGAGACGTGCCTGAACTGCCATGAGACGTTACCTGAACTGCCATGAGACGTGCCTGAACTGCCATGAGACGTTACCTGAACTGCCATGAGACAAGTCTTAACTGCCATGAGACGTGCCTGAACTAGCCTCAGACGTGCCTGAACTGCCATAAGACGTGCCTGAACTGCCATGAGACGTTACTTGAACTGCCATGAGACGTGCCTGAACTGCCATGAGACGTGCCTGAACTGCCATGAGACTAGCCTGAACTGCCATGAGACGTTACCTGAACTGCCATGAGACGTGCCTGAACTGCCATGAGACGTGCCTGAACTGCCATGAGACGTGCCTGAACTGCCATGAGACGTGCCTGAACTGCCATGAGACTAGCCTGAACTGCCATGAGACGTGCCTGAACTGCCATGAGACGTGCCTGAACTGCCATGAGACGTGCCAGAACTGCCATGAGACGTGCCTGAACTGCCATGAGACGTTCCTGAACTGCCATGAGACGTGCCTGAACTGCCATGAGACGTGCCTGAACTGCCATGAGACGTGCCTGAACTGCCATGAGACGTGCCTGAACTGCCATGAGACGTGCCTGAACTGCCATGAGACGTGCCTGAACTGCCATGAGACGTGCCTGAACTGCCATGAGACGTGCCTGAACTGCCATGAGACGTGCCTGAACTGCCATGAGACGTGCCTGAACTGCCATGAGACGTGCCTGAACTGCCATGAGACGTGCCTGAACTGCCATGAGACGTGCCTGAACTGCCATGAGACGTGCCTGAACTGCCATGAGACGTGCCTGAACTGCCATGAGACGTGCCTGAACTGCCATGAGACGTGCCTGAACTGCCATGAGACGTGCCTGAACTGCCATGAGACGTGCCTGAACTGCCATGAGACGTGCCTGAACTGCCAGGAGACGTGCCTGAACTGCCATGAGACGTGCCTGAACTGCCTTGAGACGTGCCTGAACTGCCATGAGACGTGCCTGAACTGCCATGAGACGTGCCTGAACTGCCATGAGACGTGCCTGAACTGCCATGAGACGTGCCTGAACTGCCATGAGACGTGCCTGAACTGCCATGAGACGTGCCTGAACTGCCATCAGACGTGCCTGAACTGCCATAAGACGTGCCTGAACTGCCATGAGACGTTACTTGAACTGCCATGAGACGTGCCTGAACTGCCATGAGACGTGCCTGAACTGCCATGAGACGTGCCTGAACTGCCATGAGACGTTACCTGAACTGCCATGAGACGTGCCTGAACTGCCATGAGACGTGCCTGAACTGCCATGAGACGTGCCTGAACTGCCATGAGACGTGCCTGAACTGCCATGAGACGTTACCTGAACTGCCATGAGACGTTACCTGAACTGCCATGAGACGAGCCTGAACTGCCATGAGACGTGCCTGAACTGCCATGAGACGTTACCTGAACTGCCATGAGACGTGCCTGAACTGCTAGGAGACGTGCCTGAACTGCCATGAGAAGTGCCTGAACTGCCATGAGAAGTGCCTGAACTGCCATGAGACGTTACCTGAACTGCCATGAGACGTGCCTGAACTGCCATGAGACGTGCCTGAACTGCCATGAGACGTGCCTGAACTGCCATGAGTCGTGCCTAAACTGCCATAAGACGTAACCAGAACTGCCATGAGACGTGCCTGAACTGCCATGAGACGTGCCTGAACTGCCATGAGACGTGCCTGAACTGCCATGAGACGTTACCTGAACTGCCATGAGACGTTACCTGAACTGCCATGAGACGTGCCTGAACTGCCATGAGACGTGCCTGAACTGCCATGAGACGTGCCTGAACTGCCATGAGACGTTACATGAACTGCCATGAGACGTGCCTGAACTGCCATGATACGTGCCTGAACTGCCATGAGACGTGCCTGAACTGCCATGAGACGTTACCTTAACTGCCATTAGACGTTACCTGAACTGCCATGAGACGTGCCTGAACTGCCATAAGACGTGCCTGAACTGCCATGAGACGTTACCTGAACTGCCATGAGACGTGCCTGAACTGCCATGAGACGTGCCTGAACTGCCATGAGACGTTACCTGAACTGCCATGAGACGTGCCTAAACTGCCATGAGACGTGCCTGAACTGCCATAAGACGTGCTTGAACTGCCATGAGACGTGCCTAAACTGCCAAGAGACGCGCCTGAACTGCCATGAGAAATTACCTGAACTGCCATGAGACGTGCCTGAACTGCCATGAGACGTTAACTAAACTGCCATGAGACGTGCCTGAACTGCCATGAGACGTGCCTGAACTGCCATGAGACGTTACCTGAACTGCCATGAGACGTGCCTGAACTGCCATGAGACGTTACCTGAACTGCCATAAGTCGTGCCTGAACTGCCATGAGACGTGCCTGAACTGCCATGAGACGTGCCTGAACTGCCATGAGACGTGCCTGAACTGCCATGAGACGTGCCTGAACTGCCATGAGACGTGCCTGAACTGCCATGAGACGTGCCTGAACTGCCATGAGACGTGCCTGAACTGCCATGAGACGTGCCTTAACTGCCATGAGACGTGCCTGAACTGCCGTGAGACGTTACCTAAACTGCCATGAGACGTGCCTGATTTGCCATGAGACGTGCCTGAACTACCATGAGACGTGCCTGAACTGCCATGAGACGTTACCTGAACTGCCATGAGACGTGCCTGAACTTCCAGGAGACGTGCCTGAACTACCATGAGACGTGCCTGAACTGCCATGAGACGTGCCTGAACTGCCATAAGACGTGCTTGAACTGCCATGAGACGTGCCTGAACTGCCATGAGACGTGCCTGAACTGCCATGAGACGTGCCTGAACTGCCATGAGACGTGCCTGAACTGCCATGAGATGTGCCTGAACTGCCATGAGACGTGCCTGAACTGCCATGAGACGTGCCTGAACTGCCATGAGACGTTACCTGAACTGCCATGAGACGTTACCTGAACTGCCATGAGGCGTTACCTTAACTGCCATGAGACGTTACCTGAACTGCCATGAGACGTTACCTGAACTGCCATGAGACGTGCCTGAACTGCCAGGAGACGTTACCTGAACTGCCATGAGACGTGCCTGAACTGCCATGAGACGTGCCTGAACTGCCATGAGACGTGCCTGAATTGCCATGAGACGTTCCCTGAACTGCCATGAGACGTTACCTATACTGCCATGAGACGTGCCTGAACTGCCATGAGACGTGCTTGAACTGCCATGAGACGTTACCTTCACTGCCATGAGACGTGCCTGAACTGCCATGAGACGTGCCTGAACTGCCATGAGACGTGCCTGAACTGCCATGAGACGTGCCTGAACTGCCATGAGACGTGCCTGAACTGCCATGAGACGTGCCTGAACTGCCATGAGACGTGCCTAAACTGCCATGAGACGTGCCTGAACTGCCATGAGACGTGCCTGAACTGCCATGAGACGTGCCTGAACTGCCATGAGACGTGCCTCAACTGCCATGAGACGTGCCTGAACTGCCATGAGACTTTACCTGAACTGCCATGAGACGTTAACTAAACTGCCATGAGACGTGCCTGAACTGCCATGAGACGTGCCTGAACTGCCATGAGACGTTACCTGAACTGCCATGAGACGTGCCTGAACTGCCATGAGACGTGCCTGAACTGCCATGAGACGTGCCTGAACTGCCATGAGACGTGCCTGAACTGCCATGAGACGTGCCTAAACTGCCATGAGACGTGCCTGAACTGCCATGAGACGTGCCTGAACTGCCATGAGACGTGCCTGAACTGCCATGAGACGTGCCTGAACTGCCATGAGACGTGCCTGAACTGCCATGAGACGTGCCTTAACTGCCATGAGACGTGCCTGAACTGCCATGAGACGTGCCTGAACTGCCATGAGACGTGCCTGATTTGCCATGAGACGTGCCTGAACTGCCATGAGACGTGCCTGAACTGCCATGAGACGTGCCTGAACTGCCATGAGACGTGCCTGAACTGCCATGAGACGTGCCTGAACTGCCATGAGACGTGCCTGAACTGCCATGAGACGTGCCTGAACTGCCATAAGACGTGCCTGAACTGCCATGAGACGTGCCTGAACTGCCATGAGACGTGCCTGAACTGCCATGAGACGTGCCTGAACTGCCATGAGACGTGCCTGAACTGCCATGAGATGTGCCTGAACTGCCATGAGACGTGCCTGAACTGCCATGAGACGTGCCTGAACTGCCATGAGACGTTACCTGAACTGCCATGAGACGTGCCTGAACTGCCATGAGGCGTTACCTGAACTGCCATGAGACGTTACCTGAACTGCCATGAGACGTTACCTGAACTGCCATGAGACGTGCCTGAACTGCCAGGAGACGTGCCTGAACTGCCATGAGACGTGCCTGAACTGCCATGAGACGTGCCTGAACTGCCATGAGACGTGCCTGAATTGCCATGAGACGTGCCTGAACTGCCATGAGACGTTACCTATACTGCCATGAGACGTGCCTGAACTGCCATGAGACGTGCTTGAACTGCCATGAGACGTTACCTTCACTGCCATGAGACGTGCCTGAACTGCCATGAGACGTGCCTGAACTGCCATGAGACGTGCCTGAACTGCCATGAGACGTGCCTGAACTGCCATGAGACGTGCCTGAACTGCCATGAGACGTGCCTGAACTGCCATGAGACGTGCCTGAACTGCCATGAGACGTGCCTGAACTGCCATGAGACGTGCCTGAACTGCCATGAGACGTGCCTGAACTGCCATGAGACGTGCCTGAACTGCCATGAGACGTGGCCATGAGACGTGCCTGAACTGCCATGAGACGTGCCTGAACTGAACTGAGACGTGCCTGAACTGCCATGAGACGTGCCTGAACTGCCATGAGACGTGCCTGATCTGCCATGAGACGTTACCTGAACTGCCATGAGACGTGCCTGAACTGCCATGAGACGTGCCTGAACTGCCATGAGACGTGCCTGAACTGCCATGAGACGTGCCTTAACTGCCATGAGACGTTACCTGAACTGCCATGAGACGTTACCTGAACTGCCATGAGACGTGCCTGAACTGCCAGGAGACGTTACCTGAACTGCCATGAGACGTGCCTGAACTGCCATGAGACGTTACCTGAACTGCCATGAGACGTGCCCGAACTGCCATGAGACGTGCCTGAACTGCCATGAGACGTGCCTGAACTGCCATGAGACGTGCCTGAACTGCCATGAGACGTTACCTGAACTGCCATGAGACGTGCCTGAACTGCCATGAGACGTGCCTGAATTGCCATGAGACGTTCCCTGAACTACTATGAGACGTTACCTGAACTGCCATGAGACGTGTCTGAACTGCCATGAGACGTGCCTGAACTGACATGAGACGTGCCTGAACTGACATGAGACGTGCCTGAACTGCCAAGAGACGTGCCTGAACTGCCATGAGACGTGCCTGAACTGCCATGAGACGTGCCTGAACTGCCATGAGACGTGCCTGAACTGCCAGGAGACGTTACCTGAACTGCCATGAGACGTGCCTGAACTGCCATGAGACGTGCCTGAACTGCCATGAGACGTGCCTGAATTGCCATGAGACGTTCCCTGAACTACCATGAGACGTTACCTGAACTGCCATGAGACGTGTCTGAACTGCCATGAGACGTGCCTGAACTGCCATGAGACGTTACCTGAACTGCCATGAGACGTGCCTGAACTGCCAGGAGACGTTACCTGAACTGCCATGAGACGTGCCTGAACTGCCATGAGACGTGCCTGAACTGCCATGAGACGTGCCTGAACTGCCATGAGACGTGCCTGAACTGCCATAAGACGTGCCTGAACTGCCATGAGACGTGCCTGAACTGCCATGAGACGTGCCTGAACTGCCATGAGACGTGCCTGAACTGCCATGAGACGTGCCTGAACTGCCAAGAGACGTGCCTGAACTGCCATGAGACGTGCCTGAACTGCCATGAGACGTGCCTGAACTGCCATGAGACGTGCCTGAACTGCCATGAGACGTGCCTGAACTGCCATGAGACGTGCCTGAACTGCCATGATACGTGCCTGAACTGCCATGAGACGTGCCTGAACTGCCATGAGACGTGCCTGAACTGCCATGAGACGTGCCTGAACTGCCATGAGACGTGCCTGAACTGCCATGAGACGTGCCTGAACTGCCATGAGACGTGCCTGAACTGCCATGAGACGTGCCTGAACTGCCATGAGACGTGCCTTAACTGCCATGAGACGTGTATGAACTGCTATGAGACGTTACCTGAACTGCCATGAGACGTAACCTGAACTGCCATGAGACGTGCCTGAACTGCCAGGAGACGTTACCTGAACTGCCATGAGACGTGCCTGAACTGCCATGAGACGTGCCTGAACTGCCATGAGACGTGCCTGAACTGCCATGAGACGTTCCCTGAACTGCCATGAGACGTTACCTATACTGCCAAGAGACGTGCCTGAACTGCCATGAGACGTGCCTGAACTGCCATGAGACGTGCCTGAACTGCCATGAGACGTGCCTGAACTGCCATGAGACGTGCCTGAACTGCCATGAGACGTGCCTGAACTGCCATGAGACGTGCCTGAACTGCCATGAGACGTGCCTGAACTGCCATGAGACGTGCCTGAACTGCCATGAGACGGGCCTGAACTGCCATGAGACGTGCCTGAACTGCCATGAGACGTGCCTGAACTGCCATGAGACGTGCCTGAACTGCCATGAGACGTGCCTGAACTGCCATGAGACGTTACCCTAATTGCCATGAGACGTGCCTGAACTGCCATGAGACGTGCCTGAAGTGCCATGGGACGTGCCTGAACTGCCATGAGTTGTTACCTGAACTTCCATGAGACGTGCCTAAAATGCTATGAGACGTTACCTGAACTGCCATGAGACGTGCCTGAACTGCCATGAGACGTGCCTGAACTGCCATGAGACGTTACCTGAACTGCCATGAGACGTGCCTGATTTGCCATGAGACGTGCCTGAACTGCCATGAGACGTGCCTGAACTGCCATGAGACGTTACCTGAACTGCCATGAGACGTGCCTGAACTGCCAGGAGACGTGCCTGAACTGCCATGAGACGTGCCTGAACTGCCAGGAGACGGGCCTGAACTGCTATTAGACGTTAGCTGAACTGCCATGAGACGTGCCTGAACTAGCATCAGACGTGCCTGAACTGCCATGAGACGTGCCTGAACTGCCATGAGACGTGCCTGAACTGCCTTGAGACGTGCCTGAACTGCCATGAGACGTTACCTGAACTGCCATGAGACGTGCCTGAACTGCCATGAGACGTGCCTGAACTGCCATGAGACGTTACCTGAACTGCCATGAGACGTGCCTGAACTGCCATGAGACGTGCCTGAACTAGCATCAGACGTGCCTGAACTGCCATAAGACGTGCCTTAACTGACATGAGACGTTACTTGAACTGCCATGAGACGTGCCTGAACTGCCATGAGACGTGCCTGAACTGCCATGAGACTAGCCTGAACTGCCATGAGACGTTACCTGAACTGCCATGAGACGTGCCTGAACTGCCATGAGACGTGCCTGAACTGCCATGAGACGTGCCTGAACTGCCATGAGACGTGCCTGAACTGCCATGAGGCGTTACCTTAACTGCCATAAGACGTGCCTGAACTGCCATGAGACGTGCCTGAACTGCCATGAGACGTGCCTGAACTGCCATGAGACATGCCTGAACTGCCATGGGACGTGCCTGAACTGCCATGAGACGTTACCTGAACTGCCATGAGACGTGCCTGAACTGCCATGAGACGTTATCTGAACTACCATGAAACGTTCCTGAACTGCCATGAGACGTGCCTGAACTGCCATGAGACGTTCCCTGAACTGCCATGAGACGTGCCTGAACTGCCATGAGACGTGCCTGAACTGCCATGAGACGTTACCTGAACTGCCATGAGACGTGTCTGAACTGCCATGAGACGTGCCTTAACTGACATAAGACGTGTATGAACTGCTATGAGACGTTACCTGAACAGCCATGAGACGTAACCTGAACTGCCATGAGACGTGCCTGAACTGCCAGGAGACGTTACCTGAACTGCCATGAGACGTGCCTGAACTGCCATGAGACGTGCCTGAACTGCCATGAGACGTGCCTGAACTGCCATGAGACGTTCCCTGAACTGCCATGAGACGTTACCTATACTGCCAAGAGACGTGCCTGAACTGCCATGAGACGTGCCTGAACTGCCATGAGACGTTACCTTCACTGCCATGAGACGTGCCTGAACTGCCATGAGACGTGCCTGAACTGCCATGAGACGTGCCTGAACTGCCATGAGACGTGCCTGAACTGCCATGAGACGTGCCTGAACTGCCATGAGACGTGCCTGAACTGCCATGAGACGGGCCTGAACTGCCATGAGACGTGCCTGAACTGCCATGAGACGTGCCTGAACTGCCATGAGACGTGCCTGAACTGCCATGAGACGTGCCTGAACTGCCATGAGACGTTACCCTAATTGCCATGAGACGTGCCTAAACTGCCATGAGACGTGCCTGAACTGCCATGGGACGTGCCTGAACTGCCATGAGTTGTTACCTGAACTTCCATGAGACGTGCCTAAAATGCTATGAGACGTTACCTGAACTGCCATGAGACGTGCCTGAACTGCCATGAGACGTGCCTGAACTGCCGTGAGACGTTACCTAAACTGCCATGAGACGTGCCTGATTTGCCATGAGACGTGCCTGAACTACCATGAGACGTGCCTGAACTGCCATGAGACGTTACCTGAACTGCCATGAGACGTGCCTGAACTTCCAGGAGACGTGCCTGAACTGCCATGAGACGTGCCTGAACTGCCATGAGACGGGCCTGAACTGCCATTAGACGTTAGCTGAACTGCCATGAGACGTGCCTGAACTAGCATCAGACGTGCCTGAACTGCCATGAGACGTGCCTGAACTGCCATGAGACGTGCCTGAACTGCCATGAGACGTGCCTGAACTGCCATGAGACGTTACCTGAACTGCCATGAGACGTGCCTGAACTGCCATGAGACGTGCCTGAACTACCATGAGACGTTACCTGAACTGCCATGAGACGTGTCTGAACTGCCATGAGACGTGCCTGAACTAGCATCAGACGTGCCTGAACTGCCATAAGACGTGCCTTAACTGACATGAGACGTTACTTGAACTGCCATGAGACGTGCCTGAACTGCCATGAGACGTGCCTGAACTGCCATGAGACTAGCCTGAACTGCCATGAGACGTGCCTGAACTGCCATGAGACGTGCCTGAACTGCCATGAGACGTGCCTGAACTGCCATGAGACGTGCCTGAACTGCCATGAGACGTGCCTGAACTGCCATGAGGCGTTACCTTAACTGCCATAAGACGTGCCTGAACTGCCATGAGACGTGCCTGAACTGCCATGAGACGTGCCTGAACTGCCATGAGACGTGCCTGAACTGCCATGGGACGTGCCTGAACTGCCATGAGACGTTACCTGAACTGCCATGAGACGTGCCTGAACTGCCATGAGACGTTATCTGAACTGCCATGAAACGTTCCTGAACTGCCATGAGACGTGCCTGAACTGCCATGAGACGTTCCCTGAACTGCCATGAGACGTTACCTATACTGCCAAGAGACGTGCCTGAACTGCCATGAGACGTGCCTGAACTGCCATGAGACGTGCCTGAATTGCCATGAGACGTTCCCTGAACTGCCATGAGACGTTACCTATACTGCCAAGAGACGTGCCTGAACTGCCATGAGACGTGCCTGAACTGCCATGAGACGTTACCTTCACTGCCATGAGACGTGCCTGAACTGCCATGAGACGTGCCTGAACTGCCATGAGACGTGCCTTAACTGCCATGAGACGTGCCCTAACTGCCATGAGACGTGCCTAAACTGCCATGAGACGTGCCTGAACTGCCATGAGACGTGCCTGAACTGCCATGAGACGTGCCTGAACTGCCATGAGACGTGCCTGAACTGCCATGAGACGTGCCTGAACTGTCATGAGACGTGCCTGAACTGCCATGAGACGTGCCTGAACTGCCATGAGACGTGCCTGAACTGCCATGAGACGTGCCTGAACTGCCATGAGACGTGCCTGAACTGCCATGAGACGTTACCTGAACTGCCATGAGACGTGCCTGAACTGCCATGAGACGTTACCTGAACTGCCATGAGACGTGCCTGAACTGCCATGAGACGTGCCTGAACTGCCATGAGGTGTTACCTTAACTGCCATAAGACGTGCCTGAACTGCCATGAGACGTTGCCTGAACTGCCATGAGACGTGCCTGAACTGCCATGAGACGTGCCTGAACTGCCATGAGACATGCTTTAACTGCCATGAGACGTGCCTGAACTGCCATGAGACGTTACCTGAACAGGCATGAGACGTGCCTGAACTGCCATGAGACGTGCCTGAACTGCCATGAGACGTTAACTGATTTGCCATGAGACGTTACCTGAACTGCCATGAGACGTTACCTGAACTGCCACGAGACGTGCCTGAACTGCCATGAGACGTGCCTTAACTGCCATGAGACGTGCCTGAACTGCCATGAGACGTTACCTGAACTGCCATGAGACGTGCCTGAACTGTCATGAGACGTGCCTGAACTGCCATGAGACGTGCCTGAACTGCCATGAGACGTGCCTGAACTGCCATGAGACGTGCCTGAACTGCCATGAGACGTGCCTGAACTGCCATAAGACGTGCCTGAACTGCCATGAGACGTGCCTGAACTGCCATGAGACATGCCTGAACTGCCATGAGACGTGCCTGAACTGCCATGAGACGTTACCTGAACTGCCATGAGACGTGCCTGAACTGCCATGAGACGTTATCTGAACTGCCATGAAACGTTCCTGAACTGCCATGAGACGTGCCTGAACTGCCATGAGACGTTCCCTGAACTGCCATGAGACGTGCCCTAACTGCCAAGAGACGTGCCTGAACTGCCATGAGACGTGCCTGAACTGCCATGAGACGTGCCTGAACTGCCATGAGACGTGCCTGAACTGCCATGAGACGTTACCTGAACTGCCATGAGACGTGCCTGAACTGCCATGAGACGTGTTGAACTGCCATGAGACGTTACCTTAACTGCCATGAGACGTGCCTGAACTGCCATGAGACGTGCCTGAACTGCCATGAGACGTGCCTTAACTGCCATGAGACGTTACCCTAACTGCCATGAGACGTGCCTAAACTGCCATGAGACGTGCCTGAACTGCCATGAGACGTGCCTGAACTGCCATGAGACGTGCCTGAACTGCCATGAGACGTGCCTGAACTGCCATGAGACGTGCCTGAACTGTCATGAGACGTGCCTGAACTGCCATGAGACGTGCCTGAACTGCCATGAGACGTTACCTTAACTGCCATGAGACGTGCCTGAACTGCCATGAGACGTGCCTGAACTGCCATGAGACTTTACCTGAACTGCCATGAGACGTTGCCTGAACTGCCATGAGACGTTACCTGAACTGCCATGAGACGTGCCTGAACTGCCATGAGACGTGCCTGAACTGCCATGAGGTGTTACCTTAACTGCCATAAGACGTGCCTGAACTGCCATGAGACGTGCCTGAACTGCCATGAGACGTGCCTGAACTGCCATGAGACGTGCCTGAACTGCCATGAGACATGCTTTAACTGCCATGAGACGTGCCTGAACTGCCATGAGACGTTACCTGAACAGCCATGAGACGTGCCTGAACTGCCATGAGACGTGCCTGAACTGCCATGAGACGTTAACTGAATTGCCATGAGACGTTACCTGAACTGCCATGAGACGTTACCTGAACTGCCACGAGACGTGCCTGAACTGCCATGAGACGTGCCTTAACTGCCATGAGACGTGCCTGAACTGCCATGAGACTTTACCTGAGCTGCCATGAGACGTGCCTGAACTGTCATGAGACGTGCCTGAACTGCCATGAGACGTGCCTGAACTGCCATGAGACGTGCCTGAACTGCCATGAGACGTGCCTGAACTGCCATGAGACGTGCCTGAACTGCCATGAGACGTTACCTGAACTGCCATGAGACGTGCCTGAACTGCCATGAGACGTGCCTTAACTGCCATGAGACGTGCCTGAACTGCCATGAGACGTGCCTGAACAGCCATGAGACGTGCCTGAACTGCCATGAGACGTGCCTGAACTGCCATGAGACGTTATTTGAACTGCCATGAGACGTGCCTGAACTGCCATGAGACGTGCCTGAACTGCCATGAGACGTGCCTGAACTGCCATGAGACGTTACCTTAACTGCCATGAGACGTGCCTGAACTGCCATGAGACGTGCCTGAACTGCCATGAGACGTGCCTGAACTGCCATGAGACGTGCCTGAACTGCCATGAGACGTGCCTGAACTGCCATGAGACGTGCCTGAACTGCCATGAGACTTGCCTGAACTGCCATGAGACGTTATCTGAACTGCCATGAGACGTGCCTGAACTGCCATGAGACGTGCCTGAACTGCCATGAGACGTTCCCTGAACTGCCATGAGACGTTACCTATACTGCCAAGAGACGTGCCTGAACTGCCATGAGACTTGCCTGAACTGCCATGAGACGTGCCTGAACTGCCATGAGACGTTCCCTGAACTGCCATGAGACGTTACCTATACTGCCAAGAGACGTGCCTGAACTGCCATGAGACGTTCTTGAACTGCCATGAGACGTTACCTTCACTGCCATGAGACGTGCCTGAACTGCCATGAGACGTGCCTGAACTGCCATGAGACATGCCTGAACTGCCATGAGACGTGCCTGAACTGGCATGAGACGTTACCTGAATTGCCATGAGACGTGCCTGAACTGCCATGAGACGTGCCTGAACTGCCATGAGACGTGCCTGAACTGCCATGAGACGTGCCTGAACTGCCATGAGACGTGCCTAAACTGCCATGAGACGTGCCTGAACTGCCATGAGACGTGCCTGAACTGCCATGAGACGTGCCTGAACTGCCATGAGACGTGCCTGAACTGCCATGAGACGTGCCTGAACTGCCATGAGACGTGCCTGAACTGCCATGAGACGTTTCCTGAACTGCCATGAGACGTGCCTGAACTGCCATGAGACGTGCCTGAACTGCCATGAGACGTGCCTGAACTGCCATGAGACGTGCCTGAACTGCCATGAGACGTTACCTGAACTGCCATGAGACGTGCCTGAACTGCCATGAGACGTGCCTTAACTGCCATGAGACGTGCCTGAACTGCCGAAGGGCGTTACCTTAACTGCCATGAGACGTGCCTGAATTGCCATGAGACGTGCCTGAACTGCCATGAGACGTTGCCTGAACTGCCATGAGACGTGCCTGAACTGCCATGAGACGTGCCTGAACTGCCATGAGACGTGCCTGAACTGCCATGAGACGTGCCTGAACTGACATGAGACGTGCCTGAACTGCCATGAGACGTGCCTGAACTGCCATGAGACGTGCCTGAACTGCCATGAGACGTGCCTGAACTGCCATGAGACGTTACCTGAACTGCCATGAGACGTGCCTGATCTGCCATGAGACGTTACCTGAACTGCCATGAGACGTTACCTGAACTGCCACGAGACGTGCCTGAACTGCCATGAGACGTGCCTGAACTGCCATGAGACGTGCCTGAACTGCCATGAGACCTGCCTGAACTGCCATGAGACGTGCCTGAACTGCCATGAGACGTGCCTGAACTGCCATGAGACGTGCCTGAACTGCCATGAGACGTTACCTGAACTGCCATGAGACGTGCCTGAACTGCCATGAGACGTTACCTGAACTGCCATGAGACGTTACCTGTACTGCCATGAGACGTGCCTGAACTGCCATGAGACGTGCCTTAACTGCCATGAGACGTGCCTGAACTGCCATGAGACGTGCCTGAACTGCCATGAGACGTGCCTGAACTGCCATGAGACGTGCCTGAACTGCCATGAGACGTGCCTGAACTGCCATGAGACGTGCCTGAACTGCCATGAGACGTGCCTGAACTGCCATGAGACGTGCCTTAACTGCCATGAGACGTGCCTGAACTGCCATGAGACGTGCCTGAACAGCCATGAGACGTGCCTGAACTGCCATGAGACGTGCCTGAACTGCCATGAGACGTGCCTGAACTGCCATGAGACGTGCCTGAACTGCCATGAGACGTGCCTGAACTGCCATGAGACGTGCCTGAACTGCCTAGAGGCGTTACCTTAACTGCCATGAGACGTGCCTTAACTGCCATGAGACGTGCCTGAACTGCCATGAGACGTTGCGTGAACTGCCATGAAACGTTACCTGAACTGCCATGAGACGTGCCTGAACTGCCATGAGACGTGCCTGAACAGCCATGAGACGTTACCTGAACTGCCATGAGACGTGCCTGAACTGCCAGGAGACGTTACCTGAACTGCCATGAGACGTGCCTGAACTGCCATGAGACGTGCCTGAACTGCCATGAGACGTGCCTGAATTGCCATGAGACGTTCCCTGAACTGCCATGAGACGTTACCTATACTGCCATGAGACGTGCCTGAACTGCCATGAGACGTGCCTGAACTGCCATGAGACGTTACCTTCACTGCCATGAGACGTGCCTGAACTGCCATGAGACGTGCCTGAACTGCCATGAGACGTGCCTGAACTGCCATGAGACGTGCCTGAACTGCCATGAGACGTGCCTGAACTGCCATGAGACGTGCCTGAACAGCCATGAGACGTGCCTGAACTGCCATGAGACGTGCCTGAACTGCCATGAGACGTGCCTGAACTGCCATGAGACGTGCCTGAACTGCCATGAGACGTGCCTGAACTGCCATGAGACGTGCCTGAACTGCCATGAGACGTGCCTGAACTGCCATGAGACGTGCCTGAACTGCCATGAGACGTGCCTCAACTGCCATGAGACGTGCCTGAACTGCCATGAGACGTGCCTGAACTGCCATGAGACGTGCCTGAACTGCCATGAGACGTTTCCTGAACTGCCATGAGACGTGCCTGAACTGCCATGAGACGTGCCTGATCTGCCATGAGACGTGCCTGAACTGCCATGAGACGTGCCTGAACTGCCATGAGACGTGCCTGAACTGCCATGAGACGTGCCTTAACTGCCATGAGACGTGCCTGAACTGCCATGAGACGTGCCTGAACTGCCATGAGACGTGCCTGAACTGCCATGAGACGTGCCTGAACTGCCATGAGACGTGCCTGAACTGCCATGAGACGTGCCTGAACTGCCATGAGACGTTACCTGAACTGCCATGAGACGTGCCTGAACTGCCATGAGACGTTACCTGAACTGCCATGAGAAGTGCCTGAACTGCCATGAGACGTGCCTGAACTGCCATGAGACGTGCCTTAACTGCCATGAGACGTGCCTGAACTGCCATGAGACGTGCCTGAACTGCCATGAGACGTGCCTGAACTGCCATGAGACGTGCCTGAACTGCCATGAGACGTGCCTGAACTGCCATGAGACGTGCCTGAACTGCCATGAGACGTGCCTGAACTGCCATAAGACGTGCCTGAACTGCCATGAGACGTGCCTGAACTGCCATGAGACGTGCCTGAACTGCCATGAGACGTGCCTGAACAGCCATGAGACGTGCCTGAACTGCCATGAGACGTGCCTGAACTGCCATGAGACGTGCCTGAACTGCCATGAGACGTGCCTGAACTGCCATGAGACGTGCCTGAACTGCCATGAGACGTGCCTGAACTGCCATGACGTGCCTGAACTGCCATGAGACGTGCCTTAACTGCCATGAGACGTGCCTGAACTGCCATGAGACGTGCCTGAACTGCCATGAGACGTGCCTGAACTGCCATGAGACGTGCCTGAACTGCCATGAGACGTGCCTGAACTGCCATGAGACGTGCCTGAACTGCCATGAGACGTGCCTGAACTGCCCTGAGACGTGCCTGAACTGCCATGAGACGTGCCTGAACTGCCATGAGACGTGCCTGAACTGCCATGAGACGTGCCTGAACTGCCATGAGACGTGCCTGAACTGCCATGAGACGTTACCTGAACTGCCATGAGGCGTTACCTTAACTGCCATGAGACGTTACCTGAACTGCCATGAGACGTTACCTGAACTGCCATGAGACGTGCCTGAACTGCCATGAGACGTGCCTGAAGTGCCATGAGACGTGCCTGAACTGCCATGAGACGTGCCTGAACTGCCATGAGACGTGCCTGAACTGCCATGAGACGTGCCTGAACTGCCATGAGACGTGCCTAAACTGCCATGAGACGTGCCTGAACTGCCATGGGACGTGCCTGAACTGCCATGAGTTGTTACCTGAACTTCCATGAGACGTGCCTAAAATGGTATGAGACGTTACCTGAACTGCCATGAGACGTGCCTGAACTGCCATGAGACGTGCCTGAACTGCCGTGAGACGTTACCTAAACTGCCATGAGACGTGCCTGATTTGCCATGAGACGTGCCTGAACTACCATGAGACGTGCCTGAACTGCCATGAGACGTTACCTGAACTGCCATGAGACATGCCTGAACTTCCAGGAGACGTGCCTGAACTGCCATGAGACGTGCCTGAACTGCCATGAGACGGGCCTGAACTGCTATTAGACGTTAGCTGAACTGCCATGAGACGTGCCTGAACTAGCATCAGACGTGCCTGAACTGCCATGAGACGTGCCTGAACTGCCATGAGACGTGCCTGAACTGCCTTAAGACGTGCCTGAACTGCCATGAGACGTTACCTGAACTGCCATGAGACGTGCCTGAACTGCCATGAGACGTGCCTGAACTACCATGAGACGTTACCTGAACTGCCATGAGACGTGTCTGAACTGCCATGAGACGTGCCTGAACTAGCATCAGACGTGCCTGAACTGCCATAAGACGTGCCTTAACTGACATGAGACGTTACTTGAACTGCCATGAGACGTGCCTGAACTGCCATGAGACGTGCCTGAACTGCCATGAGACTAGCCTGAACTGCCATGAGACGTTACCTGAACTGCCATGAGACGTGCCTGAACTGCCATGAGACGTGCCTGAACTGCCATGAGACGTGCCTGAACTGCCATGAGACGTGCCTGAACTGCCATGAGGCGTTCCTGAACTGCCATAAGACGTGCCTGAACTGCCATGAGACGTGCCTGAACTGCCATGAGACGTGCCTGAACTGCCATGAGACGTGCCTGAACTGCCATGAGACGTGCCTGAACTGCCATGAGACGTTACCTGAACTGCCATGAGACGTGCCTGAACTGCCATGAGACGTTCCCTGAACTGCCATGAGACGTGCCTGAACTGCCATGAGACGTGCCTGAACTGCCATGAGACGTGCCTGAACTGCCATGAGACGTGCCTGAACTGCCATGAGACGTGCCTGAACTGCCATGAGACTTGCCTGAACTGCCATGAGACGTGCCTGAACTGCCATGAGACGTGCCTGAACTGCCATGAGACGTTACCTGAACTGCCAAGAGACGTGCCTGAACTGCCATGAGACGTGCCTGAACTGCCATGAGACGTGCCTTCACTGCCATGAGACGTGCCTGAACTGCCATGAGACGTGCCTGAACTGCCATGAGACGTGCCTGAACTGCCATGAGACGTGCCTGAACTGCCATGAGACGTGCCTGAACTGCCATGAGACGTGCCTGAACTGCCATGAGACGTGCCTGAACTGCCATGAGACGTGCCTGAACTGCCATGAGACGTGCCTGAACTGCCATGAGACGTGCCTGAACTGTCATGAGACGTGCCTGAACTGCCATGAGACGTGCCTGAACTGCCATGAGACGTTACCTTAACTGCCATGAGACGTGCCTGAACTGCCATGAGACGTGCCTGAACTGCCATGAGACTTTCCTGAACTGCCATGAGACGTGCCTGAACTGCCATGAGACGTTACCTGAACTGCCATGAGACGTGCCTGAACTGCCATGAGACGTGCCTGAACTGCCATAACTGCCATAAGACGTGCCTGAACTGCCATGAGACGTGCCTGAACTGCCATGAGACGTGCCTGAACTGCCATGAGACGTGCCTGAACTGCCATGAGACGTGCCTGAACTGCCATGAGACGAGCCTGAACTGCCATGAGACGTGCCTGAACTGCCATGAGACGTGCCTGAACTGCCATGAGACGTGCCTGAACTGCCATGAGACGTTAACTGAACTGCCAACTGCCATGAGACGTGCCTGAACTGCCATGAGACGTGCCTGAACTGCCATGAGACGTGCCTTAACTGCCATGAGACGTGCCTGAACTGCCATGAGACGTGCCTGAACTGCCATGAGACGTGCCTGAACTGTCATGAGACGTGCCTGAACTGCCATGAGACGTGCCTGAACTGCCATGAGACGTGCCTGAACTGCCATGAGACGTGCCTGAACTGCCATGAGACGTGCCTGAACTGCCATAAGACGTGCCTGAACTGCCATGAGACGTGCCTGAACTGCCATGAGACGTGCCTGAACTGCCATGAGACGTGCCTGAACTGCCATGAGACGTGCCTGAACTGCCATGAGACGTGCCTGAACTGCCATGAGACGTGCCTGAACTGCCATGAGACGTGCCTGAACTGCCATGAGACGTGCCTGAACTGAACTGAGACGTGCCTGAACTGCCATGAGACGTGCCTGAACTGCCATGAGACGTGCCTGAACTGCCATGAGACGTGCCTGAACTGCCATGAGACGTGCCTGAACTGCCATGAGACGTGCCTGAACTGCCATGAGACGTGCCTGAACTGCCATGAGACGTGCCTGAACTGCCATGAGACGTGCCTGAACTGCCATGAGACTTGCCTGAACTGCCATGAGACGTGCCTGAACTGCCATGAGACGTGCCTGAACTGCCATGAGACGTGCCTGAACTGCCATGAGACGTGCCTGAACTGCCATGAGACGTGCCTGAACTGCCAAGAGACGTGCCTGAACTGCCATGAGACGTGCCTGAACTGCCATGAGACGTGCCTGAATTGCCATGAGACGTGCCTGAACTGCCATGAGACGTTACCTATACTGCCAAGAGACGTGCCTGAACTGCCATGAGACGTTCTTGAACTGCCATGAGACGTTACCTTCACTGCCATGAGACGTGCCTGAACTGCCATGAGACGTGCCTGAACTGCCATGAGACATGCCTGAACTGCCATGAGACGTGCCTGAACTGCCATGAGACGTGCCTGAACTGCCATGAGACGTGCCTGAACTGCCATGAGACGTGCCTGAATTGCCATGAGACGTGCCTGAACTGCCATGAGACGTGCCTGAACTGCCATGAGACGTGCCTGAACTGCCATGAGACGTGCCTGAACTGCCATGAGACGTGCCTGAACTGCCATGAGACGTGCCTGAACTGCCATGAGACGTGCCTGAACTGCCATGAGACGTGCCTGAACTGCCATGAGACGTGCCTGAACTGCCATGAGACGTGCCTGAGCTGCCATGAGACGTGCCTGAACTGCCATGAGACGTGCCTGAACTGCCATGAGACGTGCCTGAACTGCCATGAGACGTGCCTGAACTGCCATGAGACGTTACCTGAACTGCCATGAGACGTGCCTGAACTGCCATGAGACGTGCCTGAACTGCCATGAGACGTGCCTGAACTGCCATGAGACGTGCCTGAACTGCCATGAGACGTGCCTGAACTGCCGTAGGGCGTTACCTTAACTGCCATGAGACGTGCCTGAATTGCCATGAGACGTGCCTGAACTGCCATGAGACGTGCCTGAACTGCCATGAGACGTGCCTGAACTGCCATGAGACGTGCCTGAACTGCCATGAGACGTGCCTTAACTGCCATGAGACGTGCCTGAACTGACATGAGACGTGCCTGAACTGCCATGAGACGTGCCTGAACTGCCATGAGACGTGCCTGAACTGCCATGAGACGTGCCTGAACTGCCATGAGACGTGCCTGAACTGCCATGAGACGTGCCTGATCTAGACGTGCCTGAACTGCGATGAGACGTGCCTGAACTGCCAGAGACGTGCCTGAACTGCCATGAGACGTGCCTGAACTGCCATGAGACGTGCCTGAACTGCCATGAGACGTGCCTGAACTGCCATGAGACGTGCCTGAACTGCCATGAGACGTGCCTAAACTGCCATGAGACGTGCCTGAACTGCCATGAGACGTGCCTGAACTGCCATGAGACGTGCCTGAACTGCCATGAGACGTTACCTGAACTGCCATGAGACGTGCCTGAACTGCCATGAGACGTGCCTAAACTGCCATGAGACGTGCCTTAACTGCCATGAGACGTGCCTGAACTGCCATGAGACGTGCCTGAACTGCCATGAGACGTGCCTGAACTGCCATGAGACGTGCCTGAACTGCCATGAGACGTGCCTGAACTGCCATGAGACGTGCCTGAACTGCCATGAGACGTGCCTGAACTGCCATGAGACGTGCCTTAACTGCCATGAGACGTGCCTGAACTGCCATGAGACGTGCCTGAACAGCCATGAGACGTGCCTGAACTGCCATGAGACGTGCCTGAACTGCCATGAGACGTGCCTGAACTGCCATGAGACGTGCCTGAACTGCCATGAGACGTGCCTGAACTGCCATGAGACGTGCCTGAACTGCCTAGAGACGTGCCTTAACTGCCATGAGACGTGCCTTAACTGCCATGAGACGTGCCTGAACTGCCATGAGACGTGCCTGAACTGCCATGAGACGTTACCTGAACTGCCATGAGACGTGCCTGAACTGCCATGAGACGTGCCTGAACTGCCATGAGACGTGCCTGAACTGCCATGAGACGTGCCTGAACTGCCATGAGACGTGCCTGAACTGCCATGAGACGTGCCTGAACTGCCATGAGACGTGCCTGAACTGCCATGAGACGTGCCTGAACTGCCATGAGACGTTACCTGAACTGCCATGAGACGTTACCTGAACTGCCATGAGGCGTTACCTTAACTGCCATGAGACGTTACCTGAACTGCCATGAGACGTTACCTGAACTGCCATGAGACGTGCCTGAACTGCCAGGAGACGTTACCTGAACTGCCATGAGACGTGCCTGAACTGCCATGAGACGTGCCTGAACTGCCATGAGACGTGCCTGAATTGCCATGAGACGTTCCCGGAACTGCCATGAGACGTTACCTATACTGCCATGAGACGTGCCTGAACTGCCATGAGACGTGCCTGAACTGCCATGAGACGTGCCTGAACTGCCATGAGACGTGCCTGAACTGCCATGAGAAGTGCCTGAACTGCCATGAGACGTGCCTGAACTGCCATGAGACGTGCCTGAACTGCCATGAGACGTGCCTGAACTGCCATGAGACGTGCCTGAACTGCCATGAGACGTGCCTGAACTGCCATGAGACGTGCCTGAACTGCCATGAGACGTTACCTGAACTGCCATGAGACGTGCCTGAACTGCCATGAGACGTTACCTGAACTGCCATGAGACGTGCCTGAACTGCCATGAGACGTGCCTGAACTGCCATGAGACGTGCCTTAACTGCCATGAGACGTGCCTGAACTGCCATGAGACGTGCCTGAACTGCCATGAGACGTGCCTGAACTGCCATGAGACGTGCCTGAACTGCCATGAGACGTGCCTGAACTGCCATGAGACGTGCCTGAACTGCCATGAGACGTGCCTGAACTGCCATGAGACGTGCCTGAACTGCCATGAGACGTGCCTGAACTGCCATGAGACGTGCCTGAACAGCCATGAGACGTGCCTGAACTGCCATGAGACGTGCCTGAACTGCCATGAGACGTGCCTGAACTGCCATGAGACGTGCCTGAACTGCCATGAGACGTGCCTGAACTGCCATGAGACGTGCCTGAACTGCCTAGAGGCGTTACCTTAACTGCCATGAGACGTGCCTTAACTGCCATGAGACGTGCCTGAACTGCCATGAGACGTGCCTGAACTGCCATGAGACGTGCCTGAACTGCCATGAGACTGCCTGAACTGCCATGAGACGTGCCTGAACTGCCATGAGACGTGCCTGAACTGCCATGAGACGTGCCTGAACTGCCATGAGACTTGCCTGAACTGCCATGAGACGTGCCTGAACTGCCATGAGACGTGCCTGAACTGCCATGAGACGTGCCTGAACTGCCATGAGACGTTACCTGAACTGCCATGAGACGTTACCTGAACTGCCATGAGACGTTACCATAACTGCCATGAGACGTTACCTGAACTGCCATGAGACGTTACCTGAACTGCCATGAGACGTGCCTGAACTGCCAGGAGACGTTACCTGAACTGCCATGAGACGTGCCTGAACTGCCATGAGACGTGCCTGAACTGCCATGAGACGTGCCTGAATTGCCATGAGACGTTCCCGGAACTGCCATGAGACGTTACCTATACTGCCATGAGACGTGCCTGAACTGCCATGAGACGTGCTTGAACTGCCATGAGACATTACCTTCACTGCCATGAGACGTGCCTGAACTGCCATGAGACGTGCCTGAACTGCCATGAGACGTGCCTGAACTGCCATGAGACATGCCTGAACTGCCATGAGACGTGCCTGAACTGCCATGAGACGTGCCTGAACTGCCATGAGACGTGCCTGAACTGCCATGAGACGTGCCTGAACTGCCATGAGACGTGCCTGAACTGCCATGAGACGTGCCCCTAACTGCCATGAGACGTGCCTAAACTGCCATGAGACGTGCCTGAACTTCCATGGGACGTGCCTAAACTGCCATGAGACGTTACCTGAACTGCCATGAGACGTGCCTGAACTGCCATGAGACGTTATCTGAACTGCCATGAGACTATACCTGAACTGCCATGAGACGTGCCTGAACTGCCATGAGACGTTTCCTGAACTGCCATGAGACGTTACCTGAACTGCCATGAGACGTGCCTGATCTGCCATGAGACGTGCCTGAACTGCCATGAGACGTGCCTGAACTGCCATGAGACGTGCCTGAACTGCCATGAGACGTGCCTGAACTGCCATGAGACGTGCCTGAACTGCCATGAGACGTGCCTGAACTGCCATGAGACGTGCATGAACTGCCATGAGACGTGCCTGAACTGCCATGAGACGTGCCTGAACTGCCATGAGACGTGCCTGAACTGCCATGAGACGTGCCTGAACTGCCATGAGACGTGCCTGAACTGCCATGAGACGTGCCTGAACTGCCATGAGACGTGCCTGAACTGCCATGAGACGTGCCTGAACTGCCATGAGACGTGCCTTAACTGCCATGAGACGTGCCTGAACTGCCATGAGACGTGCCTGAACTGCCATGAGACGTGCCTGAACTGCCATGAGACGTGCCTGAACTGCCATGAGACGTGCCTGAACTGCCATGAGACGTGCCTGAACTGCCATGAGACGTGCCTGAACTGCCATGAGACGTGCCTGAACTGCCATGAGACGTGCCTGAACTGCCATGAGACGTGCCTGAACAGCCATGAGACGTGCCTGAACTGCCATGAGACGTGCCTGAACTGCCATGAGACGTGCCTGAACTGCCATGAGACGTGCCTGAACTGCCATGAGACGTGCCTGAACTGCCATGAGACGTGCCTGAACTGCCAGAGACGGTACCTTAACTGCCATGAGACGTGCCTTAACTGCCATGAGACGTGCCTGAACTGCCATGAGACGTTGCGTGAACTGCCATGAAACGTTACCTGAACTGCCATGAGACGTTCCTGAACTGCCATGAGACGTGCCTGAACAGCCATGAGACGTGCCTGAACTGCCATGAGACGTGCCTGAACTGCCATGAGACGTGCCTGAACTGCCATGAGACGTGCCTGAACTGCCATGAGATATGCCTGAACTGCCATGAGACGTTACCTGAACTGGCATGAGACGTGCCTGAACTGCCATGAGACGTTACCTGAACTGCCATGAGGCGTTACCTTAACTGCCATGAGACGTTACCTGAACTGCCATGAGACGTTACCTGAACTGCCATGAGACGTGCCTGAACTGCCAGGAGACGTTCCCTGAAGTGCCATGAGACGTGCCTGAACTGCCATGAGACGTGCCTGAACTGCCATGAGACGTGCCTGAATTGCCATGAGACGTTCCCTTAACTGGCATGAGACGTTACCTATACTGCCATGAGACGTGCCTGAACTGCCATGAGACGTGCTTGAACTGCCATGAGACGTTACCTTCACTGCCATGAGACGTGCCTGAACTGCCATGAGACGTGCCTGAACTGCCATGAGACGTGCCTGAACTGCCATGAGACGTGCCTGAACTGCCATGAGACGTGCCTGAACTGCCATGAGACGTGCCTGAACTGCCATGAGACTGCCTGAACTGCCATGAGACGTGCCTGAACTGCCATGAGACGTGCCTGAACTGCCATGAGACGTGCCTGAACTGCCATGAGACGTGCCTGAACTGCCATGAGACGTGCCTGAACTGCCATGAGACGTGCCTGAACTGCCATGAGACGTGCCTGAACTGCCTAGAGGCGTTACCTTAACTGCCATGAGACGTGCCTTAACTGCCATGAGACGTGCCTGAACTGCCATGAGACGTGCCTGAACTGAACTGCCATGAGACGTGCCTGAACTGCCATGAGACGTGCCTGAACAGCCATGAGACGTGCCTGAACTGCCATGAGACGTGCCTGAACTGCCATGAGACGTGCCTGAACTGCCTTGAGACGTGCCTGAACTGCCATGAGACGTGCCTGAACTGCCATGAGACGTGCCTGAACTGCCATGAGACGTTACCTGAACTGCCATGAGACGTTACCTGAACTGCCATGAGGCGTTACCTTAACTGCCATGAGACGTTACCTGAACTGCCATGAGACGTTACCTGAACTGCCATGAGACGTGCCTGAACTGCCAGGAGACGTTACCTGAACTGCCATGAGACGTGCCTGAACTGCCATGAGACGTGCCTGAACTGCCATGAGACGTGCCTGAATTGCCATGAGACGTTCCCGGAACTGCCATGTACTGAACAGGAGACGTGCCTGAACTGCCATGAGACGTGCCTGAACTGCCATGAGACGTGCCTGAACTGCCATGAGACGTGCCTGAACTGCCATGAGACGTGCCTGAACTGCCATGAGACGTGCCTGAACTGCCATGAGACATGCCTGAACTGCCATGAGACGTGCCTGAACTGCCATGAGACGTGCCTGAACTGCCATGAGACGTGCCTGAACTGCCATGAGACGTGCCTGAACTGCCATGAGACGTGCCTGAACTGCCATGAGACGTGCCTGAACTGCCATGAGACGTGCCTGAACTGCCATGAGACGTGCCTTAACTGCCATGAGACGTGCCTGAACTGCCATGAGACGTGCCTGAACTGCCATGAGACGTGCCTGAACTGCCATGAGACGTGCCTGAACTGCCATGAGACGTGCCTGAACTGCCAGGAGACGTGCCTGAACTGCCATGAGACGTGCCTGAACTGCCATGAGACGTGCCTTAACTGCCATGAGACGTGCCTGAACTGCCATGAGACGTGCCTGAACTGCCATGAGACGTGCCTGAACTGCCATGAGACGTGCCTGAACTGCCATGAGACGTGCCTGAACTGCCATGAGACGTGCCTGAACTGCCATGAGACGTGCCTGAACTGCCATGAGACGTGCCTGTACTGCCTGAACTGCCATGAGACGTGCCTTAACTGCCATGAGACGTGCCTGAACTGCCATGAGACGTGCCTGAACTGCCATGAGACGTGCCTGAACTGCCATGAGACGTGCCTGAACTGCCATGAGACGTGCCTGAACAGCCATGAGACGTGCCTGAACTGCCATGAGACGTGCCTGAACTGCCATGAGACTTGCCTGAACTGCCATGAGACGTGCCTGAACTGCCATGAGACGTGCCTGAACTGACATGAGACGTGCCTGAACTGCCATGAGACGTGCCTGAACTGCCATGAGACGTGCCTGAACTGCCATGAGACGTGCCTGAACTGCCATGAGACGTGCCTGAACTGCCATGAGACGTGCCTGAACTGCCATGAGACGTGCCTGAACTGCCAGGAGACGTGCCTGAACTGCCATGAGACGTGCCTGAACTGCCATGAGACGTGCCTGAACTGCCATGAGACGTGCCTGAATTGCCATGAGACGTTCCCGGAACTGCCAGAGACGTTACCTATACTGCCATGAGACGTGCCTGAACTGCCATGAGACGTGCTTGAACTGCCATGAGACATTACCTTCACTGCCATGAGACGTGCCTGAACTGCCATGAGACGTGCCTGAACTGCCATGAGACGTGCCTGAACTGCCATGAGACATGCCTGAACTGCCATGAGACGTGCCTGAACTGCCATGAGACGTGCCTGAACTGCCATGAGACGTGCCTGAACTGCCATGAGACGTGCCTGAACTGCCATGAGACGTGCCTGAACTGCCATGAGACGTGCCTGCCATGAGACGTGCCTGAACTGCCATGAGACGTGCCTGAACTTCCATGAGACGTGCCTGAACTGCCATGAGACGTGCCTGAACTGCCATGAGACGTGCCTGAACTGCCATGAGACGTGCCTGAACTGCCATGAGACGTGCCTGAACTGCCATGAGACGTGCCTGAACTGCCATGAGACGTGCCTGAACTGCCATGAGACGTGCCTGAACTGCCATGAGACTTGCCTGAACTGCCATGAGACGTGCCTGAACCTGAACTGCCATGAGACGAACTGCCATGAGACGTGCCTGAACTGCCATGAGACGTGCCTTAACTGCCATGAGACGTGCCTGAACTGCCATGAGACGTGCCTGAACTGCCATGAGACGTGCCTGAACTGCCATGAGACGTGCCTGAACTGCCATGAGACGTGCCTGAACTGCCATGAGACGTGCCTGAACTGCCATGAGACGTGCCTGAACTGCCATGAGACGTGCCTGAACTGCCATGAGACGTGCCTGAACTGCCATGAGACGTGCCTGAACTGCCATGAGACGTGCCTTAACTGCCATGAGACGTGCCTGAACTGCCATGAGACGTGCCTGAACTGCCATGAGACGTGCCTGAACTGCCATGAGACGTGCCTGAACTGCCATGAGACGTGCCTGAACTGCCATGAGACGTGCCTGAACTGCCATGAGACGTGCCTGAACTGCCATGAGACGTGCCTGAACTGCCATGAGACGTGCCTGAACTGCCATGAGACGTGCCTGAACTGCCATGAGACGTGCCTGAACTGCTATGAGACGTGCCTGAACTGCCATGAGACGTGCCTGAACTGCCATGAGACGTGCCTGAACTGCCATGAGACGTGCCTGAACTGCCATGAGACGTGCCTGAACTGCCATGAGACGTGCCTTAACTGCCATGAGACGTGCCTGAACTGCCATGAGACGTGCCTGAACTGCCATGAGACGTGCCTGAACTGCCATGAGACGTGCCTGAACTGCCATGAGACGTGCCTGAACAGCCATGAGACGTGCCTGAACTGCCATGAGACGTGCCTGAACTGCCATGAGACGTGCCTGAACTGCCATGAGACGTGCCTGAACTGCCATGAGACGTGCCTGAACTGCCATGAGACGTGCCTGAACTGCCATGAGACGTGCCTGAACTGCCATGAGACGTGCCTGAACTGCCATGAGACGTGCCTGAACTGCCATGAGACGTGCCTGAACTGCCATGAGACGTGCCTGAACTGCCGTGAGACGTGCCTGAACTGCCATGAGACGTGCCTGAACTGCCATGAGACGTGCCTGAACTGCCATGAGACGTGCCTGAACTGCCATGAGACGTGCCTGAATTGCCATGAGACGTTCCCTTAACTGGCATGAGACGTTACCTATACTGCCATGAGACGATGCCTGAACTGCCATGAGACGTGCCTGAACTGCCATGAGACGTGCCTGAACTGCCATGAGACGTGCCTGAACTGCCATGAGACGTGCCTGAACTGCCAGGAGACGTGCCTGAACTGCCATGAGACGTGCCTGAACTGCCATGAGACGTGCCTGAACTGCCATGAGACGTGCCTGAACCGCCATGAGACGTGCCTGAACTGCCATGAGACGTGCCTGAACTGCCATGAGACGTGCCTGAACTGCCATGAGACGTGCCTGAACTGCCATGAGACGTGCCTGAACTGCCATGAGACGTGCCTGAACTGCCATGAGACGTGCCTGAACTGCCATGAGACGTGCCTGAACTGCCATGAGACGTGCCTGAACTGCCATGAGGCGTGCCTGAACTGCCATGAGACGTGCCTGAACTGCCATGAGACGTGCCTGAACTGCCATGAGACGTGCCTGAACTGCCATGAGACGTGCCTGAACTGCCATGAGACGTGCCTGAACTGCCATGAGACGTGCCTGAACTGCCATGAGACGTGCCTGAACTGCCATGAGACGTGCCTGAACTGCCCTGAGACGTGCCTGAACTGCCATGAGACGTGCCTGAACTGCCATGAGACGTGCCTGAACTGCCATGAGACGTGCCTGAACTGCCATGAGACGTTACCTGAACTGCCATGAGACGTGCCTGAACTGCCATGAGACGTGCCTGAACTGCCATGAGACGTGCCTGAACTGCCATGAGACGTGCCTGAACTGCCATGAGACGTGCCTGAACTGCCATGAGACGTGCCTGAACTGCCATGAGACGTGCCTGAACTGCCATGAGATGTGCCTGAACTGCCATGAGACGTGCCTGAACTGCCATGAGACGTGCCTGAACTGCCATGAGACGTGCCTGAACTGCCATGAGACGTGCCTGAACTGCCATGAGACGTGCCTGAACTGCCATGAGACGTGCCTGAACTGCCATGAGACGAGCCTGAACTGCCATGAGACGTGCCTGAACTGCCATGAGACGTGCCTGAACTGCCATGAGACGTGCCTGAACTGCCATGAGACGTGCCTGAACTGCCATGAGACGTGCCTGAACTGCCATGAGACGTGCCTGAACTGCCATGAGACGTGCCTGAACTGCCATGAGACGTGCCTGAACTGCCATGAGACGTGCCTGAACTGCCATGAGACATGCCTGAATTGCCATGAGACGTTTCCTGAACTGGCATGAGACGTGCCTGAACTGCCATGAGACGTGCCTGAACTGCCATGAGACGTGCCTGAACTGCCATGAGACGTGCCTGAACTGCCATGAGACGTTACCCTAACTGCCATGAGACGTGCCTGAACTGCCATGAGACGTTATCTGAACTGCCATGAGACTTTACCTGAACTGCCATGAGACGTGCCTGAACTGCCATGAGACGTTACCTGAACTGCCATGAGACGTGCCTGAACTGCCATGAGACGTGCCTTAACTGCCATGAGACGTGCCTGAACTGCCTTGAGGCGTTACCTGAACTGCCATGAGACGTGCCTGAATTGCCATGAGACGTGCCTGAACTGCCATGAGACGTTGCCTAAACTGCCATGAGACGTGCCTGAACTGCCATGAGACGTGCCTGAACTGCCATGAGACGTGCCTTAACTGCCATGAGACGTGCCTGAACTGCCATGAGACGTGCCTGAACTGCCATGAGACGTTACCTGAACTGCCATGAGACGTGCCTGAACTGCCATGAGACGTTACCTGAACTGCCATGAGACGTGCCTGAACTGCCATGAGACGTTACCTGAACTGCCATGAGACGTGCCTGAACTGCCATGAGACGTGCCTGAACTGCCATGAGACTTTACCTGAACTGCCATGAGACGTGCCTGAACTGCCATGAGACGTTACCTGAACGGCCATGAGACGTTACATTAACTGCCATGAGACGTGCCTGAACTGCCATGAGACGTGCCTAAACTGCCATGAGACGTTACCTGAACTGCCATGAGACGTGCCTGAACTGCCATGAGACGTGCCTGAACTGCCATGAGACGTGCCTGAACTGCCATGAGACGTGCCTGAACTGCCATGAGACGTTACCTGAACTGCCATGAGACGTGCCTTAACTGCCATGAGACGTGCCTGAACTGCCATGAGACGTGCCTGAACTGCCATGAGACGTGCCTGAACTGCCATGAGACGTGCCTGAACTGCCATGAGACGTGCCTGAACTGCCATGAGATGTGCCTGAACTGCCATGAGACGTGCCTGAACTGCCATGAGACGTGCCTGAACTGCCATGAGACGTTACCTGAACTGCCATGAGACGTTACCTGAACTGCCATGAGGCGTTACCTTAACTGCCATGAGACGTTACCTGAACTGCCAGGAGACGTTACCTGAACTGCCATGAGACGTGCCTGAACTGCCATGAGACGTGCCTGAACTGCCATGAGACGTGCCTGAATTGCCATGAGACGTGCCCTGAACTGCCATGAGACGTTACCTGAACTGCCATGAGACGTGCCTGAACTGCCATGAGACGTGCTTGAACTGCCATGAGACGTTACCTTCACTGCCATGAGACGTGCCTGAACTGCCATGAGACGTGCCTGAACTGCCATGAGACGTTCCTGAACTGCCATGAGACGTGCCTGAACTGCCATGAGACGTGCCTGAACTGCCATGAGACGTGCCTGAACTGCCATGAGACGTGCCTGAACTGCCATGAGACGTGCCTGAACTGCCATGAGATATGCCTGAACTGCCATGAGACGTTACCTGAACTGGCATGAGACGTGCCTGAACTGCCATGAGACGTTACCTGAACTGCCATGAGGCGTTACCTTAACTGCCATGAGACGTTACCTGAACTGCCATGAGACGTTACCTGAACTGCCATGAGACGTGCCTGAACTGCCAGGAGACGTTACCTGAAGTGCCATGAGACGTGCCTGAACTGCCATGAGACGTGCCTGAACTGCCATGAGACGTGCCTGAATTGCCATGAGACGTTCCCTTAACTGGCATGAGACGTTACCTATACTGCCATGAGACGTGCCTGAACTGCCATGAGACGTGCTTGAACTGCCATGAGACGTTACCTTCACTGCCATGAGACGTGCCTGAACTGCCATGAGACGTGCCTGAACTGCCATGAGACGTGCCTGAACTGCCATGAGACATGCCTTAACTGCCATGAGACGTTACCTGAACTGGCATGAGACGTGCCTGAACTGCCATGAGACGTGCCTGAACTGCCATGAGACGTGCCTGAACTGCCATGAGACGTGCCTGAAGAGCCATGAGACGTGCCTGAACTGCCATGAGACGTGCCTGAACTGCCATGAGACGTTATTTGAACTGCCATGAGACGTGCCTGAACTGCCATGAGACGTGCCTGAACTGCCATGAGACGTGCCTGAACTGCCATGAGACGTGCCTGAACTGCCATGAGGCGTTACCTTAACTGCCATAAGACGTGCCTGAACTGCCATGAGACGTGCCTGAACTGCCATGAGACGTGCCTGAACTGCCATGAGACATGCCTGAACTGCCATGAGACGTGCCTGAACTGCCATGAGACGTTACCTGAACTGCCATGAGACGTGCCTGAACTGCCATGAGACGTGCCTGAACTGCCATGAGACGTGCCTGAACTGCCTAGTGGCGTTACCTTAACTGCCATGAGACGTGCCTTAACTGCCATGAGACGTGCCTGAACTGCCATGAGACGTTGCGTGAACTGCCATGAAACGTTACCTGAACTGCCATGAGACGTGCCTGAACTGCCATGAGACGTGCCTGAACTGCCATGAGACGTGCCTGAACTGCCATGAGACGTGCCTGAACTGCCATGAGACGTGCCTGAACTGCCATGAGATGTGCCTGAACTGCCATGAGACGTGCCTGAACTGCCATGAGACGTGCCTGAACTGCCATGAGACGTTACCTGAACTGCCATGATACGTTACCTGAACTGCCATGAGGCGTTACCTTAACTGCCATGAGACGTTACCTGAACTGCCATGAGACGTGCCTGAACTGCCATGAGACGTGCCTGAACTGCCATGAGACGTGCCTGAACTGCCATGAGACTTGCCTGAACTGCCATGAGACGTGCCTGAACTGCCATGAGACGTGCCTGAACTGCCATGAGACGTGCCTGAACTGCCATGAGACGTTACCTGAACTGCCATGAGACGTGCCTGAACTGCCATGAGACGTGCTTGAACTGCCATGAGACGTTACCTTCACTGCCATGAGACGTGCCTGAACTGCCATGAGACGTGCCTGAACTGCCATGAGACGTGCCTGAACTGCCATGAGACATGCCTGAACTGCCATGAGACGTGCCTGAACTGCCATGAGACGTGCCTGAACTGCCATGAGACGTGCCTGAACTGCCATGAGACGTGCCTGAACTGCCATGAGACGTGCCTGAACTGCCATGAGACGTTACCTTAACTGCCATGAGACGTGCCTGAACTGCCATGAGACGTTACCTGAACTGCCATGAGACGTTACCTGAACTGCCATGAGACGTGCCTGAACTGCCATGAGACGTGCCTGAACTGCCATGAGACGTGCCTGAACTGCCGTGAGACGTGCCTGAACTGCCATGAGACGTGCCTGAACTGCCATGAGACGTGCCTGAACTGCCATGAGACGTGCCTGAATTGCCATGAGACGTGCCTGAACTGCCATGAGACGTGCCTGAACTGCCATGAGACGTGCCTGAACTGCCATGAGACGTGCCTGAACTGCCATGAGACGTGCCTGAACTGCCATGAGACGTGCCTGAACTGCCATGAGACGTGCCTGAACTGCCATGAGACGTTACCTGAACTGCCATGAGACGTGCCTGAACTGCCATGAGACGTGCCTGAACTGCCATGAGACGTGCCTGAACTGCCATGAGACGTGCCTGAACTGCCATGAGACGTGCCTGAACTGCCATGAGACGTGCCTGAACTGCCATGAGACCTTACCTGAACTGCCATGAGACGTGCCTGAACTGCCATGAGACGTGCCTGAACTGCCATGAGACGTGCCTTAACTGCCATGAGACGTGCCTGAACTGCCATGAGACGTGCCTGAACTGCCATGAGACGTTACCTGAACTGCCATGAGACGTGCCTGAACTGCCATGAGACGTGCCTGAACTGCCATGAGACGTGCCTGAACTGCCATGAGACGTGCCTGAACTGCCATGAGACGTGCCTTAACTGCCATGAGACGTGCCTGAACTGCCATGAGACGTGCCTGAACTGCCATGAGACGTGCCTGAACTGCCATGAGACGTGCCTGAACTGCCATGAGACGTGCCTGAACTGCCATGAGACGTGCCTGAACTGCCGTGAGACGTGCCTGAACTGCCATGAGACGTGCCTGAACTGCCATGAGACGTGCCTGAACTGCCATGAGACGTGCCTGAACTGCCATGAGACGTTACCTGAACTGCCATGAGACGTTGCCTGAACTGCCATGAGACGTGCCTGAACTGCCATGAGACGTGCCTGAACTGCCATGAGACGTGCCTGAACTGCCATGAGACGTGCCTGAATTGCCATGAGACGTGCCTGAACTGCCATGAGACGTGCCTGAACTGCCATGAGACGTGCCTGAACTGCCATGAGACGTGCCTGAACTGCCATGAGACGTGCCTGAACTGCCATGAGACGTGCCTGAACTGCCATGAGACGTGCCTGAACTGCCATGAGACGTGCCTGAACTGCCATGAGACGTGCCTGAACTGCCATGAGACGTGCCTGAACTGCCATGAGACGTGCCTGAACTGCCCTGAGACGTGCCTGAACTGCCATGAGACGTGCCTGAACTGCCATGAGACGTGCCTGAACTGCCATGAGACGTGCCTGAACTGCCATGAGACGTGCCTGAACTGCCATGACACGTGCCTGAACTGCCATGAGACGTGCCTGAACTGCCATGAGACGTGCCTGAACTGCCATGAGACGTGCCTGAACTGCCATGAGACGTGCCTGAACTGCCATGAGACGTGCCTGAACTGCCATGAGACGTGCCTGAACTGCCATGAGACGTGCCTGAACTGCCATGAGACGTGCCTGAACTGCCACGTTACCTTAACTGCCATGAGACGTGCCTTAACTGCCATGAGACGTGCCTGAACTGCCATGAGACGTGCCTGAACTGCCATGAGACGTGCCTGAACTGCCATGAGACGTGCCTGAACTGCCATGAGACGTGCCTGAACTGCCATGAGATGTGCCTGAACTGCCATGAGACGTGCCTGAACTGCCATGAGACGTGCCTGAACTGCCATGAGACGTGCCTGAACTGCCATGAGACGTTACCTGAACTGCCATGAGGCGTTACCTTAACTGCCATGAGACGTTACCTGAACTGCCAGGAGACGTTACCTGAACTGCCATGAGACGTGCCTGAACTGCCATGAGACGTGCCTGAACTGCCATGAGACGTGCCTGAATTGCCATGAGACGTTCCCTGAACTGCCATGAGACGTTACCTATACTGCCATGAGACGTGCCTGAACTGCCATGAGACGTGCTTGAACTGCCATGAGACGTTACCTTCACTGCCATGAGACGTGCCTGAACTGCCATGAGACGTGCCTGAACTGCCATGAGACGTGCCTGAACTGCCATGAGACATGCCTGAACTGCCATGAGACGTTTCCTGAACTGCCATGAGACGTGCCTGAACTGCCATGAGACGTGCCTGAACTGCCATGAGACGTGCCTTAACTGCCATGAGACGTGCCTGAACTGCCATGAGACGTTACCTGAACTGTCATGAGACGTGCCTGAACTGCCATGAGACGTGCCTGAACTGCCATGAGACGTGCCTGAACTGCCATGAGACGTGCCTGAACTGCCATGAGACGTGCCTGAACTGCCATGAGACGTGCCTGAACTGCCATGAGACGTGCCTTAACTGCCATGAGACGTGCCTGAACTGCCATGAGACGTTACCTTCACTGCCATGAGACGTGCCTGAACTGCCATGAGACGTGCCTGAACTGCCATGAGACGTGCCTGAACTGGCATGAGACGTGCCTGAACTGCCATGAGACGTGCCTGAACTGCCATGAGACGTTACCTGAACTGCCATGAGACGTTTCCTGAACTGCCATGAGAATTGCCTGAACTGCCATGAGACGTTTCCTGAACTGCCATAAGAATTGCCTGAACTGCCATGAGACGTGCCTGAACTGCCATGAGACTTTACCTGAACTGCCATGAGACGTGCCTGAACTGCCATGAGACGTGCCTGAACTGCCATGAGACGTGCCTAAACTGCCATGAGACGTGCCTTAACTGCCATGAGACGTGCCTGAACTGCCATGAGGCGTTACCTTAACTGCCATGAGACGTGCCTGAATTGCCATGAGACGTGCCTGAACTGCCATGAGACGTGCCTGAACTGCCATGAGACGTGCCTGACTTGCCATGAGAAGTGCCTGAACTGCCATGAGACGTGCCTGAACTGCCATGAGACGTGCCTGAACTGACATGAGACGTGCCTGAACTGCCATGAGACGTGCCTGAACTGCCATGAGACGTGCCTGAACTGCCATGAGACGTGCCTGAACTGCCATGAGACGTGCCTGAACTGCCATGAGACGTGCCTGATCTGCCATGAGACGTTACCTGAACTGCCATGAGACGTGCCTGAACTGCCACGAGACGTGCCTGAACTGCCATGAGACGTGCCTGAACTGCCATGAGACGTGCCTGAACTGCCATGAGACGTGCCTGAACTGCCATGAGACGTGCCTGAACTGCCATGAGACGTGCCTGAACTGCCATGAGACGTGCCTGAACTGCCATGAGACGTGCCTGAACTGCCATGAGACGTGCCTGAACTGCCATGAGACGTGCCTGAACTGCCATGAGACGTTACCTGAACTGCCATGAGACGTGCCTGAACTGCCATGAGACGTGCCTGAACTGCCATGAGACGTGCCTTAACTGCCATGAGACGTGCCTGAACTGCCATGAGACGTGCCTGAACTGCCATGAGACGTGCCTGAACTGCCATGAGACGTGCCTGAACTGCCATGAGACGTGCCTGAACTGCCATGAGACGTGCCTGAACTGCCATGAGACGTGCCTGAACTGCCATGAGACGTGCCTGAACTGCCATGAGACCCGTTTTAACTGCCATGAGACGTTGCCTGAACTGCCATGAGACGTGCCTGAAGAGCCATGAGACGTGCCTGAACTGCCATGAGACGTGCCTGAACTGCCATGAGACGTTATTTGAACTGCCATGAGACGTGCCTGAACTGCCATGAGACGTGCCTGAACTGCCATGAGACGTGCCTGAACTGCCAAGAGGCGTTACCTTAACTGCCATGAGACGTGCCTTAACTGCCATGAGACGTGCCTGAACTGCCATGAGACGTTGCGTGAACTGCCATGAAACGTTACCTGAACTGCCATGAGACGTGCCTGAACTGCCATGAGACGTGCCTGAACTGCCATGAGACGTGCCTGAACTGCCATGAGACGTTGCCTGAACTGCCATGAGACGTGCCTGAACTGCCATGAGATGTGCCTGAACTGCCATGAGACGTGCCTGAACTGCCATGAGACGTGCCTGAACTGCCATGAGACGTTACCTGAACTGCCATGATACGTTACCTGAACTGCCATGAGGCGTTACCTTAACTGCCATGAGACGTTACCTGAACTGCCATGAGACGTTACCTGAACTGCCATGAGACGTGCCTGAACTGCCAGGAGACGTTACCTGAACAGCCATGAGACGTGCCTGAACTGCCATGAGACGTGCCTGAACTGCCATGAGACGTGCCTGAATTGCCATGAAACGTTCCCTGAACTGCCATGAGACGTTACCTATACTGCCATGAGACGTGCCTGAACTGCCATGAGACGTGCTTGAACTGCCATGAGACGTTACCTTCACTGCCATGAGACGTGCCTGAACTGCCATGAGACGTGCCTGAACTGCCATGAGACGTGCCTGAACTGCCATGAGACATGCCTGAACTGCCATGAGACGTTTCCTGAACTGGCATGAGACGTGCCTGAACTGCCATGAGACGTTCCCTAAACTGCCATGAGACGTTACCTATACTGCCAAGAGACGTGTCTGAACTGCCATGAGACGTGCCTGAACTGCCATGAGACGTGCCTGAACTGCCATGAGACGTGCCTGAACTGCCATGAGACGTTACCCTAACTGCCATGAGACGTGCCTGAACTGCCATGAGACGTTATCTGAACTGCCATGAGACTTTACCTGAACTGCCATGAGACGTGCCTGAACTGCCATGAGACGTTACCTGAACTGCCATGAGACGTGCCTGAACTGCCATGAGACGTGCCTTAACTGCCATGAGACGTGCCTGAACTGCCTTGAGGCGTTACCTTAACTGCCATGAGACGTGCCTGAATTGCCATGAGACGTGCCTGAACTGCCATGAGACGTTGCCTGAACTGCCATGAGACGTGCCTGAACTGCCATGAGACATGCTTTAACTGCCATGAGACGTGCCTGAACTGCCATGAGACGTGCCTGAACTGCCATGAGACGTTACCTGAACTGCCATGAGACGTGCCTGAACTGCCATGAGACGTTACCTGAACTGCCATGAGACGTGCCTGAACTGCCATGAGACGTTACCTGAACTGCCATGAGACGTGCCTGAACTGCCATGAGACGTGCCTGAACTGCCATGAGACTTTACCTGAACTGCCATGAGACGTGCCTGAACTGCCATGAGACGTTACCTGAACTGCCATGAGACGTTACATTAACTGCCATGAGACGTGCCTGAACTGCCATGAGACGTGCCTGAACTGCCATGAGACGTTACCTGAACTGCCATGAGACGTGCCTGAACTGCCATGAGACGTGCCTGAACTGCCATGAGACGTGCCTGAACTGCCATGAGACGTGCCTGAACTGCCATGAGACGTGCCGGAACTGCCATGAGACGTTCCCTAAACTGCCATGAGACGTTACCTATACTGCCAAGAGACGTGTCTGAACTGCCATGAGACGTGCCTGAACTGCCATGAGACGTGCCTTAACTGCCATGAGACGTGCCTGAACTGCCATGAGACGTGCCTGAACTGCCATGAGACGTGCCTGAACTGCCATGAGACGTGCCTTAACTGCCATGAGACGTGCCTGAACTGCCATGAGACGTGCCTGAACTGCCATGAGACGTGCCTGAACTGCCATGAGACGTGCCTGAACTGCCATGAGACGTGCCTGAACTGCCATGAGACGTGCCTGAACTGCCATGAGACGTGCCGGAACTGCCATGAGACGTGCCTGAACTGCCATGAGACGTGCCTGAACTGCCATGAGACGTGCCTGAACTGCCATGAGACGTGCCTGAACTGCCATGAGACGTGCCTGAACTGCCATGAGACGTGCCTGAACTGCCATGAGACGTGCCTGAACTGCCATGTGACGTGCCTGAACTGCCATGAGACGTGCCTGAACTGCCATGAGACGTGCCTGAACTGCCATGAGACGTGCCTTAACTGCCATGAGACGTGCCTGAACTGCCATGAGACGTGCCTGAACTGCCATGAGACGTGCCTGAACTGCCATGAAACGTTACCTGATCTGCCATGAGACGTTACCTGAACTGCCATGAGACGTGCCTGAACTGCCATGACACGTGCCTGAACTGCCATGAGACGTGCCTGAACTGCCATGAGACGTGCCTGAACTGCCATGAGACGTGCCTGAACTGCCATGAGACGTGCCTGAACTGCCATGAGACGTGCCTGAACTGCCATGAGACGTGCCTGAACTGCCATGAGACGTGCCTGAACTGCCATGAGACGTGCCTGAACTGCCATGAGACGTGCCTGAACTGCCATGAGACGTGCCTGAACTGCAATGAGACGTGCCTGAACTGCCATGAGACGTGCCTGAACTGCCATGAGACGTGCCTGAACTGCCATGAGACGTGCCTGAACTGCCATGAGACGTGCCTGAACTGCCTTGGGACGTGCCTGAACTGCCATGAGACGTGCCTGAACTGCCATGAGACGTGCCTATGAATGATTACGCCCTTTGATTAGCTTTTTTATTTATATTTAAAATATAAGCAAAAACAGTATCTAATAAACTCTTATATTCAGCCCTGAGAGGTCATATAGCGAAATGGACTTTTGATGTACACTTGGCATTTCAAGACCTACAAAATGATATATACATCATGGGTCTAGGACTTATAGTTGTTGAGATCTAGGGTGATGACTGACAGACAGACAGACAAAACGGGGAGAATAGAGCATTTTTTTTTTCGAAAATGCTCTAAAAATAATCTTCTGCACAACGCCCTAGAGATGAAGCATTTGAAAACAGGTTAAGTCAACTCTTTGATAAAGCTCACAAACAAGCAAAGTATATGATCAAAATTGATGAAGACAGGTTATTCCTGCTTATGAAATTGGCAGCCATTGATACATGGAAAGAAGTCAAAAAACAAAATAAAGAAGTCGAAGAAAATCGAAGAGTAGTTGAAGACGAAAGAAGACATCTGAAGGGTACTGTTACTACTACGGCTACCAGCAACAGCGAAAGTGAGGATGGAGGTAAAGATGAGGGCGACTTTGACATTGAGATTCCTGTTTACTACAAGAAGCTTCTGTCTGAGGGTTTGATGTCAGACGAAGAAATTAGAAATCATAATGTCAATTTAGAAGTAAATGCCCATTGGTCATTCACTGGGACGGAAAGATAATGGAGTAAACTACAGATAATCCAGAGCCGAAGTCACACGTAGACAAATTAGTTGTAGATTTAACTGGGAAAGAAGTTAAGAAGATTTTAGGTTTGGCTAAAATACCAACCGGAACGGTGAGGCGCAAGCAAATGCAACAATACAGCTATTAAGGCTATGGGAGGTGTTTGATGAGATCATTGGTATGTGTTTTGACACAACATCCGTCAACACTGGTGTTACTAAGGGGACATGTAAATTGTTGCAACAGGAGCTGGGAAGAAATGTGTTACATTTTGCCTGCCGATATCATGTGCATCAACTGATCATTGGAGTTGTTTTTTCTGCCCTCTATGGGTCAACAAACGGCCCAAACATTCCACTGTTTAAACGTTTTAAACGATTTTAGCCTAATGTTGATCAGCAGCTGTATAGTCTGCTGGAAGATTCGAGACTAGATGATCCGTTTATGGTGGAACACAAACACAGTGTTGTGTCATTCCTGCAAGACTTCTGTCACAGGTTGTGACTAATATGTCGAAACCATCCCCTTACTCCAACCCCTAACTTAATAATATTACTAACGTTAAGGTGTATATTATACCATGTATAGTAATATACATTCCCGTGCTCCAGTTCCCCCCCCCTCTTTTTACCCCCCCCCGTAATTGCGTCATCACCCAGGTGGACAGCGGAAGGTGTATGAGGCAGGGAGGTAACAGAAACACGTTACATTCCTCCCGGGGAATTCTCTCTGACCACCGGACTACTATTCTCCGGTCGGCTTCTTCAAAGGGACAGCGACCCGCTCGATGTTTAGTTACTACGGTCTTTGTCTATACGACGTACTTCCCCCCCTCCTCATCTAGGCTCCACCCCCTAATTTGAAAGTTTGAAAGAAACATATATTATATTTGATTGGTTACGGGTCACGTGGAAGAAAGGGATATGAAGAATGAAATATAGATTCGTGGACATTCGACCGAGGGGTCCCAGGGTGACCGGTCGCAATCCGACTGAGTGATAGCTAGTCGATTGCTGTGTCTCTGAGTGAGATAGAAAGAGAGAGAGAGAGAGAAGGGTGATCGTTTGAGAGAACGTCCCTTTAATTCTGATCATTGATACTGGATTAATCTTTGACATTTTTGGATTACTTTTGCTTATGATTTTACCGACCACCAGATCTCTGTTACGGACTGGGGTCTCTGTAAATAAATATATTGTGTCGCTGTACACACTTGTTGGATTGATTATCGTCACTTGTACGTTTAATTGTTGGTGAGACTGTGTGTGGTAGAAACACAAATACAAATACGGGTCACCGTTGAGTCAGCCCTCATACTCTTAGCAACAAGCCAAGGATACCCTCAAAGGGGTCCTCAACATCTGGGGGCCCGTCTGGGATCCTCAATAACTTCAAGTGCCTCACGTGAAGTTTACAGAGGGATGATCAAAGCCTGCTTGTTGATATTTGGCGTCAGTGTATGCAAGCAACCGTACCACTTTCATGTGCCAGGCGCTTACCATGCCAAATTTGACGAAAGGTACACTGAAGTTTTTTAAGATACGTTAAACTGGTTTATGTTTATAATACAATGTATACATTAGGGTTAGTAGTTTTTTACATTTTTTTTCAGAATCTTATTTTACATGGCATTTTTTAATGAACAATTCTGATCAAAATATGAAAATAATATTAATTTATTTTTCACTCAAAAAAACCTTCCCCACCAACGCCATCTTGTGTTTACAAATAAAAAGTGTTTTTCAATAAAATTACTTCTTTATGGATTGCTCATTAACAAATATTTGATTACATTAATTACATCCAGGAACTTTATATGGTATTTTTTACCTCCATGTCTGAAACAAAATAAATCAAAAAAGTTTATTTTAAATTTTAAGTGCATTGTTTGAATGTATTATGCGTCTACTGCAACTGTACCAAAAATAATCAAATCTTATGATACCTTTGTTTGGTAATTGTCACGAGTGGTCAGCTTGGAATTTGGAAAGTCTACTTGGTTGATTTGAGAATATTGTATTCTTTTATTTCAATTTCATTCAACTGTTTCATTCATTCTGTTTGTAATTAATTTTATAGGAAAGCAAATTTGTCAACAAATGAAGCTTGTAAAGTTTTAAAAATATTAAGCGAACACTCTCCCAATATTGAAGCTCCTTCGCAGTCAGGAGTGTATAAGGCAACCTATAAAGAAGCAGATTTGTTGAAGTTGAAGTTTATAAAAACAGCTTACAAAATTTTGAATGGTGCATTTATTTTGACAGAAAAAGAATAGAAGGAAAAAAACAAGTTATTTTACTGAAAAACGTTGAAAAAGAAATTCGATTAGCCATATTTTCTCTGACAAATAGAAAAGCAGAGACAATATTTACAGCGAATAGGGCTGTTCTAGCTGAATACGAACTCTATTCATATATTCGAGTAACTATTTGCGATACAGGGAATACAAATTCTGGCAGCAAAAAAATGGTGTGGTACACAAGCTGCAAAATTACTGTCAACAGAACAGTGGACAAATCCCTCAGTACATAGGCTGCCAGCTTGATGTTTTAGGCCCAGTACTCAAGCATGCTATGGATTCTGTTTTCGGCAGGGAAACGTCTAATCCAAACATTTCTTATCCATTTGTTGCTGAAATTAGCGCAAATTACGAGTCATTTGATTCTCAAGATATTAGTTCAGAAATCATGTGAGAAAACAAAGGATGGAAAGATGACATGAAGTTCTTACATCATTTGACGTAAGTATTTCACTATTACGAATGAAATAAAACCTTTCCAGTAATTCACTTCCAGAGACTGACGGCTTTAAGAAATGCTCGTTGGAATTCAAGAGCAATACTAGCACTTCTGGCATTCCGAAAAATAGAAACGAGAAATTTGAACTTGTGAGTAATTTCATAGCGAGGACATGCATGGTCTGAAGTATGGTTTTCAGATCAAAGGGACTGGAAAATAGGAAAAGAGATTTTAGTACCTGCTTTGCATAGATACACTGAAGCAGAAAGATGCTTCTTGAGGCACTGGGTCTGTGAAGATTAAGCAATACCTGGTATAGAACAAAGTAACTGCTATGCAGAAAGAGCTATACAAATAATGCAAGATATTGTTCCACGTTGTGAGACTTCAAAGACACTATTAACTGTTTTATTCTCACTAATGATGAAGCATAAAACTAAATTTATGTTTCCTATGCTGTCCTTTATTATCATTTCATATTTTGGACATCTCTATACTCATGCTTACATGCATTGCACTTGTTGTTCTTATGTAACTTTCCATTACAGTGTTGTATTATATATATTAATATATAATTTTCGTTTTATGGTTTGGTGCGGAAGGTTTTTCAAATATTTTCAGAAAAGGTTATTTGCGTCATAATACACTCATTAAAAGTCACCTTTTCTTGCCATGTAAATATGAGGTTACAAAAAAGTCATAACCTTAGTATACATGAATGAACAAGCAGTAACTGTTGCATGTTGTAATAACCATATTAGGCTGTAAGAATTGTATTTGGCCTAGAGATTTAGTTAGTTTAATTATCTGGCCACTTTGAGGAAGTTAGATATTGCAGACGATAATAATAGAGACGACTTGAGACTAGAGAGACAACGACAGATATTCTTAGGGGAAGAATGTATTTCTTGTCACATCATTGTATTGTGTAAGTATTTCTTACTCAACAATATATATATATATATATATAAGTTTTTACTCAGTGATTAATAACTGTTTTCTGTATGTGTTACGTCTCACACATCTGTGGACATTAAATTTTAATATACACCAGTAAATATAAACTCCGAAGAGACTGGCAAGTCTGTCATACTACAAATAATTAAAGGTATATACACTACACCTTCCAGAAGTAGAAGTTCCACAGAACAGAAATAATATATAATAAAATACATCAAGTAATTCTACAAAGAAATATACCCATGAAACATACCATTATATTTTATGTTTTTTTTAACATTTCAACATGTCAATTCGCTGTAATTAATGTTTAATGTTGATTTTAAGATAATGTTTAATGTAATGTTTTTATGATAAGAATTCATGTCATTAAAGAAGATACTATAAATAGGTATGTAATATGAAAATTTCAAAGTCATGTTATCTTTCTGTAGTATACATCATTAGAAAGAACATAACAAGGGCTTGCCAGTGGTCTAAAACACTTAAGGATCAGACCATTCTTGTAAAAGTTACTGACGTTTAAGTTACTCAACAAATCTGTTACAATGGGCAAAGAAAAACTGTCAGAACTTTCCCGATTGTGAAACATAAACGAATACAATTTTGTTAAATCTTAGCCAAATTTGTTAAACTTGGTATCAAAAAAAAGGTAATTGAAAGAGCAACAAAATGATATGTGTTAAAGTAAAAAATAATTTATATAAACGATGATTTTTTGGCCAGGTTTTGTGGCTAAAGTTTGGACAACTGTATGACAATTAAAGAAAGAAAAAAAAAATCTTCAAGTGAAAAATAAATTTTTGAGGATAATAATATATTGCTGGTATTAAATTGTGGTTTCTGGCTGACTATTACTAAGATATAAAAAGTATATCATAGTAAAAAAAATCTTATTATGCTTATTTGGCCTAATTTTCGGACAACCATTGGATTAACAAGATGAAAAAAATGACATGCAATTACTTTTGAAATGTCATTTGTAAAGAAAATAAAGTCATACTATCTAAATGTATATAGCTAATGGGGTACACTATTGGTAGGCTCACTGCATACTATCATATTGTACATCAGCATCCAAGTAGACAGTGAGTACTCCCTCTTATCATCAGTTAACATATCCTTAAGGTTTGTTAAATCTTCTATTTGTGTTATTTATTCCTCTAATTTAAACTAGTCTGTGCTATACTTTCAACTGCATGTTTAGCCATGGGATAATGGGGAAAGGGGTGATGCTTGAACAGGTAAAGAGTGATGTCTTATTGTGGCATCATTCAACGTTGATTTATTACTTTAAGTAAACAATTGCATAGGGCAGATTAAAAAAAATTGCTGGTACTAGTGGATTTTTTTTTGATAAGGGGAGAAGGTGGAGGGGGCCTCGATATGGTTGGTAAATAGAAACACCTGTTACTAGAGATTATTCATGACTCAGAGGTAACTAGATTAAACTTAATAATCATACTGATACTCATGACACAGATATAATCATCTAAACAGTCATAGACTTAAGAATAATATCATGGTAAGTCAATTTCAATTAAATTTTGCAAGAAAGTAAAGGCACATAAAAGAAAAACAAGCAATTAAGCCTGTTCCATTCTGGACACAGGACGTGTTAAAGCATTTTCGTATTATGTATCAGTACGTATGCTATCTTTCAGTAAATATTTGTAAATTTTGTAAATGTTTATAAATTCAATTATATAATGCATATATCTGAAAAAAGATATTAAATAGACGTTTTCTTATATTTGAAAACAAAATTATTTTCTCTAAAATCTAACTACAAGTGGTTTGTGGTTACTGAAATAGGACTCATAATTGAAAACATTCGAAATTATAGTCATTTAATCGTCCGAAAACTCCGTCAATTGTTGCATAGCTCTGATACTTTCAATTAAACTCAGAACACAAGCTTACTATTTCATTTGATGAGTTTCTTAATAAATCTTGGTGAAACTACTTGCTGCAGTATTTCGCACCAAATGAATGGGTTATTGAACGTAAAGGTGTATATATAATATATAAGCCCCTTAGGAGCCCTGAAGCCCGGCCCTCAGAGGTCCTATCGCAAAATGGACTTTTGATGTACACTTGGCAGGCCAAGACCTACAAAATGATATAAACATCATGGGTCTAGGACTTATGGTTGTTGATATATAGGCGCTCTTTATTAATGTAGCTTATATAGCAAAAAACGGTACTAAGCCCCCTTTTACGGCCCTCAGAGGTCAGATCGCGAAATGGAAAAAAGTCATTTCTTGGCAGGTCAAGACCTACAAAATGATATATACATCATGGGTCTAGGACTTATGGTTGTTGAGATCTAGGGTGATGACGGACGGACAGACAAAACGGGGACAATAGAGCATTTTTCTTTAGAAAATGCTCTAAAAATTAACAATTTTACGTGTTGGTTTAAGTGCAACTTTTACTGTGTATTTAGTATATTGCCTGCCTAGGATTTTTTCACTCTGTAGCCACTCGTTCTATTATATATATATGTGTGTGTGTTTGTCTAAATACAGATGCCTTCAAACACCGTACAGTAGTATTGATAACTTAGGCACTTGGGTTGCCGTGTATATTGTAATGTTTATAACAAAACATAGTACATAACATGCAATATAGTCAAACATCAATTTCACTAAGTTCAATAACTTCAATATCAACTTATTTACTTGTGACCCCTCTCCGCTCTATCTAGAAACCTACCTGTCCCCAATCTCTCTATTTGCTCTCCCACGCCCCGTTTCTTGAAACTTTACCATCAGGCTTAGTGCACCCACTTGTTGGATTGGTTAGTTTAAAACAACATTAAAAGGTTAGCACCCTTTGCCACCTTCTGTTGTGTCCGGTGATTTATCTGTTTGTAGGAATGTTTGTTGACGCCTTCAGTTGTGTCCGGTGATTTATCTGTTTGTAGGAATGTTTGTTGACGCCTTCAGTTGTGTCCGGTGATTTATCTGTTTGTAGGAATGTTTGTTGACGCCTTCAGTTGTGTCCGGTGATTTATCTATTTGTAGGAATGTTTGTTGACGCCTTCAGTTGTGTCCGGTGATTTATCTGTTTCTAGGAATGTTTGTTGACGCCTTCAGTTGTGTCCGGTGATCTACATCTGTTTGTAGAAATGTTAGTTGACTCTCTCCCTACTCTTGGTACAAAGGCTAAGATATCATATGTCAAGTCCCTAACCCGGGTCGCTAGAAAATGTAAAGACTCTACCCCCAAAAGACTTAACCCTGAACTCTTGATTTAACCTCTCAAAGATTTACTTAATATATTATCCTATCCTCAGGACCTACATTCTAACCACTGTGTGAGAATCGTGTTCTCCACATCTCTCCCCATGTCACCAAGCATGATACATTCATGCAAACAAGCAAAAAAACCAGCAACAGGTTGTAACAAAACAAAACAAAAAATAAATAATACATTCAACTCTAGCAACACATTGGGCTAAATATGGCAGAATCGAAAGAAAAAAAAATTGAACGTGATCCACAAAAATCTAAAGTAGAAAGACTAACTTTTCCAACAGACGGAACATAGAACAACCCAAATAATGAAATGCAACAGTAACAGATCCCATTGGTCAGCCACCATACTATGGCTTGCCCCTCCCTTTCCATTGAAGCATATCTTATTTTAGGTGGTAAAAGTTCCGACTCAGGTATTGACTATTGTGTTTGTACACATGTTAAGGATCCCGCGACGAGCCCCCAGATGTTGAGGACCTCTTTGAGGGTATCCTTGGCTTGTTGCTACGAGTATGAGGGCTGACTCAATGATGACTCGTATTTGTATTTGTGTTTCTACCACACACAGTCTCACCAACAATTAAACGTATAACAAGTGACGAATAATCAATCCCACAAGCGTGTGCACAACACTAAGTTAGATTTATTATACAAAGGCACCAGTACGTAACAGGGATCTGGTGACTTCTCATAAGCAAAGATAATTCAAACAGCAGCAAATAATCCAATATAAAATGAATGATGGGAACAAATGCGTTATCACTAGTTAATTCTCTCTCTCTGTCTCTCTCTCTCTCTCTCACTCAGAGACACAACAATCGACTGGTCACTACCAAGACCCTCCGTCGAATGTCCACGAATCTATATTTCATTCTTCATATCCCTTTCTCCCACGTGACCCGTAGCCAATCAAATATAATATATGTTTCTTTCAAACTTTCAAATTAGGGGGTAGAGCCTAGATGAGGAGGGGGGGGGGAAAGTACGTCGTATAGACAAAGACCGTAGTAACTGGACATCGAGCGGGTCTCTGTCCCTTTGAAGAAGCCGACCGGAGAATAGTAGTCCGGTGGTCAGAGAGAATTCCCCGGGAGGAATGTAACGTGTTTCTGTTACCTCCCTGCCTCATACACCTTCCGCTGTCCACCTGGCTGATGACGCAATTACGGGGGTGGGGTAAAAAGGGGGGAAACTGGAGCACGGGAACGTATATTACTATACATGGTATAATATACACCTTAACGTTAGTAATATTATTAAGTTAGGGGTTGGAGTAAGGGGATGGTTTCGACATATTAGTCACAACCTGTGACAACACATGATCTCTGACCGGGAACTTTCGAATATTTTTCCGTTGTAATGTTTCCATACTTCTACTACTATATGTTGTTTGCTTGATGTTACTTTCCATTACTTTCGCTTGATTAATGTCACTTTTAAAATGACCTATTTTAACTAACGGCTTCACTGAGTCCGTGTTATTTACCATGACTCTCAAACTCTCTTCTACCTTTGGCTGTAAGGTGGCTAACACATTAATTCATTCTAATTTGTCAACAATCTTATTGAACATATTTTCTAGAACTACCACTCTATGTGGTAAACCGTCTAACAACGCATTAGAACTCGCGTTATGTTCCATATTTGCCTCTAATGTTTCTATCTTGAACCTCAGGGATTTATTTTCCTCGCTTAACTGTTTATTTTTCTTCCCTTAAGATATCATTACCCTGTAACTTCTCATTCTCTGAAATCATACAATAGATCAAATAATCCATTCACAATTACTCGTTTTTGTAACTGTGCCTTAGTAATTTCAGCTTTAAGTTTTCGAATGGCCATCTCTTCCTGCCTATCTTCCCTCTCTTTCTTTTCTTTTTCCATTTCCTCTTTCTCTCCCACACAGTACAGTACACAGTACAGTACACAGTACATTACACAGTACATTACACAGTACACAGCACAGTACAGTATACAGTACAGTACACAGTACAGTACACAGTACAGTATACAGTACAGTATACAATACAGTATACAGTACAGTATACAGTACAGTATACAGTACAGTATACAGTACAGTATACAGTACAGTATACAGTACAGTATACAGTACAGTATACAGTACAGTATACAGTACAGAGCACAGTAAACATTAACAGTAAATATTAGTCTAAGGTTTATTAAGACCACGATTGACACATGCGCACGCAACATATTCTAGAATCGTGAAAGCTCAATTTTGTTCATTTTAGATTTGACGATCTTAGTTCTGAAGTGGAAATACAGTTGTTTATTATGCATAATGAATGCAGGTAGTAGCATCAAGTTTTATAGTTTTTATTTTATTTAAGAAAACAACAATTTTTTTTTCAAAACCCTATTTTTGAAACTTAACACGTTTAAAATTTTTGTTTTATTTTAAATATTATTTTCAGACTAAAGTTGATGAACTCTGTGGTTAACGGAGGTAAAAACTAGGGAGCGAGCGATAATCGGATCGGTATCGGTATCGGACCGATATTGGCACTATCGGTTAATATAGGATCGGCCGATTTTTGTAGGGAGCGACCGATAGTCGGACCGATATTAGCACTATGGGTTTTATATCTCGTATGTGCCTTTTCTTCCTAAAATAATAATATAGCAAGAAAGTAATCGCTCCCTTATCGTTAACGCGGTTTTTTTATACCCTCCCCCCCCCTCCGCCCAACCCAGTTTCATTTTAGACACAGCAGTACAAACGTCACTTACCAACAGGGTCGGTGAGTTGAAGGACACATTTTACTTTTAATCTTCTTTTGAAGATTTTGCTTTGCACGTAGATGTCTATAAATGTTACTCTTGTATTCTTTCATTCATTTACTTTCTTACTATCAACTATTCGTTAAATGTTTTAGTGAACAACAGAAAAGAAAATTGTATTGTAAAATGACACTCTTTGATGTTACCGCATGGCAATTCAAAGCAAAATTTTGATCGGTCGGCTTTCATTTTTCATCTTCTTTCGTGTGTCAACATTAAAAATTATTTCTTTCGTTTCATTTTGGTTATAGCAACATTACATTGGTTAGAACCTGGGTTATTCTCTCATGATAGCTGAATCCCAGGATAGGTCCCGGGAAATTTTCTTCTCCCGGGATATTGTTGGGTAAATAAAAGGAGGCTGGGAAAAGTACCACCCATACAATCCCATACAATAGCCGTGGCTACAGAATTATAATTATAAACGGGTTCATTATACGTTGAAAAATACGCTATAGTACCTTCACCAATACACTGCAGTATATAATGTTAAGTTATAATGAAAGTTTTCTCTATTTACAATGACAGGGAAGGGAGCAGGAGGTTTACTTGTCGAAGGGCTAAATAAACAAAACATCTTCAGTATATATTACAGGTGGGGCTTCAGTCGACATACCTGGGGGTGAGGGTGTGTGCGAATTACGACAGGGTGGGGGTGGTAGATCTACTCAATAAGTGAACGGAACTTAAACTTCAAATGGTTGAGTGAAATTCTGTTATTTATCGATTTGGTGAACTTTCCGCATTTGGTCAAATTAACGCATTTAAGTGTTGAGTTTTAATCGCAAATTTTTTTTGGCGCGTAAATCGCAAATTAACGCAGTTCAAACAGCAGCCCTAATTAACACATTTTTACTTTTTTAGTTTGACATTAATTATTTACAACTTTATCTTACTTTTCTGTTTGTGAACAAGTAAAAAGTAAAAACAACAAATTGTTTGTTATAAGTTTAATTTTTAACAATAAACATGCAGATTTCTGAGATTATGCAGGCATGGTTTGTGTTTCTGACTTCGGTCTTTCGGTCTGTCTTTTCACATCTTTTGTTTTTCTAATTTTCTAATCATCTGCAAGACACCCTTTCATTAATAGCAAAATATCGGTATCGGTATCGGCAAAAATGCTGGGGAAAAATATCGGTATCGGACTATCGGTACAAAGGCATATCGGTCGCTCCCTAGTAAAAACTGTGTCCACTGGTTACAATGTTTTTTTAGATTTGACTCATATTTATTTTACATCAGTTAGCTGGGATATTAGATATGTTTATTTATTTTATTTTTACAAAAACATAATTAGTTCACGTCCCCCCCCACCTTTAAAACAACCTTAACCCTTTAACATCTGTGAAACACAAATTTCTATTCAAAGACGCTTTGGCCTATTTTTGCTTGGCGCTCAAGCGAACAGAGCAAGTAAAAAAAAAATTCAATAATGCTCTTTGTATTTCTTTGAAGTGTCATTTAATAACTCTTACGTATGTTAATAAAGCAACAAACGTGACCGATAAGCTGTTTTTTTTTAATTGTGTATGATTAATATAAAAGGAACATTGAATATTGTAGGTTTGAACTGGAGAGTGACATCTCAGAGTGACATCTCAGAGTGACATCTCAGAGTGACCTTATAAGAGACATCTTAATCAAAGAAGATGAAGTTAACTTATGTGACGGCAAGTTTGGTCATTTTGTTATCTATTGTAGAAGTCAGTCATGCGCAAGGTAAGAAAAAATATGGATTTTTATACTAGTAGAAAATTGTATGTTCGTTTGGTGGGGGCAGTGGCGCAACTAGGGGGGGTATTGGAGGCATTTGCCCCCTCCGCAATAAAAAAAAATTAAAAGATTAGACCAAAATTTGTTTAAAATAAAATACAAATATATAAATAATGAGATTTTTTATTATAAGTGATTTTTTTTGCCCCCCCCCTGAAAGTTTGGTCTAGTTGCGCCTCTGGGGGGGGGGATTTAAAACACAAGAAAAACATAAACAAGTTAAAAAAAAAAGTTACGAACTTTAAAGCGTATTAAGCAAGATTTTATGTATAATATTTACATTTAATATATGTATATATGTGTATTTTGGAAAAAATGACTTAAACTGTTGATAGATAAATAAAGAGATAGACAGATGAACATATATATATATATATATATATATATATATATATATATATATATATAACTTGGTTCGATCTTCGGTGAGAACCAAAATAATACTTCCAGGTGAAAATTTGTCAAGTCCCCAAGTCCATCTAGATTTAAATGGATACCTGACTTAAGTTGGGAAAGTAAAAGCGGTTGGGTGTTGTGCCAACCACATAATCCCTAAATATGCCGAGGTTATAAAAACAGACGAATTCTACACTTCATCTACTCCGATGGACCGTTAGGGAACATTACTGTATATAATACTGTAAGATTCGTCTATGCGGGGATAGGTTCCACCAAAATGCGGCATTACGCATCGAGTTTAAAAGACTATGAACCTTGTAATATATATATATATATATATATATATATATATATATATATATATATATATATATATATATATATATATATAGTCGATTCCGCTTAATTGGGACACGTCGGGACCGAGGCTTTTGTCCCGATTAAGCGGCTGTCCCAATAAAACATACAAATTTACTATTGGCTTCTTGGTTTGGTTTCTTTGAGATTTGTCCCAAATAAGCGGCTGTCCCTATTAAGCGGTGTCCCAATTAAACGGAATTCACTGTGTGTATATATATATATATATATATATATATATATATATATATATATATGCTTTGCTTTGTTTTTTAAAAGACTGTAGTCTTACTGTGGGTACTTATTGATCTGTGTAATGATGAGATATCTATCGATTAGATCCTATAATCAATATCGGACTGTTTTTGTAGTGTCCTTCTATCAGCCATAGTTTACCGTTTGCTATTTCTCACTGGAGACCAAACCTGGCACAGTAGACAGTCAAGTGGTTTACCGAACGATCATCCGTCCCTAACTATCTATTTATAAAAAAAAAATATTGAAATCGTTTAATGTGTTGCGTATCGGATTTAAAAAAAAAAGAAATACTGCTTAAATGGTTTAGTCAGAAGCAGAAGACGTAGGTCGTATAGTTGTTATATGGCCTAACATCTTGATGGAGTATCATGCACAGTTTGATTTATTTTGTGTAATATTTCTACTCGTTTCATCCCCAAGCATTACTTCAAAAAAAAAAAAAAACAAGCAAAAATTAAGCCTGTAAAAACAGGACGTTTAAGAGCATTTTCATGTATATTTAGAGAGGGAAGTAAGTCATGTTTAATAACTGTTACAAAAATAAATAATGATTACGTCCCTTTGTTTAGCTTATAATCTATATATAATATATAAGCCCCTTAGGGACCCTGAAGCCCGGCCTGAAAGATCCTATCGCGAAATGAACTTTTGATGTACACATGGCAGGCCAAGACCTACAAAATGATATATACATCATGGGTCTAGGACTTATGGTTGTTGAGATCTAGGGTGATGATGGACAGACAGACAGACAGACAAAACGGGGACAATAGAGCATTTTTTTTCGAAAATGCTCTAAAAACTATTAACAATAATAAAGTCACCTCGATCAGTCTCTAATCTCAATGAGTGTTTCTCAATATTAATATTAATAAAAACGAAACAAGATTTTTTAAAATCTTTTTTTCTTGGGATTAAGAAATCAACAAATGTTTTTCATTTGACTCCAGTGCCTTCTAAAAGTCTAATGAACTTTGTCTCCATGATGAGTGGATACTTCGTCAACAACAAGCAGGTGGCCAGAGATGTGGCCAATGAACAAGCAACGGAGCACCACGATTTAATAACTGTACTTTGGCAGCCTGTGTACATACCTTCACTTGCGCCGGTTGGTTTATCACAATGGCGAACAGGTGGACTGAAAACAGAAAGATAGTTAAGCATAATGATGGACATGTGGTCAGAAGAAAGACTGGTAGTTTAGCATAATGATGGACACGTGGTCAGAAGAAAGACTGGTAGTTTAGCATAATGATGGACACGTGGTCAGAAGAAAGACTGGTAGTTTAGCATAATGATGGACATGTGGTCAGAAGAAAGACTGGTAGTTTAGCATAATGATGGACATGTGGGATGAAGATATGCCGGTTGGTTTATCACAATGGCGAACAGGTGGACTGAAAACAGAAAGATAGTTAAGCATAATGATGGACATGTGGTCAGAAGAAAGACTGGTAGTTTAGCATAATGATGGACACGTGGTCAGAAGAAAGACTGGTAGTTTAGCATAATGATGGACACGTGGTCAGAAGAAAGACTGGTAGTTTAGCATAATGATGGACATGTGGTCAGAAGAAAGACTGGTAGTTTAGCATAATGATGGACATGTGGGATGAAGATATGCCGGTTTATTCAAAGATTGTTTTATATCAATCGATAGATTAACTAATATTTTGATACATTTTTTGATTGATAGATTACTTTATTGGCTTGTTGTTTGACTGATTAAAAGATAAAAGACTTGAATGTAAACACAAATATAGATTGAATTATTTAAAGATCAAGTGAAACTCAAACTCAGAGTAAAGTTGCTTGCTGTTAAGATTTTAAAGTAAATTAATTATAATTATAGATCTCTTTTGATTTTCGTTCAGGCTATTACATTTTATCATGAAGAAGTTGCCAACGGCAAGTTAATCAGGCGTCTAATCTGGGTGTTTTCTGAAGTCGGTAATGAGATTCACATTCAGCCATTGAACGTCTCTGGTTTTGGCTCAGGTCAAGTATGTGTGTAATATTTTGACTTTTACAATTCTCCATTTACCATTTACATTTGACGATTTTTGAGGAAATGGGTAGGAGGGTAAAGATTGAGTCCGTAGCACAACACATACGTGTTCTTGAAATATATGTGTTTGATGCAGTGTTTATTATATGCAGTGTTGGAGTAGGTAATAAAAGCTACAATGTTATAATCACAACTGTATTAACATTATAATGTAAGCTATTAAAAATATCTAGTAGCCCTCCCTAACTTATGGGTCTTTCTATTCAGTTAACTTTACAATTGTTACGATTTGAAAAGTTTCTCTAGTAGCGCCTAATTTATTCAGGCAGGGTGATTTTGAAAACTTTGATTGGTCAACGGTCAATATAAAACCAGAGGAAGAAATCTGTGCAATAGTATTTCAACATGTGGAGGAAGAAGTTTATATGGGAACTATTCCAGACTGTACAAAGAACATGCCAGGCGTAAGTTTATAGTCATGCAGTAAATTGATGAATTGTTAAAAATCTGATTACTGTCACTATGTATGCAGCTTACATCATCAAGGTGCGAGTAACGATACAATTAATCAACAATGTACAAGTATATACAAGTAACGATACAATGAATCTTCAATGTACAAGTATATACAAGTAACGATACAACTAATCATCAATGTACAAGTATATACAAGTCACGATACAATTAATCATCAATGTACAAGTATATACAAGTAACGATACAATTAATAATCAATGTACAAGCATATACAAGTAACGATACAATTAATCATCAATGTACAAGTATATACAAGTAACGATACAATTAATCATCAATGTACAAGTATATACAAGTAACGATACAATTAATCATCAATGTACAAGTATATACAAGTAACGATACAATTAATCATCAATGTACAAGTATATACAAGTAACGATACAATTAATCATCAATGTACAAGTATATACAAGTAACGATACAATTAAATCGTTATTTGTACTAGTACTGGTGGCTAAGACCTTAACAGTATTCGAGTATTAGAGTAGACTAGTCAAATTATGTACTAAAAATCTTAGATGATTTTACAATACTGGAACATAACAGTCAAACTAATTTCTAATTAATTTAAATACCGGTACAATTACAGAACTGGAAAGCAGTAATCAGTATAGTTACTAGTAATAGGTAGTACAATGTAGCGTAAATACTTGTACAATTATAGAAAAGGAGCGCAGTAATCAATCTAATCTGTGGGTAGTACTGTGTAACTGGAATAACGGTAACATTACAGTAGCAGAGAAGATGGTCAAAGTGTACAATTAAATCATTACTTACTAACTTGACTGAGTGTAGGACGAAACCCCCAGCGGACAAAACACCTACGGAAAAAAAACCCAGTCGACAAAACCCTCAGCGGACATAATCCCTAGCGGACATAATCCCAGCAGACATAATCCCTAGCGGACATAATTCCTAGCGGACATAATCCCTAGCGGACATAATCCCAGCGGACATAATCCCTAGCGGACATAATCCCTAGCGGACATAATCCCTAGTGGACATAATCCCAGTGGACATAATCCCAAACGGACATAATCCCAGCGGACATAATCCCTAGCGGGCAAAATCCCTATCGGAATAATCCCAGTCGACATAATCCCAGCGGACATAATCCCTAGCGGACAAAATCCCCAAAATATTTTTGGAAGAGGATTAAGATTGAATTTAAGCTAATATTATTGGTATACTATAGATAAGATCATTCTGAGCTTGGATTAAGCGAAATGTCTGTCGATTTGAGAGATCATGCGTGTCCGACGTGAAAATAAAAGGTAGAATAAATATACGGTCAGTTTTGACCATGAGCTGTTAATTTTGTTTGTTTTACCTGCTTTAATACGTTGCCTGTTTATATAAAGCTAACAAAAAATTGACTTTTGACCACTGTGACTCGAAGGGTTAGTGCGGCTTATCGGGGTACTTTGAAATAAAAATTCAATTAAAAATGCGTATAAAATTATCTTTAGATCCAGTGTATTCTATATCACATTTTATAATACAAAAAAATTAGACTTTATAATTAAAGTGGGGCTTTTGTTCGCTGGGGGTTTTGTCCATGGGTTATGTCCATAGGGGATTTTATCCATAGGGCTTTTGTCCACTGGGTAATTGTCCGGATACCAGCTTTACTATAGTAAAGTATCAAGTATAAATATTTGCATGATATAGTGAATTATTCTGATAGCTTATTTCTAAAAAGTTATATATATATATATATATATATATATATATATATATATATATATTTCAAATTTTATCTCTGAAGGTTGAAAATCTACCAAATTACTCGTTCACCGTGACCTGTACAGCTGTCAGTGTCTTAGTCCACACGGAGGATGCCATAGAATCTCTGAGTAAAGTGCCCTACGTTTTTAGAATTCAAACAAGGTTAGCAAATGATCAACAGTAAATAATTCAGCCATGTTAAGAGATGACCTAAATCGTTTCTTATGATAACAATAGATTTGAAAGTAAAAACGTATGTTTTTTGTAATATCAGAATTCCCTTGCCTGAATTTGTGACTGACAAAGTGAATGACTAAACACCACCTTGTGCTTACAGTTAAATGAGAGCACTTTGTGATATAGGAAGAGACTTCGTTTGCTGTCTGCACTGTCAATAAATAAAGAATATTCAATTATAACATGATTTAATCAGGATTTGGCAGAATAAACGATATTAAATATTAAATGACTTGTTAATTTTTTAATAAGTAATTAAAATATAGAAAAGAGACGTATTTACAAATATATATATATATATATATATATATATATATATATATATATATATATATATATATATTCAGATAGAGAATGAAAGTTAGAGAGAGAGAAATAAAATGAGATAGATTTGGTTGTTTGTATGTTTTTTGACCTAGCACAGTATTCAAAACTATATATTATTCAGCCCCATAGTGTGAAAATTCTACAGCAGTGGCCAGCAATAGCGGGGGGGGGGGGGGCAGGGGGAGGTAATTCATTTTATTACGTAGATCAAATAAGGAGGGGGCAGACAAAACGCGGGGAGGGTGCGGCCACCCTGCTACGGGCCTGGTACTATTATAGTTACAATTGTACAGCATAGTGAAGAACAAAACACGATAAAAAACAGAGTTTTTAAAACCAACCGTTTTCTGAAATATTTTTTTTTATCTTTGCAATAAATTTTGATCTTATCATGTTTAAATAGCAGAAGTTATGGGGCAATACGCATATTTGTAGTGTTACTATTGCAAGGATGTACAACGCATGTATTAACGTCGTGGCAAAAAAAATATTCTCAAACTTAGATCTTAAATAAAAATTTCATCGTGAAAAATTGGAATCATTTCTTCAGTTTAACTATGCCGCGGTGGTTCGAAATAACATCGAATGTAGCCGCATTTTGGTTTTTCTTTTAACAAAATTATTTCGATAATTGCACCATGGTCAATTCGACATACAAAAATGATATTGAATCAAACAAAAAACACGCCCCACAATCAACGAATAGCCCCACTATCCACGAGTAGCCCCATAATTCACTAATATTCCCACAATCCACGAGTAGTCCCATAATTCACTAGTAGCTCCACAATCTGTGAGTAGCCTCGTCATGATATTCGGATCTTCAGTTTCCAACTGTTGAAGTATGACATACTTGACTGCTATTTGAATAACCGTAGTTTAAACAAACATTAATATAATGTTGGGTCCAAGGAATGCTGAGAAGATCCACAAGAATCGCGTGCTAGTAAGATATTTACTTTCAGCCAGACAATGACTATTATCAAAATACTAGCTGTACCCTGAAAAACCTTTGCATAGAGTTATATCCCCTTAGTCTTGATCGGTAGGCTAGGTTATTTTTTTTGGCTTCCGGCAGTTCCGATTTTTTCATGATTGTTTTTTAAACTGCAATACTGTTGTATTAACTCTTTACTTTCGATTTAACGCAGAACCCAAATCGCATTTATATATATTATTGCAAAATATGTAAAACATTAAATAAAATGTTCCAGAAAACATCAAGGGGCAGATTAGCTCACAATTTATTGTCAAAAATCTGAAATGCTGGAAAGCGATGTTTTAAAAAGTATTGTCCAACTCAGCACCATATTTGACATTGTAGTTGGTACAAGAACTTTGTGGGTTTTTTTAATAATCATAGACAGAATTAATTGTTTATTAACATTGCAGTTTTCAAAATAATTCGTTTATAAGTTCATTGGCCTGTGAAGGTTCATTGGCCTCTGAAGGTTCATTGGCCTGAAGGTTCATTGGCCTGAAGGTTCATTGACCCCCCTGAATTTTCATCGGCCCTTTAGGTTTGTTGGTAGCTGTAGGTTTCCGATACGTTTTATTAAGTAGAATAAAGTGTTTTTGGAATTACAAGGTTTCAATTGGGGGGGGGGGAAATAATCATCCCTATTAACCAAAAAATTACTTCAGTCATCCAGAATTCTAAAAAACGAATTAAACACAAAACAATTACAACGACCAAAGAAACAACACAATCACCCGAACGTTGTAATAGAAAAAGTGAAACAAAAAAAAAGTCATTTGAAATGTAATAGTGTCTAAGTGGGATGATGCGCACCAATTATACTCTCGTTTACGCGTTCGCGGTAGTGGTCTAATTTCAATGCTCAATTTATATTTACAAAACGTAAGCAAAATGCCAGAATACTTATAGGCCTGGAGTTGAATAAATATTATATTACGTACCTAGAATGAATGTTTTACAAGCTTTTTGTGAAATTATTTGGTAATAACTAGTTTGTTAACATAACGGGGATTAATGACACCCTTGTTTTGAATACCTAAATTGTGTTTAAATGCATTAAATAAATTTGTAAAAAAAGGTCCTCTATATTCTATATAAAATACTGTCAGCCATGTTAAGAGATGACCTGAATTGTTTACAAAAAAAAAGGCAGCTGCCAACTACAATATTATTAAAAAAAATACTGAAAGATAAGACGGTACCTTCAAAAACACTGAAGCCCAGCACTTAAAAGGCATGACCAAAATTATTTAAACCAAATTTATGTTAGGGGGTAGCTACTCTTGGGGCCCCTAGGGCCTTTTATCTCGTATCACTATGTATAAGGTGTAGGTTGGGCCCTGAAAATGACAGACTTATAAATAAAGCTTATATAGTAAAAACCTTTGGCTTCTGTATATGTATTACATTGCCACATTAAAGCTTCTGCTGCGGGCAGAACAAATGGGCAACTATCAGCTACATCCTGTCAGTATCAGGAGAATGGTGAATCTCTTCGCAGCATCTGGTCACAACAACTATGCCAAGTGTGTTCGTCTCTACCTGGAGATGATGATGGAGTTACCTAACTCACATCCAGATCTACACAAGCAGCTCATGTCAGGATCACATGTTGCACCGCTTAGTAGTAAACAGTGGGCCGGACTGTCAGTTGATCTTACCATAGAGCAGGCAATGATGCGGGCCATTAAAGGTAAGGGAGGAATATCTCATTGAAGAGAAGTGACTAAGAGTGTACGCACCACATGGACTTCCAGAATTCATAGGACTGCAGCTGTAAAGACATCTCTAGCGCGGTATGCTGATATTGACTACTGCCATGATGCAGTTCAGCATCCGGAAGAGGGGCAATCCTGGATCAATAGAGATAATGACGGTCTCACAAAAGTTTTGGAATTCTTGAAGTCACATTTCATACTTCTGATACAAGACTCCACAGCATATCATCAGGTATTGCAGCATCTGAATCTGATAATATAAACTGCGACAATGCTGAAGAAGTTTGCGCTGATATTATTCAGAACATGAGCGGCAAGGGTGTTGTCCTTAAAAGAAAGTCTCAAATAAGAACATTAGCACATGTAAACAATGCTGCTTCATCAACTTCCAAGAAAGCATTGACAGGTATTGATCCCACAGTTATATTTAATAGGCTTCTGGTCATAATGCAAAGATCACCTGATATGGAGAAATATTTCAGTTATGAGCTGTCAATACTTCCTACTTCTCTGTTCAAAGATAACTACATGCGGAAAGTTGATAAATCACAGCTCGGTAAAGAAATCTGCAAGGGTGTAGAACCATCATTGAAACCAAGCAGCTCGATTCATGTTGTAGACGGCGGTTACTTACTCCGTGTTGTTCAGTGGCTGGAAGGTGGAACATATCTTGATGTTGTTAAGCAATACTGAATCCCCCAGAATGGGGATGGAAGCTTCATGAGGAAAAGTACATCCCTATTGCCACTGACTTAGATGTGGCTCCACCAGATGTTCTGAAGGTGGTTTGTTGCAAATGTACTTCCGGATCCAGGAAACAGTGTGGGACACGTTTTTGTCGCTTTGAGTACGGTTCGTCATGCATAACAGCCTGCAAAAATTGTAATGGAGAGTCATGTTTGAATGCCAAGGAGCTGGTCAATGTTGGGGCAATGGTTGACGATGAAGAGTTACATGATAATGGCATGCTGGATATAAAAGAAGAAGAAAAAATTGATGATGAATGCTTGGAATTCTTAATACCTTGAACATTTGAGTAAGAGGTGTACACCAGCATGTGAACACTGTGATTATGGCACGGGGTGAAGGCAACTGCCAGTTTCACCGGCGGATTGATGCCCGCCCCACCCTGAGTCTGAAAGCCATACTACTCACATCAGTTCAGAGTGTTGTATTATTTATTTATTTATGGTTTGTTTTATGAAGTAGTTTTCATATAATTCAACAAACATAAAATTTTATGTATTACATTTATGAAGCTAATGCTTCGTCAATACGGTTAAAACGTAGGTCTACTAATGTGGCGCAACCAGTAAAAAATGCTGGGGGGGGGGCTCACATGTTGAAAAAAGACAGTTTGAGTCTATTTGTAACTTTATAACTTAAATTATGTATTGATGATTAGGCAGGGGGGGCGCCTAGAGCCCCCCCCTGCGCCCCCCCTGGTTGCGTCACTGGAAGCAGGTCATATTAGTTACACTTTATTTGACCTTTCATTTTAAATATATATAACATAATCTGAAGCACGCTTGCTGACAGTTTGATGTGGATTAATTCAGATTTACCAAGGTTATTGACACTTACAGAAACGTGAATAGTGGAAAGTTACGTGTAAAACGGGCAATTTTTGAAATGCTCTAGGAAAAATTCCCATGATTGTCATTGGGTGTCATTCATAATCTTCATATATATATGTTTCAGATTCTGCATTAAAACCATTGTAAATAATTTATTCCGGGTAGGTAGGTAAAACTCCTGGCCTATTACGGTCGATGATTCATATACAGAATTCCCGTATTGTACCTACTTTCCCTTAAGAATCTATTGATATTTTCTATTAAATGATTTGGATATGCAAATTCGAAGGTGTATGATCTATTTTATGGACACATACACAAAAACCGGATTAGTTCTGTTATAAATATATGATTCTATATGTTTACGACGTTATATCGGTAATCTGGGAACGAAATCTGTACTGTTAAGTAAAACTGGTGATTTCTGAAAAACAAAACATTAGATAATAGAAAAGAATCATATTATAACCCAGAAAATCTTACTCTTAAGTAGGAAATGGAACAATGTTTTTGAAACAATCAAATTTTGCAAGAAAACGCGACTATATATATATATATATATCCTATTCAATCACGATCCTATTCAACCCATGATCCTATTCAACCCATGATCCTATTCAACCCATGATCCTATTCAACCCATGATCCTATTCAACCCATGATTTTATTCCTATTCAACCCATGACCCTATTCAACCCATGATCCTATTCAACCCATGATCCTATTCAACCCATGACCCTATTCAACCGTAATAACACCATATTTAACAGTTGTGATCCTATACAACTATGATCCAAAAAGGTTCGCCACCACTGTTCTAGACAGTAACTGTACCCACGCTCAACTTATTAATATGTAACTTCAAATGGACATCCAGCGTGACAAGCAAAGAAACATCTTTGAATGAAACATAATAATTCGTACAATTCTATTGTTTAAATAATAATATGTCTATTATAATCATTTATATGATATAAAAAAGATAATAATGTATCTTTCCATGTTTATTTCATCATAAATCTTTTGCTGGTTTATTTTCAAATCAACAAAATAAAAAAAATAAAAACTATAACTAAAATGACTGCAACAAAACTGTGTCTTATCACGCAACAAAACTGTTTCGTATGACGCAACAAAACTGTGTCTTATGACGCAACAAAACTGTGTCGTATGACGCAACAAAACTGTGTCTTATGACGCAATAAAACTGTGTCGTATGACGCAACAAAACTGTGTCGTACGACGCAACATAACTGTGTCTTATGACGCAACATAACTGTGTCTTATGACGCAACAAAACTGTGTCGTACGACGCAACAAAACTGTGTCTTATGACGACTACATGTTGACATTTCTCTGTGCAGGTAAGTTTGCGTTATTATAACAACAACAAGATCAAAACACAATAATGTCATTAATGTCAGAATCAAAACACAATAATTTCATTAATGGCTTAATCAAAACATAATAATTTCATTAACGTAATAATCAAAACACAATAATGTCATAAATGTCATAATCAAAACACAATAATGTCATAAATGTCATAATCAAAACACAATTAAAAAAAACGCAGTGACTACGGTTCTAAGGAACGGGACTCCGTATTATTTTTTTTCCGGGGTCCATCTATAGATGCGCATGCGCTCTAGCGCTCTAGACGGACTTCATTTTTATACGGCTATAGATATTGCTCCTAACCCTATCCCTAACCCTATCCCTAACCCTATCCCTAACCCTATCCCTAACCCTATCCCTAACCCTAACCCTAACCCTAACCCTATCCCTAACCCTATCCCTAACCCTATCCCTAACCCTATCCCTAACCCTATCCCTAACCCTATCCCTAACTCTATCCCGTAAACCCTAGCCCCCTAACCCTAATCCTAACGCTAACCCTAGCCTCGAAAAATATGCAATAATAAGCAGTCCGTCTGCCGCGCATCTATAGCTGGACCCCGAAAAAAAAAATAACACGGAGTCCCGTTCCTTGGAGCCGTAGCCACTTCCGTAAAAAAAAAGCCTGACTACGCCGTTCATTTTTTTTTTAATATTTCTATTTAACGAGCATTACTTTTGACAGATTTCAGCTTCGCTCTCACTGCATGATCAAACTATAACATTTTTTGTAAGACAAAATTAAAAATACTTATTTCAGTTTTATTAACTGTATAGTTAAATGAAAAAAAATTCTATTATCTTCCGTGTTTTTATTTATATTGCAGGGAGAATTTAACTTTCCCTATTGTATTACAAATCGCATAAAAGAAATCTGGTATTACTAACAGTAAAATGAAGATGTCCGCCATACAGTGGCGTAGCGAGCTTAACTCGCGCTCGGGGCACAATACCATTTTAGCGTCCCTCCCACTCCCCCCCCCAATTCGAAAACCATATAATATTATATACCCCCATTTGGCGCCCCTTTGTGAGTAGCGCCCGGGGCATGATGCCCCCCCTTGCCCACCACTCACTACTACACTTCCGCCATAAACCCAGTGCTATAATAACGTGGGCGTTGGCTTTAAGAATAATCGCCTCTTATAAATATCCAGCAATAAAATGACCACCCAAAACAAGCAATAAAATTATATTTAGGTCATCCGTTCTTGACGTTGTAGGTTTTGGGATCGAGTCACAGCGGCGTCAGGCTCAGAACCAGCGTCGCTGTGAATATCTTATTTAGACGTACATAATCATAATCGCTGTCTTATTGTGGGGGGGGGGGCATTACTATGAGCCATTTCTCATTTAGCTTATAACTGGTCCAATTAAATAAACAAGAAATGTGTCAGTTTCACTTCTTGTTTGACCAATGAACTGTTATACATACCAGGTGTCATTTATATATGTTACCGGCAAAGTGTGAAAGGCCAGCATTTTATAGAATGCCTAGGCAATGTATAGAATGCCTGGTGGTTTTAGGCAAAGTATAAAATTTTTAAATTGTGCATACTTTTCCTAGGCATTCTATACAATACCTAGGCATTGTATAGCATGACTAGTGTCGTTTTGGCAAAGTATAAAATTTTTAAATTGTGCATACTTTTCCTAGGCATTCTATACAATACCTAGGCATTGTATAGAATGACTAGTGTCGTTTAGGAAAATTATCAGAAAAGAACAACAAAAGCCTTTATTGATACAAACGTTTTTCAATATGGAATGAATGCAAAATAAAGCAAATGATGTTCATACCAGAAAAAAACAACGACAGCAGAGCTGAGATTGAAGTATTTGCTTCAGCAGGTAAGATTGGATTCACACTTAGAATTGTACTGTACTTAATTTTCTTCTTTCACACAAAACACTTCGTATTTTGGTACTTTGATCTTTCATGTTCATATTTCACGAATTTGTGAAGAACTGGTAAATAATAAAAAGATGTTGTTTCTGGTGAAAACAAGCAGAACACAACTGGAATGAGTTACGTATTGCAGCAGGGAAGACTAGAATGGCATTTTGAATTGCATTTAATTTTATTTTTCACAAAGACACCTCATAGTTTGGCATTTCGTCTTGCATATACATCTGACGAATCCTTGGCCGCTTCCTGTAGACTGAGAAGTAGCAGCAGATCGGAGAGCTATTTCAAAGTCAGGAACGTCTTCCTCTTTTATTAAATCTTTTGGACATACGGTGAATTATGATCTGGCATATAGTTGCTTCAAGATTTCATGTGCAGTTCCAAGGCGGTAAAAGCCATCTTCTGTCATGCTCATAACAACTGCCAACAGATTTCGTGAATCTCCCCGCCCTCTGTCAACATCGGGAATCGGAACTCGCACAATGGCTCCCAAAGGCGCAGGAGGAAATTTTCTGTCCGAATCCGAAGTAAGAGCATTGGCTCTTACTTTAGATAATTCATCGTAGAACCGTTGTTGCATGTCGACATGGCGTGATTCCTGTCCTGGCACTACATTCCCTTCCAACATGGTTACACAGTAATCGATACTAGAACTATTCTCGTAACTCCCCTCGCTAACTAACGTTCCCATCTTAATTTCCCTAATTACGTCACAGTCTCCTTCAGAATAGTTCTCACCTAAGGAGCGCCCCCTGGTCGTCATTGTTGTCTCCCCTAAACTGTCCGTTGTCGCCTCCCGGTCTACTTCTAGAGTCGTCACACCTTTGCTGTTTACTACTCTATTGTTTTCTGACCACCTTGTCCTAAGTCGTCTGTCACCTTGTCAACCATTATTTGCATTACTCCCAGGCACGCCGAGAGGGGGGTAGGGGGTCATTGCCAGGGGGCCCGCATCTGTAAGGGGGCCCGGCCGCCCAACCATGTCAATTTTTCACGACTCATTGTTTAAATAGGGGCCCGCAATGATGTCCTGCCCTGGGGCTATAGTTGGCTCTCGGCGCCTCTGATTACTCCTACTTCTGATATATCTTCTTATCTTACAACGTCGAATGGGATTGTCTGTCTCTAAATCTAATCTAGTTCCTAACAAGTCCAATTATATACTTTGGCGAACGGGAACTCGGCATTTTATAGAATGCCTAGGCAATGTATGAAATAGCAATTTATTTCATACTTTGCCTGAAAAATTCAGGCATTCTATACATTGCCTAGGCATTCTATAGAATGCCGGATTTCACACTTTGCCGGTAACATATACACCACATAATTGAATGACGTCCTTGTTGAAACAAACAAACAATCAAATAGCTGTTGACACTGACTTATATAGGGGACAGGACGGGTGTGGTCGTGCGGCGTAGAGCGCTTGACAGTCGACCGTAGGGGTCCTGGGCTCGAAACTCAGTGAGAACCTTTGGGATTGTTTCAAGTCCTGGTGTAAGTCCCCCTAAGTCCTCCCAGCTTTAAATGAGTGCCCGACTTTAAGTTGACGGAGTAAAGGCGGCTGGGCGTTGTGCTATCATCTCTGTGTCCCGTGGTTACTCTCGGCCAAGATGGGGGGGGGGGAGGGGGTGTTATAAAAGGCTGTACAAAACAGTTCCATTATTGATGTATGCAATCAAGAGATAAGCATCTTATATTCATAGACACCATGGGGCCATTGGGAAGACCAGTGTATATGGGGCCCCCTCGACCTGTTCCACGAAAGAATGTAAATTATGACCGGCTGTTGGATCAATCTCATAGTAGAAAATAAGGGAGAGAATATGTGTAAAACAAGAGTGGTAATAAAATCTCACTGCTTATTATAAATAGTCTCCCCTACCCAATCTGCAGTGGAGTGTTTGGGAGTATTTAGCACTAATATAGATAGCAGATGATTTAGCATGAAAAACATGTATCAATGTATATAATATTTAATTCAGTAGAATTATGGTTTAACGAGAAACATTCATTTCGGCTCAGCACTTCTTAACATGTTTTATGCAATCTCACACTGAAGTGAATAATACTGTATTGATGCACTATTGATAAACTATTTTTAGCTTTAAAAAAGGGAAAAGTAAACATTAGTCTCAATCAACCGTGTAATACCATTACATATGTGATGACTCAATCAACCGTGTAATACCAATACATGTGTGATGACTCAATCAACCGTGTAATTCCAGTACATGTGTGATGACTCAATCAGCCGTGTAATTCCAATACATGTGTAATGAATCAATCAACTGTGTAACTCCAATACATGTGTGATGACTCAATCAACCGTGTAATTCCAATGCATTTGTGATGATTCAATCAAACGTGTAACACCAATACATGTGTGATGACTCAATCAACTAATCTAACTACTTTATGTCCGCTAATGACGTGACAATATTTTAACATTAATAACATTCTGATCATACTATTGAAGAGGTTATTTAACTTGCATTTAATTTGGACGAAGTATAAGTTGTCATTAAACTAAGTTTATGTATGAAATAGGGTAAACAAACTAGCAAAATAAACTTTTCAGAAACTTCTGTGTTGAAATGTTGGACTTTGTCCTTGTGTTTTTTATTTACCTGGAAAAATGAGTGTGGCATTTCTTTGTGACATTATTGGAGACATTATCTGATGGGATCAAGTACATTGTTGTTGAGGTCAGTCTGGTCACTGTGACGTCATCTAAGAGTTCATTGGAACTCATTGGACGTCATTTGTGTGATTTCAAAGATGTTGTGTGAATTATTTCTTGATACATGAAAAAACTTTCTTAAGTGAAATGAAACTTTGAAATATAAGTAAACATAAGTAAGTAATTTAACTTTTTAAAATGAAATTAAACTTTAAAAAAATAAATTAGCTTATGTAGGTATAGTACATAGTATAGTACACAGTATAGTAAACAGTATTTAACAAAGTATAGTATATTACATAGTATAGTACACAGTATAGTACAAATTATAGTTCAGTAGAGTACAGTATAGTACACAGTATAGTACATAGTATAGTACAGTATAGAACACATTATAGTAGACAGTAAAGAACACAGTATAGTACAGTATAGTACACAGTCTAGTACAGTATAGTACAAGTCTAGTACACAGTATAGTACGCAGTATAGTACATAATATAGTACACATTATAGTTTACAGTATAGCACACAGTATAGTACATAGTATAGTACACAGTATAGTTTACAGTATAGCACACAGTATAGTTTACAGTATAGTACACAGTATAGTACATAGTATAGTACAGTAAAGTACACAGTAAAGTTCACAGTATAGTACACAATATAGTACACAGGATAGTACACAGTATGGTACAAAAGATTTCAGTATAGTACACAATATAGTACAGTAGATTACATCAGTACACATTATATTACACAGTATAGTTACTACAGTACATAGTATAGTAAAGCATAGTATAGTATAGTACACAATATAGTATAGTGTGCATAGTATAGTACATAGTATAGTGCACAGTATAGTACACAGTATAATAGTAAACATTATAGTAGAAGCATGAAACTTATATTTTCTTTATTTTATATTTCATGATATTAGTTAGTTCTGAAGTCGAAATACAGTTGATTAATATGAATAATGAATATATGTAACATCAAATTTTTTTAGTTAAAGAAAACAACATTTTTTTCCAAAACCTTTTTTTCAATGTTAACGCGTTTAGAATTTTTTTTTATTCTAAATATTATTTTTGAGACTAAAATTATCAACTCTGTGATTAACGGTTGTAAAACTGTGTTCACTGGTTACAATGTTTTTAGATTCGATTTACATTTTCGTACACCAGTTAGCTGGGTAATTAGACTCACATTTGTTTACACCAGTTAGCTGGGTAGTTAGATATGGCTATTTCTTTTTATAAAATATAATTAATTCACGTCTCCCCCTTTAAAACAAGCAGTCCCTAACCCTAACCTAAAGTCTCCAACTGGTGTGAAACACAATTTGTATTCAATGATGCAGCACATCGGTTTATTGGCTTGGCATTCAAGCGAACAGAACAATTAAAAAATAATTTCGATAGTGCTTTTTGCATTTAGTCGAAATGTCATTAAATAATGTTTATGTATGTTAATTAAGTATCGAAAGTGACTATTAATCTGTTTTTAATTGTGTATGTATAATATAAAAGGAACATTGAAAATTGTAGGTTTGAACTGGAGAGACGAACGCGACATTTCAGAGCGACATTATTTGCGACATTTTTTTTAAAGAAAGATGAAGTTAAGTTATGTGACGGCCTGTTAGGTCATTTCGATATCTATTGTAGAAGTCAGTCATGCGCAAGGTAAAATAATATGGATTTTATAGTAATAGAAAATGTTATGTGTAAAGGCGTGGGGAGGGGGATTAAAATACAAGAAAAACGTAAACATAATCAACAATAAGTTACGAACTTTAAAGTGTATTAAACAAGAGTTTATGTATAAAATATGTATGTATATATGTATATTTGGGGAAAATTGTTGATAGATAAATAAAGAAATAGATATATCTTGGGTTCGATCATCAGTGAGAACCGAAAGATTTTTTCCAGGTCCTAGTGAAAGTTTGTCAAGTCCCACAAGTCCTCCCAGCTTTATATAGGTACCTGACTGACAGTTGGGGAAGTAAAGGCGGTTGGGGGTTGTGCTAACCACATAATCCTTAAATATGCCGAGGCTAGAGAAACAAATGAAGTATACATTTCATCTGCCCCGATAGACCATCAAGGAACTTTATATAATACTGTAAGATTTGTTTAAGCTGGGATACGTTCCACGAAAATGCGGCATTTGATTAAGTATCGCATTAAAAAGACCAATAACCTTGTAATATATGTATTTATATGCTTTGCTTGTTCTTTGAAAGACTGAAGTCTTACTGTGGGTACTTATTGATCTGTGTAATGATGAGATATCTATCGATTAGATCCTACAATCAATATCGGACTGTTTTTGTAGTGTCCTTCTATCAGCCATAGTTTAACCGTTTGTTATTTCTCACTGGAGACCAAACCTGGCACAGTAGACAGTCAAGTGGTTTACCGAATGACCACCCGTCCCTAACTAACTATTTATAAAAATAGTGAGATTGTATCATGTATTGTGTATTGGGTTTTGAAAAAAAGAACTGCTGCTTAATGGTATAGTCAGAAAATGTATCAGAACCACAGGACGTTGGTCGTAAAGCTATATGGCCAAACATCTTGATGGAGCAGCTCCGTAGCGTTAAAATTTTACAGCAGGGGCCAGGCATTCTACAGCAGGGGCCAGGCCAATAGCAGGGGGAAGGAAATAAATGTTACTAAGTAGAGCAGAGGGGCAAGTGTAACTTAAAAAAAAAAACTATTAACAATAAAATTTGTTAATCATTTTCCTGAGATTAAAAAATCAACACATGTTTTTAATTTGACTTCAGCACCTTCTAAAAGTCTGATGAACTTTGTCTCCGCGCTCGTGTGGATACTTCGCCAACAACAAGCAGGTGGCCAGAAATATGGCCAATGAACAAGCAACGGAGCACCACGATTTAATAACTGTACTTTGGCAGCCTGTGTACATTCCTTCACTTGCGCCGGTAGGTTTAGCATAATTATGAACAGGTGGACTGAAGAGAGACTGGTAGTTTAGCATAATGATGGACAGGTGGACTGAATAAAGACTGACAGGTTAGCACAATGATGGACAAGTGGAATGAAGATATACTGGTTTATTTTAAGATTTTTTTATAGCAATCGATAGATTAACTAACAGTCTGATAAATTGATTGATTGATAAATTGCTTTATTGGCTTGTTGTTTGACTGATTAAAAGATAAAAGACTTAAATGTAAGCACAAATATAGATGGAATTATTTAAAGATCATGTGAAACTTAAGCTCAGAGTAAAGTTGCTATAAGGTTTGAAATTAAATTAAACATGTAAACTCTTTCGATTCTCAATCAGGCAATAAAAATTTATCATGAAGAAGTTGACAACGGCAAGTTATTTAGGCGTCAAATCTGTGTTTTTTCTGAAGTCGGTAACGAGATTCACATTCAGCCATTGAACGTCTCAGGTTTTGATTCACTCAAGTATGTGTGTTTTTATTCGCTCAAGTTTGTGTGTTTTGATTCACTCAAGTATGTGTGTTTTGATTCACTCAAGTATGTGTGTTTTGATTCACTCAAGTATGTGTGTTTTGATTCGCTCAAGTTTGTGTGTTTTTTAATTCACTCAAGTTTGTGTGTTTTGATTCACTCAAGTATGTGTGTTTTGATTCACTCAAGTACGTGTGTTTTGATTCACTCAAGTACGTGTGTTTTGATTCACTCAAGTACGTGTGTTTTGATTCACTCAAGTACGTGTGTTTTGATTCGCTCAAGTATGTGTGTTTTGATTCGCTCAAGTATGTGTGTTTTGATTCACTCAAGTATGTGTGTTTTGTATGTGTGTTTTGATTCACTCAAGTATGTATGTGTGTTTTGATTCACTCAAGTATGTGTGTTTTGATTCACTCAAGTGTGATTCACTCAAGTATGTGTGTTTTGATTCACTCAAGTATGTGTGTTTTGATTCACTCAAGTATGTGTGTTTTGATTCACTCAAGTATGTGTGTTTTGATTCACTCAAGTATGTGTGTTTTGATTCACTCAAGTATGTGTGTTTTGATTCACTCAAGTATGTGTGTTTTGATTCACTTAAGTATGTGTGTTTTGAATCACTCAAGTATGTGTGTTTTGATTCACTCAAGTATGTGTGTTTTGATTCACTCAAGTATGTGTGTTTTGATTCACTCAAGTATGTGTGTTTTGATTCACTCAAGTATGTGTGTTTTGATTCACTCAAGTATGTGTGTTTTGATTCACTCAAGTATGTGTGTTTTGATTCACTCAAGTATGTGTGTTTTGATTCACTCAAGTATGTGTGTTTTGATTCACTCAAGTATGTGTGTTTTGATTCACTCAAGTATGTGTGTTTTGATTCACTCAAGTATGTGTGTTTTGATTCACTCAAGTATGTGTGTTTTGATTCACTCAAGTATGTGTGTTTTGATTCACTCAAGTATGTGTGTTTTGATTCACTCAAGTATGTGTGTTTTGATTCACTCAAGTTTGTGTGTTTTGATTCACTCAAGTATGTGTGTTTTGATTCACTCAAGTATGTGTGTTTTGATTCACTCAAGTATGTGTGTTTTGATTCACTCAAGTATGTGTGTTTTGATTCACTCAAGTATGTGGGTTTTGATTCACTCAAGTATGTGTGTTTTGATTCACTCAAGTATGTGTGTTTTGATTCACTCAAGTATGTGTGTTTTGATTCACTCAAGTATGTGTGTTTTGATTCACTCAAGTATGTGTGTTTTGATTCACTCAAGTATGTGTGTTTTGATTCACTCAAGTATGTGGTTTTGATTCACTCAAGTATGTGTTTTGATTCACTCAAGTATGTGTGTTTGATTCATCAAGTATTTTGATTCACTCAAGTATGTGTGTTTTGATTCACTCAAGTGTGTGGGTTTATTCAAAGTATGTGTGTTTTGATTCACTCAAGTATGTGTGTTTTGATTCACTCAAGATTGTGTTTTGATTCACTCAAGTATGTGTGTTTTGATTCACTCAAGTATATGTGTTTTGATTCACTCAAGTATGTGTGTTTTGATTCACTCAAGTATGTGTGTTTTTGATTCACTCAAGTATGTGTGTTTTGATTCACTCAAGTATGTGTGTTTTGATTCACTCAAGTATGTGTGTTTTGATTCACTCAAGTATGTGTGTTTTGATTCACTCAAGTATGTTGTGTTTTGATTCCTCAAGTATGTTTTTTGATTCACTCAAGTATGTGTGTTTTGATTCACTCAAGTATGTGTGTTTTGATTCACTCAAGTATGTGTGTTTTGATTCGCTCAAGTTTGTGTGTTTTTTAATTCACTCAAGTTTGTGTGTTTTGATTCACTCAAGTATGTGTGTTTTGATTCACTCAAGTATGTGTGTTTTGATTCACTCAAGTACGTGTGTTTTGATTCACTCAAGTATGTGTGTTTTGATTCACTCAAGTATGTGTGTTTTGATTCACTCAAGTATTGTGTTTTGATTCACTCAAGTATGTGTGTTTTGATTCACTCAAGTATGTGTGTTTTGATTCACTCAAGTATGTGTGTTTTGATTCACTCAAGTATGTGTGTTTTGATTCACTCAAGTATGTGTGTTTTGATTCACTCAAGTATGTGTGTTTTGATTCACTCAAGTATGTGTGTTTTGATTCACTCAAGTATGTGTGTTTTGATTCACTCAAGTATGTGTGTTTTGATTCACTCAAGTATGTGTGTTTTGATTCACTTAAGTATGCGTGTTTTGATTCACTCAAGTATGCGTGTTTTGATTCACTCAAGTATGCGTGTTTTGATTCACTTAAGTATGTGTGTTTTGATTCACTCAAGTATATGTGTTTTGATTCACTCAAGTATGTGTGTTTTGATTCACTCAAGTATGTGTGTTTTGATTCACTCAAGTATGTGTGTTTTGATTCACTCAAGTATGTGTGTTTTGATTCACTCAAGTATGTGTGTTTTGATTCACTCAAGTATGTGTGTTTTGATTCACTCAAGTATGTGTGTTTTGATTCACTCAAGTATGTGTGTTTTGATTCACTCAAGTATGTGTGTTTTGATTCACTCAAGTATGTGTGTTTTGATTCACTCAAGTATGTGTGTTTTGATTCACTCAAGTATGTGTGTTTTGATTCACTCAAGTATGTGTGTTTTGATTCACTCAAGTATGTGTGTTTTGATTCACTCAAGTATGTGTGTTTTGATTCACTCAAGTATGTGTGTTTTGATTCACTCAAGTATGTGTGTTTTGATTCACTCAAGTATGTGTGTTTTGATTCACTCAAGTATGTGTGTTTTGATTCACTCAAGTATGTGTGTTTTGATTCACTCAAGTATGTGTGTTTTGATTCACTCAAGTATGTGTGTTTTGATTCACTCAAGTATGTGTGTTTGATTCACTCAAGTATGTGTGTTTTGATTCACTCAAGTATGTGTGTTTTGATTCACTCAAGTATGTGTGTTTTGATTCACTCAAGTATGTGTGTTTTGATTCACTCAAGTATGTGTGTTTTGATTCACTCAAGTATGTGTGTTTTGATTCACTCAAGTATGTGTGTTTTGATTCACTCAAGTATGTGTGTTTTGATTCACTCAAGTATGTGTGTTTTGATTCACTCAAGTATGTGTGTTTTGATTCACTCAAGTATGTGTGTTTTGATTCACTCAAGTATGTGTGTTTTGATTCACTCAAGTATGTGTGTTTTGATTCACTCAAGTATGTGTGTTTTGATTCACTCAAGTATGTGTGTTTTGATTCACTCAAGTATGTGTGTTTTGATTCACTCAAGTATGTGTGTTTTGATTCACTCAAGTATGTGTGTTTTGATTCACTCAAGTATGTGTGTTTTGATTCACTCAAGTATATGTAATAATTTGATTCAAAGTATGTGTGTTTTGATTCACTCAAGTGTGTGGGTTTTGATTCACTCAAGTGTGTGTGATTCACTCAAGTATGCTGTGTATTTGGCATTCACATCAAGTAAGTGTGTTTTGATTCACTCAAGTATTTGTATTTTGATTCACTCAAGTATGTGTGTTTTGATTCACTCAAGTATGTGTGTTTTGATTCACTCAAGTGTGTGTTTTGATTCACTCAAGTATGTGTTTTGATTCACTCAAGTATGTGTGTTTTGATTCACTAAGTATGTGTGTTTTGATTCACTCAAGTATGTGTGTTTTGATTCTCTCAAGTATGTGTGTTTTGATTCACTCAAGTATGTGTGTTTTGATTCACTCAAGTATGTGTGTTTTGATTCACTCAAGTATGTGTGTTTTGATTCACTCAAGTATGTGTGTTTTGATTCACTCAAGTATGTGTGTTTTGATTCACTCAAGTATGTGTGTTTTGATTCGCTCAAGTTTGTATGTTTTGATTCACTCAAGTATGTGTGTTTTAATTCACTCAAGTTTGTGTGTAATATACTGACTTGTACAATTCTCCTCATACATTTACAAATGACGATATTTATAGTTGGAGGTGTGTTGGTAAAGATTGGCTCCACGGCACAACACATACTTGTTCTTGAAATATTTATGTTTAGTGTTAATTCTATGTAGTGTTGGAACAATGTATTGAATCAAGAATAGGTAATAAAAGCTACAATGTTATAATCACAACTATATTAACATTATAATGTAAGCTATCAAAAATATCGATTAGCCCACCCTTACTTATGGGTCTTTCTATTTAGTTAACTTTACAATTGTTACGATTTGAAAAGTTTCTCTAGTAGCGCCTATTTTACTCAGGCAAGGTAATTTTGAAAACTTTAATTGGTCAACGGTAAATATAGAACCAGCGGAAGAAATCTGTGCAATAGTATTTCAACCTGTGGAGGAAGAAGTTTATATGGGAACTATTCCAGACTGTACAAAGAACATGCCAGGCGTAAGTTTATAGTCATGCAGAAAACTGATGAATAGATAACAGTTTGTTTATAGTCACTATGTATGCATCATTCATCAACAATGTACGAGTACACTGATACGAGTAACGATACAATTAGTTCTGTATTTGTACTAGTACAGATTGCTAAGACCTTAACAGTTATCGAGTATTAGACTAAACTAGTCAAATTATGTACTAAAAATTTCACATGATTTTACAGTACTGCAACAAAACAGTCAAACTAATTTCTAATTAACTTATATACCTGTACAATTACAGAACTGGCAAGCAGTAATCGGTGTATATACTAGTAATAGGTAATACAATGTAGGTTAAATACTTGTACAATTACAGAACTGGAAAGCAGTAATCAGTGTATATACTAGTAATATGTAGTACAATGTAGTGTAAATACTAATACAATTACAGAACTGGAACGCAGTAATCAATATAATCTATGGGTAGTACTATGTAACTTAAATACCGGTACTTTTACAGTAGCAGAGAAAGTGATCAAAGTATTTACTTAAATGACTACATACTAACTTTACTTAGTGTAGAACAAAACCCCCAGCGGATAAAACACCTACGGAAAAAAACCAAGTCGACAAAACCCTTAGTGGACATAACCCCAGCGGACTTTATCCCCAGCAGACAAAATTCCCAAAATATTTTTGGAAGAAGATTAAGATTGAATTTAAGCAAATATTATTGATATTCTATAGATAAGATCATTCCAACCTTGGGTTAAGTGAAATGTCTGTCGATCTGAGAGATGATGTATGTATTAAAAGGCGTGTTCCTATGTTGATTGTTTCACTTAGACAAGTGACCGGCTTTCGACAACTGTGACTCGAAGGGCTAATGCAGCTTACTGTGGTTCTTTGAAATAAAAATTCACTTTATATTACGTATTAAATTATCTTTAGATCCAGGTATTATATATCACATTTTATAAAACAAAAATTGACTTTACAATTAAAGTGGGTCTTTGGTTCGCTGGAAGTTTTGTCTATGGGTTTTTATTCATGGGGGATTTTATCCATGGAGGTTTTGTCCGCTGGGTTTTTTGTCCGGACACCAGTTTTACTATAGTATCAAGTATATATATTTGCATGATATAGTGAATTATTTTAAAATCTTATATATATATATATATATATATATATATGTGTGTGTGTGTGTATGGGTGTGTGTGTGTGCGGCGTGTGTGTATACTTCAAATTTTATCTCTGAAGGTTCAAAATCTGCCAAATTACTCGTTCACCGTGACCTGTACAGCTGTCAGTGCCTTCGTCCACTCAGAGGATCCCAGAGAATCTCTCAGTAGAGCGCCCTACGTTTTTAGAATTCAGACAAGGTAAGCATTGATTGGTATAAACATAAATAATTCAGTTATTTGATAGTTTCTTATGATAACAATAGATTTGAAAGTAAAATTTTTTTTGTAATATCAGAATTCCCTTGCCTGCCTTTATGACTGACAAAGTGAATGACTACATCCCACCTTGTGGCTACAGTTAAATGACAGCACTTTGAAATATAAGGAGATGCTACGTTTGCTGTCTGCACTGTCAATAAATGAAGAATATTCATTTATAACATGATTTAATCAGTTTTGCAGAATAAACGATATTAAATATTTAATGACTTGTTAATTTTTTTTAATAAGTAATTATAATATAGAAAACAGGCGTATTTATAAATGTATATATAATATACAGATAGAGAATGAAAGTAAGAGAGAGAGAGAGACAGACAGAGAGAAATAAACTGAGATAGATTGGGTTCTGTGTGTGTTCTGTGACCTAGCACAATATTCAAAACAATATACTATTATAGTTACAATTGTACAGCTTGGTGCAGAACAAGACACGATAAAAACAGAGTTTTTTAAAACTAACCGTTTTCTAAAATATTTTTTTTTAAATTTTGCAATAAATTTTAATCTTATCATGTATAATTAGCAGACGTTATGGGACAATACGCATATTTGTAGTGTCATTATTGCAAGGGACGTAACGCATGTATTAATATCGTGGAAAAAAAAAATTCTTCTCAAACTTAGATATTCAATAACAATTGCATCGTGAAAAATTTGAATCATTTCTGTTGTTTACCTATGTCGCGGTGGTTCAAAATAACATCGAATGTAGCCGCATTTTGTTTTTCTGTTAACAAAATAATTTCGATAGTTGCACCGTAGTCAATTTAGAATACAAAATTGAATCGAACAAAACACACGCCCCACAATCAACGAATGGCCCCACAATCCACGAGTAGTCCCATAATTCACTAGTAGCTCCACAATCTGTGAGTAGCCTCGTCATGATATTCGGATCTTCAGTTTCCAACTGTTGAAGTATGACATACTTGACTGACAATTTGAATAACCGTAGTTAGAACAAACATTTTTATAATGTTGGGGTTCAAGGAATGCTGAGAAGAGCCACAAGAATCGCGCGCTAGAAAGATATTTACTTTCAGCCAGACAATGATTATTATCAAAATACTAGCTGTACCCTGCAAAACCTTTGCATAGAGTTATATCCCCTTAGGCTTGATTGGTAGACAGGTTTTTTTTTGGCTTTCGGCAGATCCGATTTTTTCATGATTGTATTTTAAACTGCAATACTGTTTTATTGGTTCTTTACTTTCGATTTAACGCAGAACCCAAATCGCTTTTATATATATTATTGCAAAATATGTAAAACATTAAATAAAATGTTCCAGAAAACATCAAAGGGCAGATTAGCTCACATTTTATTGTCAAAAATCTGAAATGCTGGAAAGCGATATTTTAAACAGTATTGTCCAACTCAGCACCATATTTGATATTGTAGTTAGTACAAGAGCTTTGTTGGTATTTTTTAAATTATCATAGACAGATTTAATTGTTTATTAACATTGCATTTTTTCAAAATAATTCGTTTATAAGTTCTTTGGCCTCTGAAGGTTCATTGACCTCTGAAGATTCATTGGCCTCTGAAGGTTCATTGAACTCTGAAGGTTCATTGAACTCTGAAGGTTCATTGGCCTCTGAAGGTTCATTGGCCTCTGAAGGTTCATTGAACTCTGAAAGTTCATTGACCTCTGAAGGTTCATTGGCCACTGATGATCGTTGAAGCTGTTTCCGATACGTTTTATTGAGGAGAAAAAAGCTTTTTTTTTTTCGGAATTACTAGGTCTCAATTGGGAAAAAAAAAGATTTTTAATCATCCCTATTAACCAACAAATTACTTCAGTCATCCAGAATTCTAAAAAAACGAATTAAACACAAAACAATAATAACGCCCAAAGAAACAACATAATTACCCTAACGTTGTAATAGAGGCAGTGAAACAAAAAAAGGTTTGATCTAGGCATTTGAAATATAATAGTGTCTAAAAGTGTGACGGTGCCAACCCATTTTACTCTCGTTCGCGGTAGTGGTCTAATTTCAATGCTCGATTTACATTTACAGAACGTAAGCAAATTGCCACAATAATTACGGTCGATGATTCGTATACAAAACACCCGTATTTTGTTTACTTTCCCTTATGAATCCATTGATATATCTATTAAAGGATTTTGATATGCAAATTCGAAAGTTTGTGATGATATGCTACTTTATGCACACATACACAAGAAGTTGATTAGTTATGTTATAAATATATGATTTGATATTTTTACGACGTTATTTCAGCAATCTGGCATCGAAACCTGTACAAAATGGTAAAACTGGTGATTTCTGAAAAAAAATATTACATAATAGAAAAGAATCGTATTGTAAATCAAGAAAATCTTACTCTTCTGTAGGAAATTGACTCATGTTTATAAAACAATCAAATTTCGCAAGAAAAACGCGATATATATATATATATATGTATATATATATATATATATATATATATATTTATATATATATATATATGTATAATTTCTTAATTCATTCCTCGATAATATATAGTAAAGTACCCTTAACCATAGAGGGCCAATTGGGGTAGATGAAGTGTAGATCTCATCTTTCTGTAACCAAGGCGTATAAAGGGATTGTGTGGTTTGCCCAACGCCCAGCCGCCTTTACTTCCCAACTTAAGTCAGGTATTCATCTAAAGCTGATAGGCTTGTGAGACGACTAAATTTCACCTGGAAAAAAAAATTATATGGTTCTCACTGTGGATCGAACCCAAGACATTCAGATCGACAGTCGAGTAACTAGACCACCAATTAAACAGTTTACACTAATATTAAAAAGTAAACAGAACCTTCCAGGCGCACAATAAAAGGTTTGCCATTTTAAAACTATTTTATTTCCTCGACCACTTTTTTTATGTACATTAACCTTCGTAAACCTCCCCCCACCCCACCCTTCCCCAATGTAATTGTGCTCCTACAAACATGCTGCCTATGGAAGAGAACAATGAATTATTTTACGCCGGTTAAAATTGTGCTTATTTAAAAAGCGAAGTTTATGCGGTTGGATAGCGAAGTCGATAGTAAATTCACATGCAAAGGGTAGAGGGTTCAATCCCTGAGATACTTAGGCCCAATACATACACTGTATGTAACCAGTGATGGGGGCGATACTAACGTCTTTAACAACCACAATCATTAACAACCAAGATTCTATTCAACTATGGTCTTATCCAACCATGACCATATTCTACCACGATCCTTAACAACCATGATCCCATTAAACTATGAACATATTCAACCACGATCCTTAACAACCATGATCCCATTAAGCTATGATCATATTCAACCACGATCAATTAACAACCATGATCCCATTAAACTATGATTCTATTAAACCACGATCCTTAACAACCATGATCCTTAACAACCATGACCATATTCAATCATGATCCTTAACAACCATGATCCCATTAAACTATGATCATATTAAACCACGATCCTTAACAACCATGATCCCATTAAACTATGATAATATTCTACCACGATCCTTAACAACCATGATCCTATCCAACCACAGTCCTTAACAACCATGATCCTATTCAACCTTGATCCGCTTTAACCTTAATACCTACATATTTAACAACTTTGATCTAATTCAACTACGATCCTATTCAACCATGATCTTTAACAACCATGATCCTTAACAACCATGATGTTATTCAACCATGATCCTTAACAACCATGATCCTATTCCCATTTCTCATTTATAGAAACCAATGAGGAAAGTTCCAGAAGAGGAGAGAAGTTCGAATATTTCATTTTTACAAAGAAAAAAATAATAATCTCATAGGTTTTACATTAACTATAGTTCAAGTCAGTGGTGTCACAAGGGGGGTGCGGAGTGACCCTATTTTAGGGGTGACACTGTCAGGGTATTAAGTGGTACCATTGTTCTCTGCCATCATTGTCTGGGTATTACTCTCTCAATATTATTGATGAAGCAATTGCAGAGTTTAAATATTATTGTTATTATCTTGGAGGCGTGTTTGTGGTAGCTGTGGCTCTTCTTTCATTCCACCACTCAATACTAAATAATGTGCGAAGACAGTGTTCTTTGCTGATTGAAGTTTATTACGATACAATAATATAGAAAATACGATAAAATAAGTTCACTATACACATTGTAAAAATAATCTGTTTGATCACCACATTTGTAGTAAGAACTCCATTATGTTCTAATGATACATCTGTATTATATCCAAGTACAAATACACAAAAACTTATCTAGAAAATATATCTCCATCATGGAGGTGAACTGTTACTCTCATGATCACTCACAATAATAATCACAATATCCTAACAAGGAAAAAAACATCGACACGTCTGTCGTGTACGAGAGTGATCCTTCAACTGACAAAAACTCTCTTCCGGAAATATAAAAATTCGGATCTCAGTTAAAAAGTGATCCTAATGTTTACGAAACAATTATACCTTTACACCTCCCCACCCACCAAAAATGTGCAACATTTCTCTAAAAAAAAATATTAATTGCACTATAGACATGTACCATCCTTAATTTATAATAAGTAACAATCAATTTGTCCAAAAAAAAATTATTCCACTCTATGCAACTAGAGTAACTATATACATCAATATATACACTTGTGATTTCAATCCATAATATCACACTGTAATTGTGTGGGCAATTATCAATTATCTAAAAAACAACATTATAGGTGCATATATTTATATCAACAAATCATGATTCAACCTAAATCCATATCTTCATAATATTCACAATAGTTATCAGTGTATCAAATTGTAAAATCTTAATTCTTTGTACATCAATCAAGAATGATCCAATATCATGTTACCAAAATTTCAATTCATTATACATGCTATCATGTTCTCTGGTATAATTAGTCAATAATTCTTCAAAAGAATGTAGAGTAGATGAATAAGTGTTTCATCAATTACATTAATCAATATGTCACCTCAAAATTTGGTGAACTAATACAAGCTTGTGGTGTCCAAATAATTACAAGTAATAATGACAAATAATCATGCCACAAAAAAAAATGTTATTTCATATTACCAAAATCTGTGTGAACAATCTTCCTAATATGTGCTAAGTAAATAATAAAAATAATGTACAACAACATTATATATAACAATTTGCCAATCAATGTCAATTCATGCAATATTCAAAAAAATTTGCAATGTCAATCTATGCCATCCAAAAAAAATGTTCAATGCCATTATATAGAACAAATTGTACACAATGTCTTTCTATTATTAGTACAATTTTCAAAAAAAAAATTTATTGCTAAGTCATTTATCAAAATGAAGTAAAATGTGCCATATATGTATGTTTGTCATGACAATAAAAAGATTTAATCATAATATGTCATGCTGAATGAATTTATAGTCTTGAGTAAGAATTACTAAAAAAAATTCAATGCTTCACAAAATAGGCTAATTCATATTACTGTTACAATTTATATATATAGGTGTTCTAACTAAGTCTAAAATAAATTTGATTTAACAATCAAGAAAAAAAAATTTTTGTATGTTATTATCTATTATTTAATTATTATGATGCCAGCAATAAAATATCCAATCAATTTATTCAGTTAACCTTGATAGAATATCTGGTATAAAATTATCTGAATCTATTATATGTTCTATATGTGAATCTATTATTTTCATCTAAGTCTTTTCTGTTTCATTTTTTTAAATGTATGTTTCCTATCAAATAATGTGTCTCTTGAATGTGTATGTTTTCTCAAACTGGGTTTCAAATAAGAAATATGTCTAAGTTTAAAGCAATTATTATTTGTGTGACCAAAATTCTTACAATAGTCACATTGAAGCTTATTAAAATAATTTGTGTGTTTATTTGTCCCATATTTTAATGTTGTATAATCTTGTCTTGTTCTGTATTTATTGCTATTCACATGGTTGGACTTATTCTGTACATGTCCATTTCTATAGTCATTTTGTGATTGTTGTCTATTTCTCATGTTGCTATTGTGTGTATGTCTATTACTATTTGTCTTCTGTGGTTTATGACTAATTCTACTGTTTTGTTCATAGGAATTACTAGCTTGTTTATCTTTACAGGGGCAAAATGATTGTTTGTGACCAAAATTATGGCAGCAGTAACATTTAATATGTTTAAATTTTAGGGTGCATCTATTTGCTTTATGGTCAGTGTTTTTACAATGAAAACATACTGATTTGTGTTTATCTGACACTGTTGACTCTTTTTTATTTTGTTTATTATTATGTGTAACAACTGAAAATGAGTTTATTTGTTGCCTCTGTCTGCTTTTCAGAATTTTGCATAGTTTGCATCATAGTAGTGGTATCATTTTCTATTGGATCCCTATCAATAGATTTCAGTACTTTCTGTATATTTATTTCTTTGTCATTCAACCAAAGTGTGAATAATTCTCTAGAATTATCCGGTTTAATATCTGGAATATTTCCTTTAATCAAAGGGGCTACTGGGGATGTCATTGCTATAGCCTCAATTTTTCCACTAATCCATGGGGTGTCTATGTCTATCATGGCTTTCTTACACATAAGGGTCTGACCATTTCCTAACTTAATATTTTCAGAACTATCCATCATACACTCATGAGGAACAAGGGATGCATCTACAACCACGCATGTAGCACCTGTGTCTCTAAGACATATATTGGGTTTATTGTTGAGAAAGCAAGGGTAAAATACTAAATTACCATTATTACTTAACAAAGCATTTACATTATGCATTTTGTTATTTCTGTTTAAGGATCTGCCTCTATCATTACTCTGTCTAGGAGGACTATTATTTGGTGACTGTCTCTTTTGATATTGTCCCTGATATTTACCAAAAGATCTATCCTGACTGTTTTTAGGATACTGTCTGTTGGGTATGTATCTGCTTTCTTGTACATGACCATTATTCACATATCTATTTCTGTTTAAGTATAGTTTGCAGTTGGCTCTAATGTGCCCTGAATTATGGCAATAGTAACAAGTCTTTTGTACTCTAGTGGGTAATCTAGCAGGTAAGCTTCTGTATCTACTGTCATTATAATTGTACTGCAATTTATTTTTGTGTCTAATGGCACTAAAAGTGTTATCATTTTTACTCTTAAACATGGGGACATCTTGATTGCTATCTTTGTAATCAGATAATGTGGTAATAAGATCTTTCTTACAATTGACTTTCTTTAATTTTATGAAAGAAAATAGCTTGTTGGAGCTTATGTTCAAAATTTTGTCTACTAGCATTAGTTCAATAATTTGTTGGGGATCAGATGCATTTATGTCTGCCATTTTTATGAAGCTATTCAAGTAGGACTCTAACTTGTTTACATAGGCTGTGGGGTGTTCTGTTTCAGCCATCATTGTATTGTGGAACAGATTCCTATAGTGTTCCTCAGTTTTATTATGAAAGTCTAGAAGATGTTGTTTAATTTCATTATATGATTTGCTTTCTGGACGTCCTAACATATGCAATACATTTAAGGCTTCGCCACGGAATGCTCCTAGTAAATGTCTAGTCCATTCAGACTCGGGTATATTATTAATTTTAAGTTGTGATTCACAATTAGCCAAAAATGTGTCTATATTATCATCTTTGGAATTAAACTGACCTATATTTGGTCTACCACTTGTATTATTTGTTGGTAGTGTTTTTGTATGTTGCTCTAATTATATCCTTTTCATTTCTACTTCTGCTTCTAATCTTTTCATTTCTAATTGTATTTTCTCTTTCTCTAACTTTTCCTGTCTGTCTGTATCTAACTTTTTCATTTCTAATTGTATTTTCTCTTTCTCTAACTTATCTTCTCTGTCGGCATGTAACTTTTTCATTTCTAATTTCTCTTTCTCTAATCTTTCCTGCATTTCTAATTTATCCTTTTCAAGGTTTCTAAGAGCAAGTCTGTCTTCTCTATCTAATCTTTCTTTAGCCTTAAGTTCCTCTTTCTCAATGAATTGCAGGAGTTTTTCTCCTGTTAAACCTAGTTTCTCCCCTCTTTCTTTGTAAATATCAAACAAATCTTCATTTTGGTTTTTATTATCCATATTGCCGGTTCAGAAATATCAAAATATTGAAATAAAGTGATAAAAATCACTATTCTAGTAAATTATATGATACTGATACTGTATCACTGGCAATATATAAATCTATGATCAATGAAACCTCAAGAAAAATTACTGGCACTGATCAATAACAACTGGCACTAAACAATACTAACTGGCATTGACTTAAATTAAATGGCAAAAATTATTATACAATATTGTACATTGAAGAAAAAAAAGAAAGAAGAGGGGTCAGGGTTCAGTGTCCAATAAATAATAAATGAAAAATAATTATAAAGAAATAAGTTGTACAAGACAGGACTAATGATAACAAATCAGCAAAAAAAAATTCCTAATAGAATTTGATAGTAGACATGAGAGAAAAAATAGTTAAACGAGACGGAACATTGACAAGACTGGTAGAAAAAAAAATAATTTCGGACAATATTTAAACAAAGGGGTTTAAACAATAAACAAACAAGTCGCAGACAACTAAATATTTATGTGATATTGATGATCTAACTGGACCCTAAATCATACAATCCACACACAATTAAGTGTAAAAAAATCCAGTCAGAAAATCAGTAAGTTCTAACAGAAGACGTGAGATTGACTAACTCAAAACTGACTCACCACTCCACCACCCATGAATTATTATAGTAAACATATAACATAGATGGACACTGAATAATATCATAAAGGAAAAAAAATAATGGGAGAGAAAAAAAATATTAGATTATTAATTTTAAATCAAGTATATTTACTTGTCTTCCTTATGCTTGATACTTGTTCTTCTTGTTGTTGATCCACTCTGTTGCTCCTGTTATTCAATAATGTCAATATAAGCACCAACAGTCTTTATTGTTGTGTGTAGTCAAAGCAAGCAGCCATCTTGAATTCCTCCTTGTCTCGTGATGGTAATGAGGTCACAGCAGTCACAGGTGTTCAGTGTAATACTAGGGAAAAAAAACACGAATTTTGCAACAGTAGATATTTGTACACTTATCGAAGTGTAATAGAATTATTTGGCATACAGTTGCCAAGCACGACAAATGACTGAACAGTAAAGACTGTCGCAATCAATTAGAGATGTTAGTCACTAACGATCTCAGTGTCGGAATTCGTTGACTTGAAAATGTGGGTCAATGTGCAGTGGGGCTCTGTCAGGTTGATTTGACTTCTGGTGCCGCCTCTGGAAGTTGAAACTAATTGACCGGCAAGAGGGTCGTTATTTTTCTCGGGTTTTCGTAGCTTTCAGTTGAAGGTCAGGTTCGATTCGCTGCCGCATGCCACCATTGTCAGGGTATTAAGTATTACCATTGTTCTCTGCCATCATTGTCTGGGTATTACTCTCTCAATATTATTGATGAGGCAATTGCAGAGTTTAAATATTATTGTTATTATCTTGGAGGCGTGTTTGTGGTAGCTGTGGCTCTTCTTTCATTCCACCACTCAATACTAAATAATGTGCGAAGACAGTGTTCTTTGCTGATTGAAGTTTATTACGATACAATAATATAGAAAATACGATAAAATAAGTTCACTGTACACATTGTAAAAATAATCTGTTGGATCACCACATTTCTAGTAAGAACTCCATTATGTTCTAATGATACATCTGTATTATATCCAAGTACAAATACACAAAAACTTATCTAGAAAATATATCTCCATCATGGAGGTGAACTGTTACTCTCATGATCACTCACAATAATAATTACAATATCCTAACAAGGAAAAAAACATCGACACGTCTGTCGTGTACGAGAGTGATCCTTCAACTGACAAAAACTCTCTTCCGGAAATATAAAAATTCGGATCTCAGTTACAGACACCAAAATGAACAGTTCTAAATTTCATAACAGAAAAGTCGGTAGGGTCAGGTTTATATACGATCATAGTTAAAAACATGAGCAGTAGCATAGGGTGTCACCATGTATAGAAGTAGCACAGGGTGTTACCATGCGTAGAAGTAGCACTGGGTGTCACCATGCGTAGCAAAAGCACAGGGTGTCACCATGCGTAGAAGTAGCACAGGGTGTCACCATGCGGCATAGCAGTAGACAGGGTACCAACATCCTTAGCATTAGCACAGGGTGTCACCATATAGAACAGTAGCACAGGGTGTCACCATGCATAGCAGTAGCACAGGGTGTCACCATGCATAGCAGTAACACAGGGTGCCACCACACAGAGCGTCTGGAACTTAGGTAAATGAATACAGTTCAATGCTGCTCAGATCAATATGGGGTTATTTGCAAAACGCGCTTAAAAAGGACGCATGTAGTCACATAGTTTATTGACATTGGAGACGTAGTTTACAAACTCAGTTAAATGAAAGTAATATACATCTTTCTGAAATGCAGTCAGTAATACTATAGTTTTTTTATAGCTTGGAAGTACTTTAAGGTTAATTCTCTAGTGAAGATAAATTCGAAATATGTACCATTGCTCATTGTTCAAGTCTTGGATGGTGGAGGGGGGGGGGTCTGACACTCTGAATTTTCAGCACCAAGTGACACCAACCATAGTGACGCCACTTGTTCAAGTAAAACTTCATTTATTTATAATGTATTTGTCGTGACTCTAATTGTGTTTTAGTAGCGTGTACATAGAGTAACATAACACAGGCATATGTTCAACGACAACCAATTAGAATGGCAATTGAAGTTGTTTATTAATAAACTTGTATACACACAGAATAAACTACTGGTTCTTTAACCATTAATATGTGTGTATGTCAATACTTAGTATTTAATGTTCGATACTTTCTCATTCACTATTGGTCTGTGCGTCATCTTCATTTCTAACGCCATACCGCCATCTTGATTATCTTTCTTCCTGTTTTATTTCTTCGTGTTTTCTATCTTTTTTCTCTCTCTCTCTCTCTTTCTCTGACGCGGGAAACAGCTCTATATTTTTTATTATCCTTATTGTCAAGAGTTGTGTCACGACAGTATTCATTCATGCAAGGTCAGCCCGACATTTTCGGGGAGACAGTGACAATATTTAAATAAGAGTGCATCAGTAATCAATAGACATGATTAGCATGTCATTTGCGAGAATAAGATGAAGTGATCTTAACCCACGCCCCATATAATAAACGGTTGCATTATTCTTACATGTCAGACATATCCAAGGATATTATGAATAGATGCGGGCATTGGCTTAGACGGAGCAAGGTAACATGTTGACATTATAAGAATAAATATTTATAAATATTATTTAAATACACATGTTTAGACGTGGACAGATAAAAATATTTCAAAAAAAAAATTCCTGGATTATAAAATAGTCTGTCAAAGGAAATTTAAAGAAAAAAAAGGACTCAGTTATAATGCAAATATTAACAAAGTAATCTAATAAACTTAAATATATATCAATATTATTTTTACAATCATATCAATATAGTTATGTCTTTTTCTTTAACCTAAGTATGAATAAAATTATTTATAAATGATAATCAAAGTATTCTTAATTATTTTGCGTATTAATTTATATAACTTAATACATTTTTACTTTTATTTGAAATGAAAAACATTTGATTTTTCTCCGCCATTATTTAACATTTAAAACAAAGTAACACATAACAGATCTGTTTATTTTTCTGTCAAGTAAACCTTACATTTTATGTCACCCACTTATAAACACACGATACATGTCAAGTAAACCTTACATTTTATGTCACCCCACTTAGAAACACACTATACATGTCAAGTAAACCTTACATTTTATGTCACCCCACTTAGAAACACACGGTACATGTCAAGTACACCTTACCTTTTATGTCACCCCACTTAGAAACACACGGTACATGCTCTTTGCAGTATTTCATTTACTTTTTTTTTTTTACAAAATTAATTATAATTCCAATGAAACCTGCTGGTCTATTATTCCAATTGGTCTCTAAGTGTTGATATGTATTATTAATAATACAGCAGAGAGAATGACAAGCAAAACACGTGATTATTTAATTGTAGACTATTTAAGGTGTGGTGAAGAGATGGGAAGAACCATAATAATTTTTTTTTTACTTGAAGACTGTGAGCTTTACAAACTAGTGTGAAAATATCTGAGATATTAAATCATAGAAAGATGAAGTTAAATTTTGTATTGGTCGGTCTGGTCACTGTGATGTCCGTTTTTGACGTCATTGAGGCAAAAGGTAATATTAGATAAAAACTGCAATTCAGAATAATAATTATATTATTTCTAGATAGATTCGACCGAAACTTTTTTTTTCCAAACGAAATATAAATAGTAGACAAGATAAACGGAGGTAAAAAAACTGACCTGTATAAATTGAATTATAAACTATGGACGTAAAGACAGTAGGACAATATAAGATATACATATTAACTATAGATGAAGTGGACTTAGCAAGACATTTACTGAGGTATAGACTATGCACGACATAATCCATCATAAATGAGATAAAGAAGTCGAAAACTGATATAATCTATTAGAACGATATTATGATTTTCGCTCCACCATGTCTTTTAATTTTCATTTCTTTATTTTTATGTTTATTTCATTTGTTTGTGTAGGCCCCCCGTGCTAGACCCAGCAAGACAGCTCTATTTTTATTGTTGTTCCCTGTGTATACAGAGACCTGAGAAGTTATTCTAGTAAAACGACTTACATTTGTGTGTAAGTGTGTGTGTGGGGGGGAGGGGGTTAATTCTGCACACCTTTATTGGATTGTTAAATAAAAAAATTAGCTCTGACGCCATAAGTAAAAAAAAATAAATTGGCCTCAAGCCCTGAGGCCAGACCTTCACGTAGGCTAGTTGAAACAGTGTCCATGCTCATCAGTCATGGTAAATGTGTGTCTCCATCACAGTTTCAGGTTCTTTAATATAATTTTAAATATATAGATACTTATATATATATATATATATATATATATATATATATATATATATATATATTAGGGTGGGTCAAAAAAAATTTTTTGGAGTTGGGAATTTGAAACATATTCAAAAAGTTGCCTATGGTCCTACTGATTGTAAAAATGTAAAATTTGGAAAAATCAGATAATGTCTTCCACTCCCAACTTTTAGTTCAAGGGGGTACGGGGCGAAAAAAATGCACTATGTCTCAAAAAAAAAACATTTTTAAAATTTTTTTTTTATTTTTAGATACTAAAACATGTCAATAATAACTACGAATAAATTATATTGCAGAAAATTTTTTTTAGATCAATTAAAATGTATTTTCAGAATGTTATTCATTCAGAAACTTCAATAATTTAAAAACTTAAAAGTCATTTTTCTCTCAAAAAATATTTTTGACATTTTGCTTCACTATGGCAAGAAAATCTCAAAAACCACCTGTCAGATTTTGATAAAACTTCAAATTTTTATGTAGAAGAGGTGCATTTATAGAATGTCAGAGGCTTTTTAAGAAATTTTAAGTCCTTTTTTTTTAATCTTCAAAATTAGCATTTTTTGCTTATTTTCACCATACAAAATTTTAAAAATTCATAAAAAATTTATTTATTACATTATCAAAAAAGTACTTTGACATTCCCTAAAGTAACCTATTCTGATTATAAAAATGTACATTTTATATGAAACAGTCTATAAATATTTCAGAAATATTTGCCACAAAAAGGTCATAAATTTCAAGATGATGGCATGCCGCACCCACAAATATCAATATGTTAATATTTTTTTAACAAAATTATTTTTAAATCTACTATATCATTACTAAGATATTAAAATGTCTTAAACTTTAATAATAAAAAAGATTTTGCTTTGACCAAGGTACCCCCCTTCCTAATGTATGACATTTTACAACATTTAGAATGTTTGGTATAAGTAATATGAAATTGTATCCAAATCTATAAATCGTTCATGCAAAATATACAATGTACATATGAATAATACTGTTTATGGATTATCACAGGAAACTTGCTTTTTTTTGAATTTTCGGAAGAACATCCCTTGATTTCTTTGTTTGCAAAACCATCCCATGGTGACAGCTATTTCCGTACAGTTTGAAATGTCCGTACACTTTCAAACTAACAGCAGTAACTTCTTTAATTGCTCTTTCAACAGCTTGAGAGTGACAGGGAATTTGATCCAGTATGATTGGGTTGTTGCGTTTAAGATCATCATCACAAATATGTTCCAGCAGAGGAGGGGATGTCACTGCGCAAAGATCCCAGTTAATTTTGCTGAAATAGTCAGGATTATGTCATTTTTGTTGAAAAATTCTAACTCTGCATGGAGCTGGTTTATGTCGAACTGTTATGATTTTATTTACTGCATGCCTTCCAATTTCTTCATCATTTTCCTAACTGCAGTCTAGTGTTGTTTTTGTTGACGAAAACTAAAACTAAAACTATCGTTGACGATAATGTTGACTTTTCGTCAACGAGAACTAAAACTAAAACAAAAATTAGCAGCAAGACTAAAACTAGACGAAAACTGAAATTATTACAGGAAAAACGAAATAAAAACTGAAACTAAAATATAGTGTTGCTTCCGTTCACGAAAACTAAAACTAAAACCTTCGTTAACGAAAATGTTGACTTTTCGTCAACGAGAACTAAAACTTTATACTAAAATTAGCAGCAAGACTAAAACTAGACGACAACTAAAATTATTACAGAAAAAACGAAATAAAAACTGAAACTAAAATATGACCTGGGACTAAAACAACACTACTGCAGCCAATAGAATGTTTTCTGGATGTGCAAAGTAGCAGTTATTTTCCAGTACAGGCAATATAATAGATTGATCAGCAGTATCAAGGTGCTGAAGCAGTTGTATCATATAGAAAAAGTTTCTAGCCCCACTTTGACAAGATGGATCGCAAAAATCCTGTTCGCTTTTGTTAACCATCTTTGCTCTCATCAGTATGTTCCTTGGCTGCCCTATCTATGTCGACGCATCTTTGCTGGATGCAGAGCTGTAGATGGTGCTAACATGTTTAAGTCCTTCAACACAGCATTAACGATAAGACATGTATCCCTATAGCTTAGTTTACATCGATCCACTGCTTTGCATAATTTTTTTGTTTTGTTATTTGGAACTGTAATAATCAGATTAGGCTAGAGTAAATTAATTTGGTTCAGAGATGGTTTTAATTATCTGGCCACTTAGTTTAGCGGAAGTGGGATAAACAGACGATAATCATTAGACGATAGATTTTGGTAGAGACAGTAGACGGACTTGATTCCTCATCTCAAATCATTTTTATACCATGTATGTATTTTCATGAATAAGAATAAATAAATAAACATATATATATATGTATATATATATATATATATATATATATATATATATATATATATATATACAACCAAGTCTACTCAGTGATTTCTACATGTGCTTCGTCTCATACATGTGGACATTTACTAATATAATTTAATATACACCAAGTCAATAAGAATAACTCCGAAGAGACTGAATTGTATTTTACACCTACCAGAAGCAGAAGCAAATATAAATTATACACATACAACTGATCTACACAAAAACTAACCATGACAGGAACATTCCTCATCGCTGGAGACGTCTGCATCAAGTAGTTCATCATCTTCAGCATCCTGATCTGGAATATCATTATCTTTCTCATCATTGACGTTATCATTTGTGGTTCCTATCTGATCGCCACCCTGCATCAATGAATGTTTTCTTTTGTGTCGATTTTGTAATATTTTTGTTGTTTGCTTGTCAACATTGCCTATGAACATATTTCTTGCCATCTTTTGATCCACCCAAAATGCCCACTCAAGCACAGGAATTATTACTGATTGTGGACATTTACAGTCTCCTCTATCCCTAACACCTGCATCAAAACATTTACAAATAACTTTTTGAAGGAATTGTACCCCTCTTGAAAAGTAACCAATGATCGCTTTATATCTGAATATTTCTCAAATTCATGACCTTTGGCTATAAGTCTTTTTACTCGAACAATTATACTGGTAATGTCATTTGTGGGGATACTAGCCTGGTCATATAATTGTTTAAATATATGCGCTAATGCGTGCGCTCATGAATGAAGGCTATGATTGTATTGTTCCATTTTAAGCATCCACATATAGCGTTGAAAACTTCTTCACTGGTTGGAAGTTATCTTTTAGGCAATTCAGCTGCTGACCCAAACACAGAATGTACAGTTTCACTTCTTGTAGAAGAACTCATATTCATAGAAGAACTAAATAAAATAATTGAAAAATTAATCAAAAATGAAATAAAACAACTATACGTGATCCGATAATGAAAACACGGTACACCAGCTATATTGAGAAAAAAATGGATGCAATGCTTATCCCAGTTGTTTGAACTAATTAGTTATTCATAAAAGAGGTTATAAAGATAAAACACAAATTTTATATGCATATCATTTCTTTTTTGAATAACCTAGTTCACAAATTTAACATGTTCAGTTACAAAAAACTCACAGTAAATATAGTTAAAATTTCGAACAAAAGTTAGGAGTAGTAAAACTATGCAGTTTTCAAATATTTGTACATATTCCATGTACTACCATGATGTAACAAATTTTTAATAATGTTTCAATAAAAAAAAAATTTTGACCCACCCTAATATATATATATATATATATATATATATATATATATATATATATATATATATATCTTAGGGTGGCTCACTTTATACTGAAAACAAAATAAAGTAGAATTTTTATCATGAGTATTTTAGTTTTCTGGTTAACTGGTTTTTAAAACATGTATATACCGAATTTCACACTATTCGGGCTCTATCTGGGCTCCTATAAACACTGCCTCAGTGCACTTGTTATCTCGTGTTTTAAGGTATTCGGCAGTTTCATTAAATGAAAAATTGCAAGGTTTAAAATGTTGTTTCTAGTAAAATAATACTAGTTACATGACAACATTAGCCTGACTGCATTGCAGAGAAGTTCTACGTACGCCATTCTAAAATACACTTTAAAAATTTTTAGTCTGTGCTTTCTGAGTTATGATGGTCTTCAAGTTGCGATCTCTTCAGCACAGTTGATTTTTCTTTTGGCATCTAGAAACTCTTTGCTATGCTGTTCAACAATTAGAGCAAGTGCTGCTTTTCCTCTTCTGATTTGGTAAGAGATGAGTTGAATGATGACGCCAGTGCAATTCCCCGCTCGGCACAGTCATAGACAACTATCAAGGAAGAAACCACTGATGTTGCCTTCTGAAAAGATGGAGTTTGTTGCCAGGTGGAAGCATAAGTCATGAGAAAATTTGTGGGAAGCAGAAGAGCATTAAAGAATATCAGCGACGACGAGGTCACGAAATCTTTAATATGCTGAAGGATCATTTCTTCTTTCTAATCATCAGAAGATTTATCCATGAACTGCCTCATGCAAGCAGGAAGGCTGTTTTTCTCATCCACTAAGACAAGTTTTAAAGTTTTTTAATTATTATATATTTATGTCTGTATCTTACATTGCTTGTATATATATATATATATATATATATATATATATATATATATATATATATATTATATCTCTACACTTATAAGACGCATTTGTTGTCTGTCTGTCTGTCTGTCTGTTCCCTTATAACTCAAGATCCAGACAACCAAATAACGTGAAATTTGGTACACGTACACATAATTACATTTGGAAGGTTATAGGACATGTTTCGTTTCATCTCGATGGGTAGTTTAATTGTAATAAATTATTTTTATTTTAGTATATTTTACTATATTAAAGTAATCTCGACGGCGCCATAGATAAAACTCTTCTGTGACGTCATTTCCCGATGATCGAATAGAACTTGCGCGCTGGTGCTGTATCGTGCCTTTGTGATGCAAAGAATTGTTGATGTTTTTTCATGCTCCCTGATATGTACAGTTTGAGGAAGGTAAATGAATGAAGAAGGATTTTAGAAGAAGTCTGGAAGGATGGTTGGAGGGAGGAGGGAGGGAGGGGGAAGGAGGGAGGGGGAGAGGGGGAGAGAGAGAAGTGAGGGAGACAAGGAAAGAGGGAGATGAGAGAGGGAGGGAGAGAGGGAGAGAGGGAGAGAGAAAGGTAGGGAAGGAAAAAGAAAAGAAAGGAAGGAGAGAGGAGTAGGGAGGGAGATAGAGTGAAGGGAGGGAGAGTGAGAGGGTGGGGGAGAGGGAGGGATAGAGAGATAAAGAGAGAGGGGGCAGGGAGGGAGAGAGAGGGGAATTAGGGGGAGGGAGGAAGGGGGAGGGAGGGAGAGGGGGAGAGAGAAGGGCGGGAGCGAGGGTGAGTGGGGGGATGGGAGAGGGAGGGATGGAGAAAGGAGGGAGGGAAGGAGAGAGGGAGAGAGAGGATGGGATAAATGGGAGGGATGAGAGATAAAGAGTGAGAAGAGGCAGGGAGGGAGAGAGAGGGAAGGAGGAAGGGAGGAAGGGGGAGAGAGGGAAGGAGAGGGATGGAAAGGGGCGAGAGAAGGGGGAGATGGGGAGAGAAGGAGATGGGAGAGGGAGGGAGGGAGGGAGGGAGAAAGGGAGGGAGGGAAATGGAGAGAGAGAGGGAGAGAGGGAGAGAGAGGAAGGGAGAGAGGGGGTAGGGAGAAAACTATAGAAGGTAGCAGAAAACCTTATTTTAAACCCAGGCGGGTTGGGTACTCTGCTAACGATATATGTATACTAGCTGCAGTCTGATTAGAAAATATAAGTTAATTGTTTATAATTAAACATTTTATCGCAAAGTATGGCATTTTTAATCAAAAAAATACTTTAATTTTTATTTGCAAAATGTCTTGATTCTATCAACATGGTATCTGAAAATAATTTATTTGATTGATAGATCGTTTTACTTAACTGAAGCAGTCTTATTTATTAAGCCTATTGTTTACGCAGGCCAGTTTATTCACATTCGTCGTTACAAATGATGCTCTTCTCTTGTTAACAACACAGCCAGCAACAGAAAAGAGACTTTCACAAGGGACAGGTGTGACAGGGGATGCTATATATTTTTTCGCTAACTTAACCAAAAAACCAGCTATTTGTCCTCGTATAATTTCCCGCAATTTAATGGATCAAAGTCACTTTCAATGAGCAGTTCCAGTCTGTAACTGTCGAGGTGGAGCGTAGCATCAATGGCTCATTTTCAGATATTGATAATAGTTCCTGTATTAGTGCTTTCCTTTGTGATTGTTCTGATGTTTGTTTATAAGCATTACCAGCTTCGATTCTTATATAGTTATTTCAAGCTGTTGCCAAACTTTATCTCATTCGTCCTAATGCAAGCATCTCATATTTTTAACGAGGGTCCAGAGAAGTAGCAATTTTTAGCCCCAATAGTTTTCGACACCGACACCGAATCCGGTGTCGGCACTCCATCAACTGCCGACACCGACACCGGGGTGGGGGTCAAAAAGAGATAATTGTGCATTATTTTTTTCCCTGTATATATCTCATTCTCTCTCTCTCTCTCTCTCTCTCTCTCTCTCTCTCTATATATATATATATATATATATATATATATATATATATATATATATATATATATATATATAAAGATGCACGTCTAATAGTATATTTATTCTTCTTGGCTTACTAACCCAGTTGTACATGGGGAAACATTGAAAGGTCACGAAAAATACTAGATATCACGGAACATCAAGAGTAGCTGCAGGTGAAGTACATTGAATTAACAAAAGTATATGGTTTACTAAGATATGCCACGTATGGGATGTTACTTTTTAGTAAACCTGAAGGGCTGATCACCCACTTACATACTAAACTTTTAATAAGTTCACATTTTGTGTGCAGGCTTATACCAAATATTGGTCAAGATTATTATTAACGATTGCCTAAGTCAGCAAATCACTGCAAGGGAAGTACAGAACATATCCAACAACACTAGAGATATGATGCTTAGAGGTTATAAGTGGCCACTTACCGAAAATGCAGAATGCTGAAAAGAATCACGGCAAGGGCTAAAATGATAAAAGATGATTTTTCCAGACCTATTTTTTAGAAAGAGAGACGTATGAATACACTACATAAGTTCAACAACAGTTAATAGAGGAAGGAATCGTTGTTTTACACCCGAATCAGATTACCCGAAGTATAGTGGGAAAATCGTTTTGAAAATTATATACGGTGGGGGGCGCATCAATGGCTTCAGCTACGGACTGGTTTCAGACTTTAGTGATGATTAGTTGTAGATTGGTAATGTGTTTCATTCTGGCTGAGAGAAATTAAGCTGTGGGAGAGTGCGATTCATTTCTTTAAATTCTAAAAGACTTGAATAGGTTTGTGTGCAATCTTTATCAACACGGATATTGATAGAGATCATTTAAAAAATTTCTCTTGATTTACGATCATTATATTGCAGACTGAGTTGAACATAGCTAGTATTTGTTGCAATTAGCTGTCGATCACTAATCATCGTTAATGTTGACTAGATTTAGCTATAATGTAGAGTAATTCGTTTTGGAAAATAACACATATACATTAATACAAATTTATCAAGTATTTATCTAAAAAGAAAAGAATCAAGAACTTAAGTCTTTAATTAAAGATTGTCGTAAGAACCACCTGACGTTGTTCTGGATCATTATTCAAAGTGCTAAAGCATTAGCATTTTTGGGAAGCTTTTTATACTGACAACTGAACCAGCTCTGAGTCGACAAGTTCAAATGCTGACATCGGCACTGGACTCTGGTACAATACAACAGTACGACACCGACACCGGGCAAAGTACAAATGGCCACATCGACACCGGCAAAAACTACAGACACCACCGACCCCGGTTCCCCAGCCCTGGTTTGAGGTTCAGTTTGCGTCGCTAAAGATCCCTCAATAATTCTGAAAAATACACCCACTATCTCGTATACAGATGTGTGCATCAGCCGAATCTAGACAATTGACAAAGTAGCCCAAACGGCTGATCAGGCACCAGACTTTGAACCCAAAAGGTATATGTTTTCCAAGGATGAACTTTTTTGATGAATGGCATCCATAGCATGGCACCATGGATTCATCAATAGAAGTTTGGAAAGTTTGTCCCAAACATTAAGCTATTACTATCACATACGTAAATATATTGCAATAACTCCTCAACTCGGTTTACAGACATCGCGCTGCTAATGGCCTCTTTGTGTACATCTTCAGCAGTTTCCAATAAATTCATCTGTTCGCTATAAAGACATACTCTGAAATTAGTAGAACTCCTTCAGGTTTTGAATAGCATATAAATTGGACAAGAAATAAATAGCTTAACTTATGAAGTCACAACTATTTAATTCAAAGCACTAATTATTCAGACACACTACCGAGCTACCCTGCAGAGTGAACCTCTCTGACGTCAAGATCAGCTACCATGTAGTGCTTGGCGACCTTTTTACAACGTTTTTATTAACTTTACTTTTTGTTTGTCTTTCCGGGGTCACTTCTTGTTTGTCTTTCCGGGGTCACTTCTTGTTTGTCTTTCGTGGGTCACTTCTTGTTTGTCTTTCCGGGGCCACTTCTTGTTTGTCTTTCCGGGGTCACTTCTTGTTTGTCTTTTCGGGGTCACTTCTTGTTTGTCTTTCCGGGGTCACTTCTTGTTTGTCTTTCCGGGGTCACTTCTTGTTTGTCTTTCGTGGGTCACTTCTTGTTTGTCTTTCCGGGGTCACTTCTTGTTTGTCTTTCCGGGGTCACTTCTTGTTTGTCTTTCCGGGGTCACTTCTTGTTTGTCTTTCTTGGGTCACTTCTTGTTTGTCTTTCCGGGGTCACTTCTTGTTTGTCTTTCCAGCGTCACTTCTTGTTTGTCTTTTTTCGGGGTCACTTCTTGTTTGTCTTTTTGGGGTCACTTCTTGTTTGTCTTTTCGGGGTCACTTCTTGTTTGTCTTTCCGGGGTCACTTCTTGTTTGTCTTTCCGGTGTCACATCTTGTTACAACTCTTCGTATGTATTAATTGAAAAAAAAAAACAACTAAAAAGTAGAAAATAAAAATTAAATTTAACAAAAATATTTTATAAAAAACAACGTTTTTCTTGCTGACTAAAAAGCAGAAAATAATTTCTGAATAAATTGATCACATGGTAATAGACTTTATAAGGGCTTCTAATTTTTATAAAACGAAAAACGTTGGGCGCATGAATACAAACATCTAGGTCCAGACCTTTCTAACATACTCTAATTTCTATAAATGAAAACCTGTTTAAAATTATTTCACTGTATTAATATATTGATTCAATTGGCTTTACAAGTATTACATTCTATATCATGAGTTTAGGTTATACAACACTAGAATTAATTTTAATACTCATATGCATTTATTTATAGAAGTTCTAATAAATGATCTGCAATATCGTGAAATTTCGAAAAACATCTGTAATATTTTTTTTTGGGATTTAATTGGCATCGTGGGTTTAATGCTTGTTTGTAAAGTCAAAAGCGAAAATTTTATAACAATTTTAGAATAATTGAAATAAAAAATGTACACAAAAAAGCAAAATTACTTTACTTTTTAGGTCCAGACATAACATAAAATGAGACGTTCGAGAAACTTTCTTTATAAACTATAAAAAGGCACATACAAATCTATTAGACGCGTAAATATCCATTTATGGGTACGGATGGCCTAGTGGTGCAGAGCGCTTGACTGTCGACCGGAGGGTCCACTGTTCGAATCTCAGTGAGATCCTTGTAAATTTCTCAGGTCCTGGTGAAAGTCCCCAAGTCCACCCGACTTTACATGGGTACCTGACTTAATTTTGTGGGAGTAAAAGCGGCTGGGTGTTGTGCTAACCACAAAATCCCTTTATATGTCGAGGTTACTGAAAACCGATGAATTCTGCACTTCATCTGCCCAATATGCCATTTGGGGCTTTAGATAACTTTACTAATTATCCAGTTTAATCTATTAGACGATTATCTTAGGGGTGTACAGGAGAAATAATTATTATTTCAATCTAAATGGTGTTCGGGTAGCACTTGAAATACAAAATGTCCTTTAAAAAGGACGCTATGCGTTAATAGGTTGAAATAACTTTTAACATTGTATTTTCTCAAGAGTCACAGTGGAAATACTTTGGCGAGTCAGAGCCATTGCAGCGCTCAAAAAAGGCAAAAAAGGAAGAATTTTACAAACAGTTTTAGTGAGATAGATTATGATATTTTAGTGGGTAACGTTATGATATTTTAGTGAGATAATGTATGATATTTTAGTGGGATAGGTTATGACATTTTAGTGAGATAGATTATGATATTTTAGTGGGATAGGTTATGATATTTTGTGAGATAGATTATGATATTTTAGTGAGATAAATTATGATATTTTAGTGGGATAGATTATGATACTTAAGTGGGATAGGTTATGTTATTTTAGTGGGATAGGTTATGACATTTTAGTGAGATAGGTTATGACATTTTAGTGAGATAGGTTATGATATTTTAGTGGGATAGGTTATGACATTTTAGTGAGATAGGTTATGACATTTTAGTGGGATAGGTTATGATATTTTAGTGGGATAGGTTATGATATTTTAGTGGGATAGGTTATGCTATATTATTTAGATAGGATTTTATATTTTATAGAGATAGATTGCGGTACTTCTGTAGTTACCAAACTAAAACAAAACAAATTGAAAAGCGTAGAGTATATAATATCTACTAGCCTATAAAACTAATAAGGAGAACGTGTTATGTGTATGTGTTAAAAAAAAAACAAAGTTTTTTTTCAATGTTTTTTTTTTTTGCATAAGGAAAAAAATGACTTGACTTTGTTCCATAGCCAGTTGTAATTTATTTCGAATTTTTTAAACTAATTCTTTACATGTTAACTATTACAATAAACACGAATTGCTGGTCTTATTAACCTATATACACTAGACTAGTGGTCGGCAATCGGTGATCCATTAGAAGTCCATAAAAAATGTGGACACCTTTTCCATTTTCTTCACATTGTTAAATATAACAAAAAAAATTAATATTCGACATAGTATGTTAATTAAGCTGTGTAGACCACTTACGTCACAAATTATATTTTAAGACACGATACAAGTGAATCACGGCGACTTTAGACCAGAAGTGTTGTTGTTTTAAATGACATAGATAGATAGATAGATAGATAGATAGATAGATAGATAGATAGATAGATAGATAGATAGATAGATAGATAGATAGATAGATAGATAGATAGATAGATAGATAGATAGATAGAGTCTACATGTTCTTGAATGACTACTTAGAGAACTTTGAACTATGTATATATACGTGTTTGTGTGTGTCTTACAGATGTGTACCAGAGAATTTGTTTTGTTCTGTTGATCTTAATCGGTTCTGTTGTTCTGGGCGTTGTGTTTTAGATGAGTAAGTACATGCAAAATTAAAACATACAAATTTAAATCTGCCGACATTAAAGTATTTACATTCAATTAACAGACTTGTGTGTGTTGTTGGATGGATGAATGATTGTATCAATAGAGGGATAGAAAGACAGATTAGATAGATAATAGATAGATAGATAGATAGATAGATGGATAGATGGATGGATGGATAGGTAGATAGATAGATAGATAGATAGATAGATAGATAGATAGATAGATAGATAGATAGATAGATAGATAGATAGATAGATAGATAGATAAATAGATAGATAGATAGATAGATAGATATATATATATATATATATATAGATAGATAGATAGATAGATAGATAGATAGATAGATAGATAGATAGATAGATAGATAGATAGATAGATAGATAGATAGATAGATAGATAGATTTATTTTTTTTATTTTCTTTGTTTTAGAGATGTCAATGCGAGCTTCTGCAGGCCTTAAAGGAGTCGATTCGGATAAATATCCACAAACATATGTTCTATCTCCACTAATTCCAAAATCCAAAGCAATATTTAAATGTAAACGTTGTAAATGTAATCAATGGATTAACAAATTTCAAAACTTTAAATAACTTAAAATATTTTTTTTAATTCTGTACATTTACACACACACACACACAGACACACACACACACACACACATATATATATATATATATATATATATATATATATAGCTTTCTTTTGTTTAATTAAAATAAATTGAAACATTTTCTTAAGACTGTTATATTTTGGAGAGGTAATAAAGCATCAATTTAACTTCGATATATTGTCGTTTTGTACTTTCTTAATTAAATAAGATATAAAGAACTATGTGCTAGCTGTTAAAACTCAAAAGTGTTTTTTTTTTGTTCACCTATTTTTCTCTTCTTCTAAAAATATGTTAAAGATATGAAACAATATATTGCAAACAACAAATAAATAACAGCATGAATACTTACAATTTAAAGGAAAACGACACGATGATAAGAGTAATAATATTTGTTGAGTTTATTCGTCGAATTGAATGGTGAGTACAAGGTTCTGTCACAACACTAGCATAAATAAAATAATCAGATCTGGAAATGATTTCATTTGAAAAAGATCATCTGAATAAATTAAAACTTTATTGTTCAACTACATTTATTAATATGTCGAGGTTATAGAAACAGATGAATTCTACACTTCCTCTCCCCCAATGGCCCGTTAGGACTAAGGGATCTTTACTATATTTATTAATATATTTCTCAAAATAAAAGTATCTAGACAAGTATCAAAAATTTGTTATTTTAATTACTAAACAAATAAAATCTACTACTTTCACTTCAAGTAAACTATTAAGAAGTTAGTTGAATACTTTAAAACATCCCCAGAATGTATATACCTTTTGCTGATTAGTTAACCCTTTTTGATTAATTTTTCATATTGAAGCGTCTTTAACCACCAAATGTGATTTTCTTATTTTAGCGCATTTTCGAGAAAAAATGCGCTATGGTCCCCGTTTTGTCTGTCAGTCATCACCCCAGATCTCAGCAACCATAAGTCCTAGACCCATGATGTAAGTACTTTTTTTGTAGATCTTGACCTGAATAAAAGTTAGTATTGTGTAATAAAAAGAATACTGGGTAGTTACATTACATGCATTCTAACTAATCACTGTGTAATAAATATTTAAAGGACAATTTGACTGAATCGCATTTACAATGCATACATTCTAACTAAACACTGGGTAATAAATATTTAAAGGACATTTTGTCTGAATCGCATTTACAATGCATACATTCTAACTAAACACTGGGTAATAAATATTTAAGGGACATTTTGTCTGAATCGCATTTACAATGCATACATTCTAACTAAACACTGGGTAATAAATATTTAAAGGACATTTTGTCTGAATCGCATTTACAATGCATACATTCTAACTAAACACTGGGTAATGAATATTTAAGGGACATTTTGTCTGAATCGCATTTACAATGCATACATTCTAACTAAACACTGGGTAATGAATATTTAAGGGACATTTTGTCTGAATCGCATTTACAATGCATACATTCTAACTAAACACTGGGTAATAAATATTTAAGGGACATTTTGTCTGAATCGCATTTACAATGCATACATTCTAACTAAACACTGGGTAATAAATATTTAAGGGACATTTAGTCTGAATCGCATTTACAATGCATACATTCTAACTAAACACTGGGTAATAAATATTTAAAGGACATTTTGTCTGAATCGCATTTACAATGCATACATTCTAACTAAACACTGGGTAATAAATATTTAAGGGACATTTTGTCTGAATCGCATTTACAATGCATACATTCTAACTAAACACTGGGTAATAAATATTTAAGGGACATTTTGTCTGAATCGCATTTACAATGCATACATTCTAACTAAACACTGGGTAATAAATATTTAAGGGACATTTAGTCTGAATCGCATTTACAATGCATACATTCTAACTAAACACTGGGTAATACATATTTAAATTACACTTTGTCTGAATTGCATTTCATAAAGAAAACGACTTAAACCATTACTATTGGCAGATTGTGTAACATATGAAATGTGTGATGGTGAGAAATCGTCTGTTTAAAATGTATCCGTTCTATGGGCAATGTTTAGAACTGTTAAGTGATCATCTCTGATCGATAATTGAAGGCAAGAAATTCACAATAAAACAACTCTCAGCCTAAATATTATCGACATTATAAAATTACCAATCTCTACTTTTATAATATATAATTATTTTTTTTTGTTTCCTCTAAGTATAAGATCATAAATTTGGAAGTTACCAAAGAAAATATCACCGACACCGAAAAACAAAAGACTTAAAACTTTAATGTTTGAATTAAAGACAAAAAAAGACAAAAAAAAAACAACGAAACAATGTAATTCTAACGAGCGTGGAATTCGAATTATCATTGTTTATTATCAGAACAACTATGATGAACATTATTGAAAAACAAACTGGGATTATCTAACAACGAAACCTTAAGTTGTTATACAAAATTTATTTTTTTTTTATTGCAGGTCAAATATATGAAGCTACATGAAAATTGTAATGCCCCAGGGCAGGTAATGTTCATCGAAGGTAATAGTAAAGAGAAGTATTAGTTAGTAATGTTATAGATTTCTGGCTCTAGAAAAAAAAATTATCCTTTTGGGGGGGGGGGGTGCGTCACAATGTAATGTGCTGGTATTAGCTCAGGTGAGAATCAAACATCGGATATTAGCATTGACATAAACTTAAGTGTAGACGTCACACGGTAATAATGAGATTAAATCAGCAAGGAGAAGGAGAAAGTAAAAAAATTGGATATTACTATTGGCATAGACTCAGATATAAACGAAAGAATTAAAGGACCCCGTTGGAGTGAGTTAATAAGACATGAATTACAAATAGGTTATTTATGGGTGTGATTAGAAGGCATTCTAGGCCCTGGTATAAACATTTACATAAACATTGACATAAAAATATTTAGCGATGAAAAAAAAAACAGTTTTAAAAAATAAATCCATGACAAAAAGGTGAAATCTCTTTACAGCGTATGAATCATTTTTTTTCATAATAGATATAGAAACACTAACTGCTGACATAATAAACACTAACTCGGCTTATATTGTTACTTTAGTTTTAACACTGTAAGTGATTTTGAAACATAAAGCAGCCATGTAAATAGACAGATGCAGGGAGTATTAAAATTATTAAATATGAATAAATTCATATCATTAATGAGTTAGAGCAGGGTTGGGCAATCTACGGCCCGCGGACTGCATGTGGCCCTTCAGCGTATATTATGCGGTCCGTATCCATTAAATATTGTGAGTGTGAATGCGACATAAATGACAAATACATGGTTATTATCATTAATTCATATCTTAATTTCGTTCTAAATTGTAATTGAAGTAGCTAAATTTATATACATATATATGCGGCCCGCCGATAACAATCAAGCTTTCAATGTGGCCCTCCGTAGAATAAGTTTGCCCACGCCTAAGTTAGAGAATTTCAAGGTAATGCTTAATAAAATGAAGATTAACTAAATGTTAATGTGTCACTAAAATATAGTTTTGTCCAAAACAAGTCTTGGGTTTTGTAAGTGAGGTTTTCATGCAAACTGAGCATTAAAACTCAAAACACACCACTGCGTTTTCTTTGACGCTATGCGTCATGCGTCAGTCGTATGAAAACCGCGTGACGCCACGAACCAATCTTTAAGAGCGATAACACAGACCGGCACGTCGTCTGTCGTGCGTGTCTGCGTTTTGGACGCACCTTCTGAAAAAACGCATTGTAAACAATACAAAATGGATGCCTTGACGACACCCATTCAATTACTAAAACAATGAAATTTTATAAAATATTTGTTTTATTGTGAAAAAAATTATTAAAATCTAAAGAGAAAAGTGAATTATATCATGCTGAAAAAAATAATGTAGTAAATCACAAAAATAACTATTTGTCAAACATTTTAGATTTAGACAGTGTTTAAATAGAGAAATACTAAGACTAAGTGCCGAAGCCATGGGGATGGGGTATTAAAGTATTTTGTTTAATATTATTAATAACTACTTCTCGCCCACTGATACAAACTAATAATATAAAAAAAATGTAGTATACACAATTATTACATTTTAATCAATATCATTATCAAAAGTTTGTATTAAGCTCGGTATCACACGACTCGACTATGTTTCGAGACAGCAAAACCCAAGACTTGGGCCAAGTCACACAATGACCAAACCATCACAACACCTATCGATGTAATAAGTCAAGTGATCAGTTTTAAGTCCAATTGTCAAATGTATCTTAAATGAATTCAAATTTATCTCAAGTTTATCTCAAGCTTAGTGTTCTGCTGTACTAGCTTGTTTTTTTTTTTTTTACTCCGGTTCAAGTGATTAGCCTACTAAGACTAATTATAAGCCTAACATTAGTAACATTAGTAACATTAGGTACTTCGATGACGATGAGAAAATTCAAAACATTGATATAAAAGTTTAATATGGTTAATTCGATAGAGCTGGTTGCAAGCTTTCCAATGATACCACACTTAGTGTTCTATGTCTTTTAGAACAGATGTTATAATTTTTTTTAGGTATAAAAAAGGAGGTCACTTTTACATAACATAAGGAATATAAAAAAAAAACTTTGACCAAAGTCTCAATGAGCTGCAGATAAAATTGCAGTTTTTTATCTATAGAATGTATAGGCCTATACTCCAAATTTCCAACATAAATACTTTGTTTGTGTTTTGTTTATTGTCCAGTATTAATAAAGTTATTACAAAATAAACAAAACAAAAATATTTGTATTTAGAATTTGAAGGCCGAGACTCGCCAAGAAAAACATTTTTATACTAAAAAAACTGTAACTACTAAAGCTGCTGCAGGCCTCAAATTTTTAATTTAGATACTTGAGTGAAAGTTTAGTAATGTACATTATCAATTTAGGGTTCGAAAATTACGCGTAAGATTGGCGCGCGTAATTTACGCGTAAGTTACGCGTAAGTTACGCCTAAATTACGCGTACCATTAATTCCTAATTACTTGAAAATTTATATTCCTTTTGTTGCTCACGCTCACTGATTGCTAGTAGGTGTATTTTTAATAATGTTTTCAAATGTTTTTACTTGTAATTAACCGGTCATACTAATTTGCCCGTCGTCAGCATCGGCCACGTATTTCGTCGTGAAACTGACTGCATCAGCGGCGGCCATCTTTGGCTAAGTAATACCGTCTAATACGGTCGACGCTGGACGGGTGCAATGCGCCTCGAAATACGGCAGCCGCGGTTGCCGAACTCAGCAAAAGACGGCACACGCGATCGACGCTGGTGCAATCCGCAGCGAAATACAGACGACGTGGGTTCAATACGCAGCGTAATACGGCCGACGCGATCGACGGAAGCACTATACACAGTAAAATGTTTTCTATACGTTTCATGACATTTGGAACATATATTATTATAGATAATGTTTAAAAAATAATGGGTTTTACAGATTACAATAAAAAAAATTCATGTCAGGGAAAAATGTTTTCTATACATTTCATGACATTTGGAACATATAAAGATAATGTTTAAAAATTATTATTATTTTTTTTTGGATTTTTGGGTTTTATAACCTCCCCGTTTGGCTTGCGGCCGCTTGCCATACAGCTCATGGCGGCATTGTGTAGAAAATTTTTATGATTTTGTCTTTTTTTTAAACAGACTTTGGCTTCCTTATTGAAAATATTTATTTTATTATGTTTACTAAAACGATAAAAACAACAATATACTTTGCGGTTTACGCTGTTTTACCAAACGAATACTTCCGGTTTAGGCTTGTGGCCGGATGTAGATGGTACTCCTAATCACTGTAATTAATTAATCGCCAGTGTTTTCTGCTTTTCAAAGTATCGTTTTTTTTCCCACTAGCAGGAAAAAGTGCGAAGTAATCATTAAAAAATCTTGTTTCCGGTGAGTTGTTTCGGCGCTCACCGTTTCGTCCCGGTGTATCTACAAGAGTTTCGCTAAGTTGAGACTTCCGCGCGGAAGGTTCCGCGCGAAAGTGTTTCGTCTTGGTGGATTCAGAACTTTAATCGTTAGGCCGTGACCCACTTATGGCTAACTGTATGCGAGTTCGATTCCTCTCAGTGACAAATATTTTTTTTTTCAGAATTAGGGTTAGGGATAGGGTTGGGGTGTGGAGCAATATCTATTGATGGTCACCGAAAAAAAAATATCCCCCATTATTAACAGTAAATGACGTCATCAACGTCTGCAGTAAATAAGAGTTTTCATTCATTCTGTTTACTGACGTCATCAAAGTTTGCTAGACGTATCCCGAAAAAAAAAAAACGTAGTACGTCTTAGACGTATCCGGAGCCAGTGCGTTATTTTAATGAAATTATTGGTATACTTACACTGACCTATAGATATCAATTATCGCTAAAATCCTGACCCCGGAAACGGAAAAAAAATAATAAAGTCGCGCATGCGCACATATATACGGTGTCTGGAAAAAAATATGGAGACCGGGGTGTCATGAGAGGGGCGACACCATGAGTTACCGCACCGGGTGACACCAACCCTAGTGACGCCACTGCTTAGAGCAGTCGGCACCGCCAGTCGGTCCTGTTTATACTTGGAGTAGACTTAAATAGTTAGACTTGCAAAATACTGTTTCACTAAAGTTGTATCATAGTGCATTAAATAAGTGTTGTGATGTGCACTCCTACGAGTTGTGTTGTTTATATACTAGTACCTATACCAGTTATGAGTTATAGTTGAATATTCGATGATTACGTCATAAATCATCTGGCGAGCCTGCCCTACAAATAATATCAGCCTGCATATTGAACTTCACATTTGGCGGTCCTACGCCTTAGAAAGTCGTACGCCACACATATAATCAAAACTGTTCTATATACAATTCTAAGGGTCACGTGATTACTACAGCATAACATTTATTAAAGGTTGCACAAATGTGTAAATATTACAACTAACAATTTGAAATATTGAATGTATGAGACCGTTAATATTAAATATGTAATTTATTCTCTGCTTGAACTCTATAGATTACAATCCATAACTAAAAATAAAATTGCTTAACAATGACCTACTTTGTAAACAAGAATAAAATAAAATAAAATTACTATATAAAAATATTAAAGAAAAGAATTATTTAAATAGACATTTATTAAAACGTACAAATCAGTAAAAAGATAATTCTTTAGGATTACACAAATATTAACAGAAATTATACGGACTAAAAAGTTAAAATGATAATGTATACTATTTGTTTAGTTTATTTATCTTTCAGTGTATTAATGAATATAGTTTAATGACAGATTACTTCTTACGTATCATGTTTAGCAATGAATTTTGTTTAATGGCAGATTACTTTTAATGTGACATGTTTATAAATGAATGTAGTTTAATGACAGATTACTTCTAATGTAACTTGCTAAGCAATGAATATAGTTTATTGACAGATAACTTCTAATGTAACTTGTATGTAAATGAATGTTGTTTAATGACAGATTACTTCTAATGTAACTTGCTAAGTCAGTGGTCTCAAAGTTCGGCCTGCGGGCCAAATCTGGCCCTCCGACTACTTTTTTTCTGGCCCGTGAATCTGTATTGAAAAGACGAAAAATTGAGTGACAATTTTGTTACACTCAACTTCTTTTTTTTATTTCGAGTTTCAACAAAGAAAAGAATAAAATTTAAAGTTAAATTTCAAATTTTAAAGTTATCTTGTGTTATTTTGCACTTTGTAGTGTCCCGTAGATGTAGTATTTAAAGTAGCTATTAGTTACTGTTATTCACAAGATGTCGTAAGAATAGTACAAAAATGCAACCCTTTGTACAGTATACACAAAAGTCATCGATTACTATGTTTCCGGTTTGGTCTTCTAAATCACGTCCGAATTTTTTTTTTTAAATTCTAAAAACGTTTTCGAAACCAAATAATAAGCGAAAATTGGATAACGAGTTAAGGAGTTTTCGAGACATTAAGACTGAAATGTATTTCTTTATACAGTACAATGGCGATCCGGTTTGTTTGATATGTCAAGAAAAAGTCAGTGCATTGAAAGAGTATAACATTCACCGGCATTATGATACAAGACACAGTGATGTGTACGACAATATTCAAGACATTATGATACAAGACACAGTGATGTGTACGACAATATTCAAGACATTATGATACAAGACACAGTGATGTGTACGACAATATTCAAGACATTATGATACAAGACACAGTGATGTGTACGACAATATTCAAGACATTATAATACAAGACACAGTGATGTGTACGACAATATTCAAGGCATTATGATACAAGACACAGTGATGTGTACGACAATATTCAAGGCATTATGATACAAGACACAGTGATGTGTACGACAATATTCAAGACATTATGATACAAGACACAGTGATGTGTACGACAATATTCAAGGCATTATGATACAAGACACAGTGATGTGTACGACAATATTCAAGACATTATGATACAAGACACAGTGATGTGTACGACAATATTCAAGACATTATGATACAAGACACAGTGATGTGTACGACAATATTCAAGACATTATGATACAAGACACAGTGATGTGTACGACAATATTCAAGACATTATGATACAAGACACAGTGATGTGTACGACAATATTCAAGACATTATGATACAAGACACAGTGATGTGTACGACAATATTCAAGGCATTATGATACAAGACACAGTGATGTGTACGACAATATTCAAGGCATTATGATACAAGACACAGTGATGTGTACGACAATATTCAAGGCACAAGTAGAAAAGAAAAGGCTGAAGAACTAAAACACAATTTATCCAAGCAGTAGAACGTGTTTAAAAAAACTTGCAAAAGAATCATCATCAGCTATTGAAGCTAGTTATGCCGTGTACTATAAAATTTCTAAGGGTATGAAACCGTTTGCAATGGGGGAATGTATCAAAGAGTGTATGATAACTGCAACAGACATTGTGTGTCCGGATAAAAAAGAAAGTCTATCACGCAATACAGTCGTGCAGAGGGTCCGTGATATAGCCGAAAATATGAGCGATCAGTTGCGTGAGAAAGCAAAAACTTTTATTTTTTTTTTCGTAGCTGTCGACGAAAGCACAGATAATACAGATTTAGCACAGATTATGATTTTCTTGCGTGGCGTAGATGAAAATTTACATGTGACTGAGGAGTTGGCACAGGTTGTTGCACTGCATGGCAGACGACAGGACAGGATGTATTTAAGGCATTCCTAAGCATGTTGAACACTTTGGAATTACCACTTGAAAAAACTTGCAGGTTTATCTACGGATGGTGCCCCATCAATGACTGGAAAGAAATCTGGATTTGTATCTCTTGTAAAGGTCAAGCAGCGAGAAATGAATTCATCAATAACAGCGATATAATTTCACTGCACTATTCATCAGCAAGCTTTGTGCAGTAAAGCAGCCAATATGGAAAATATGATGAATGTTGTGATCAAGACAGTAAATTACATCAAAGCACGTGGGTTGCACCATCGTCAATTTCAAGGTTTTTTAATTGAACTTGAAGCTGCATGTACCGACGTTATATACCACTGTGAAGTATGCTGGCTGAGTAAAGGGAATGCGCTCAGACGATTTTATGATCTACTAGAGTAAAGTGACAAAAAGATAAGGAAGTTCCAGAGTTATCAGATGTCAATTGTTTGGCAGATCTTTCATTTTTTGGTGGACATCACTGGACATTTAAATGCTTTGAATACAAAGTTGCAAGGCAAAGATTTAATCATCTGTGAAACATTTGATTTAATTCGTGCATTAAAACTAAACTTCAATTGTGGGCTACTCAGCTTGAGAAAGGATGTTGCGGCTACTTGGAGCACTTGAACAAAACAAATATCTCTGCTGACACATCACATGTTGTTTTTGATTCAGTGAAAAATAGCTAAGTAATGAATGTAGTTTAATGAGAGATTACTTCTAATGTAACTTGCTAAGTAATGAATGTTGTTTAATGACAGATTACTTCTAATGTAACTTGGCTATAAATGAATGTAGTTTAATGACAGCATACTTCTAATGTAACTTGTTTATAAATGAATGTAGTTTAATGACAGATTACTTCTAATGTAACTTGGTTATAAATGAATGTAGTTTAATGACAGAGTGCTTCTAATGTTTGTTTATAAATGAATGTAGTTTAATGACAGATTACTTCTAATGTAACTTGTTTATAAATGAATGTTGTTTAATGACAGAATACTTCTAATGTAACTTGTTTATAAATGAATGTTGTTTAATGACAGATTACTTCTAATGTAACTTGCTAGGCAGTGAATGAGTTGGATGTCATACGGTCCATAAAATCTAAATACAAGGGACATAAATTGATGCTCACTAGTACATTTAGTAAACATACTTTCAATCAATATTTGTATGGTCCAAACTAAAGAGAGATAGATAGATAGATAGATAGATAGATAGATAGATAGATAGATAGATAGATAGATAGATAGATAGATAGATAGATAGATAGATAGATAGCAGTTATGGACAAAAGAAATGTTTCTAGAAAGAAGATAAATGGAAATCCGTTCTGAGCTTCACATCTTTACACACCAATAGAACAAATAATGACATCTTTAGACTTTATAAATCATTTAAATTATTTCAAGTTTTCTTAAGATCAAATTTGAGACCTTCGTCTTTACTTATTTTAGCACCACAGGTCATCTTGTATTGGTAGTACGATTTCTATCTTTATCCGCTGATATTTTGAAAAAGGTTACACAAGTCAGTACGGAGATTTAAAGGGCCTGCAAAGTCATGTTTTAGAAGTACCGTCATACCATAAAGGTCCAAAATGTAATTTTACCTCAATGATTCCTTCATTTAGCCGTTAAGGTCCAGAATGTAATTTTACCTCAATGATTTCTACATTTAGCCGTTAAGGTCCAAAATGTAATTTTACCTCAATGATTCCTTCATTTATTTGTGTATGTTTTATCACGGCTAGTAGGTGGGAGGCGGCATCAGGATTACTGCAGTGGATAGGTCTATCAACTATCAGGATTACTGCAGTGGATAGGTCTATCAACTATCAGGGATATTGCAGTGGATAGGTCTCTCAACTATCTGGGATATTGCAGTGGATAGGTCTCTTAACTATCAGGGATATTGCAGTGGATAGGTATCTCAACTATCAGGGATATTGCAGTGGGTATGTATCTCAACTATCTTGGATATTGCAGTGGATAGGTATCTCAACTATCAGGGATACTGTAATGAACAGTTCTCTAAACTATTATGGATACTGCAGTGGACAGGTCTCTCAACTATCAGTGATACTGTACTGGAAAGGTCTCTCAACTATCAGGGATACTGCAGTAGATGGTCTCCGGATAATCCAGCAATTCATTATCATTTCGCTTTGCATGTTTTGGTCTTATGTTCATGTATGAACATTGGACAAAATTTATCAAAGACAGAGTCTTAAACTTTTACCTAGGGCTCACTAAAACGGTCCTGTAAGTTGAAATAATAATTACTTACTGTGATATTTTTTAACTGTATTTTTTTTTATTTGTTGGTTAAAAACGTAATAAAAAGAAGAGACCTAAACAATAAGTAATTTCGTGTTTTATAAAATGTATAAATGTTTATGTATGTTGCATTAATATAGAAACATTTCAAATAAATTCCAAAAGACAACTGAAACACAAGTGAAGATCGTTGCCTCTTACTAGTCGGCATTGATGGAAGTATCCGAGGTGAAGGCAACGAGAAGTTTGCGAAGCAGGTGCGAGTTATGGAGCATACATTGAGTATAGAGTTGTGCGGGATATGGAGCATAAATTAGAGTGGTGTGGGATTTGGAGCGTACATTGAGTTTAGAGTTGTGCGGGATATGGAGTGTACATTGAGTTTAGAGTTGTGCGGGATATGGAGCGTACATTGAGTTTAGAGTTGTGCGGGATATGGAGCTTACATTTAGTTTAAAGTGGTGCGGGATATGGAGCGTAGATTGAGTTTAGAGTGGTGTGGGATATAGGGCGTACATTGAGTTTAGAGTCTCGAGGGATATGGAGCGTACATTGAGTTTAGAGTTGTGCGGGATATGGAGTGTACATTGAGTTTAGAGTTGTGCGGGATATGGAGCGTACATTGAGTTTAGAGTGGTGTGGGATATGGAGCTTACATTTAGTTTAAAGTGGTGCGGGATATGGAGCGTAGATTGAGTTTAGAGTTGTGCGGGATATGGAGCGTACATTTAGTTTAGAGGTGTGTGGGATATGGAGCGTACATTGAGTTTAGAGTGGTGCGGGATATGGAGCGTACATTGAGTTTAGAGTCTCGGGGGATGTGGAGCGTAGATTGAGTTTAGAGTTGTGCGGGATATGGAGCGTACATTTAGTTTAGAGTTGTGTGGGAGATGGAGCTTACATTGAGTTTAGAGTGGTGCGGGATATGGAGCGTACATTGAGTTTAGAGGTTTGCGGGATATGGAGCGTACATTGAGTTTATAGGTGTGCGGGATATGGAGCGTACATTGAATTTAGAGTGGTGCGGGATATGGAGCGTACATTGAGTTTAGAGGTGTGCGGGATATGGAGCGTACATTGAGTTTAGAGTGGTGTGGGGTATGGGGCATACATTGAGTTTAGAGTTGTACGGGATACGGAGCATACATTGAGTTTAGAGTTGTGCGGGATATGGAGCATGCAATCAGTTTAAAGTTGTGCGGGATATGGAGCTTACATTTAGTTTAAAGTGGTGCGGGATATGGAGCGTACATTGAGTTTAGAGTGGTGTGTGATATAGCTTACATTGAGTTTAAAGTGGTGCGGGATATGGAGCGTACATTGAGTTTAGAGTGATGTGGGGTATGGAGCATACATTGAGTTTAGAGTGGTGTGGGGTATGGAGCATACATTGAGTTTAGAGTTGTACGGGATACGGAGCATACATTGAGTCTCATGAGGAAGAAAAGCGTGATGTCGTTAATCCATTGTTTGGTCATTTTGGCAGTCTCGATGGTTTTGAGTCTGAGATCACAGCCGTGCAGCGGGAGGGATACAATGATTGCGTACAGTCTAAGTGATGGCTGCGGTGGATCATCTTTACGGACAGCCTTTCTATACCCCATGCCATGGCAGGCACTGGAGAACGGTCTGAGCAACTGAAATGTATGTTGAGTACCCTTCAGAATATGACGAGGAAATATGGAGCCCTTGTGTGGCTGCGTTGGATCACGGGCTATGCAAAAGCTGGACACGGCGACGTTTCAACAAGTGGTCATGCTCATTTGAGAATCTCGGAGCGTTTCCTAGTTACTATGGTGAAGTATGACTTCATACAACATTATAATTTTTATTAGAAATAAAACCTACACTAGGTGTGTACAATCTTTATAGATCGTTGGCAAGGATAGGCTCTTTAAATTGACCAAGATGGACAGAGCATGTGAAGAAGTGGAGAGGTGCAGATTTTTAGCTGGATGAAACAGTCTGACCGTCCGTACGTAGCCCACGTGCCGAAGATTTGCCCATTCCTGGTCTACACACATATATGATATTTTTGTGTTTACAGTTTTATAAAGTGTCCTAAACGCTTTACTTGAACAGGGGCTACGAACTTCCCATGCGACCCAATTTAATCCCAACTTTACTCCTCCCGTCTTTTTTACACTATTGAAATAGGTAATCCCACCTCTCTCTCTCTCTCTCTCTCTCTCTCTCTCTCTCTCTCTCTCTCTCTCTCTCTCTCTCTCTCTCTCTCTCTCTCTCTATCTCCTCCCCTTCCACAATTCAAGTTTACAAGTCTGAAGCAAACTTTTAGCCGACAGTAACTGAGCGGGCTACAGAAGTTCACGAAGGTGATAATTGATTATAAATTTCCCAAAAACACAGAATTGGTCTACCACCCGTGGATGTAAAAAAATTAAAAGCCTATTAAAAAGATTGTAAAGTATCCAAGGTATATACATAAAAATAAAAACATGCTAATTTCATCTCTAACATTCAATTTCACTGGAATCATTACCATAGCCATAAACTGAACAAAAAGTAAAAAAAAAACATAAGTGTTCCTGCAGAAAACAAATACCTTAAATCTCATTGTTTTACTGTATGATGACAACGAATGAATATGTAGTATAAATTGTAATAATTCTCCATTACATTATAATTAGCTACAAGTTAGGTCATAAGTAGAAGAATGTTTCGTTTACAAAGTAAAAAGTTAACAAAAACTAGTTGTGTTGAGCTAAAACTTAAATATTTATAAATTAAGAATGTTATGTTAATGTTTGGCTGTTTACAAAGTCCAAAGTCAACACATTTCAAGAAAAAGAAATAAGAGTAAAATACTAACTAATATTTTTAATAATCCTTAAAAAAATCATGAGCAAATACTGGTATGCCTATTATTAAATTGGAAGTAAATATAAAAGCATTGAAATGAATCTCTCTAACTATAGGTATTCAAAATTTATTTTATTCCTAATAATAAATGACGATTAAAATGGTTATGCTGCAAAACAGTATGTAAATTACCCAACTAATATTTACTAATAACTAATCGCTAGTATAATGGACAATTAGACTTGAGATGTAGTATTATAAAGTCAACATTAGTCCTGTAGCAGTAGGAAGGACTATTTGGTTGATTCATTTATACAGCTCAGAGACCAGCACTGTCGATAAGATAGTGTACCAGCACCATTTACATTTATTTATTAGATATTAGGCAATTTAAAACTTTACCGTTTTCTTGTTTCAAAATTGTAATGGCTAAATATAGTTCCAAGGGAGCTAATAATATATACTAATACAATCTTTAATAAAATTCATATAAAATACGACTTGTAAATATTTAAGACATCATCAATTAATTTCACTTAATTATATGAGAATAACATCTGTCTTAAAGTCATGTTGAACATCCATTAAATGTTTCAGTAGCAAGTAATGAAGTTCATCTTCTAAAGTAGTCTCCCTCATATCAACATCCGTCAAATTTTCTTCAGAAACCTCCCCCCCCCCCCACTCTAAGTTCTTCACGTAATTAATGGATAAACCCGATTGGTAAGAGGAAGAAAAATCTACACCCATTGGTTGTGATTGCTTTAATCTTTCTAGCTATCATGGCGGATCTGATTGTAGCAATGAGTCCAAAAATATTTATTTACGATTTTCCTTCTCATCTAGTGTGGCCATGTAAATATATTTATGAGAAGGGTTAATTTTTTATTTGTAGTACACTTGTATTAGAGGGAGGGAAGGGAGGATACTGTTTGTAAAATGTACCAATATAGCCACTCTATTAGGCCTCTACTGTTCCCAACCCCACATAAAAGGTCCGCGATTTGATAATATTTCGAGCATTCGTGTGTCCAGGTCCACTTCGTATATATATTAGGGCGTCCCAGAAATGCTCGGAAGTTATTTTTTTTTTAATCTTTGGTGTCTCACCCCCTGAAATGTGTCTCTTGGGTAAAATGAGTGAATTGGTGAAGTTGTACCTCATTTGAACAACATTTAAAGGTCCCCCAAGAGCTTTTAAAATTCCAATATTAGGCCAACATAAAAATCCAGACGAATCATGGCTCAAATAATTTGCAGTTTCTGCATGCCATATATAAATAAAATGAAGTTTAAATATACTTATATTTACCTCATTGCTACCATTAACTAGAGTTGAAATTGTGTAATTTTTAATTAGAAAAACGAGTTGCTGAGCGTCAGAAACAATTTATCAGGGATGTTGGTGATGCAGCAAAAGATGCTATATCACAGTGCCGTCACCATGGGTTACCATCAGGTTCAAGTGTAGAGTCAGCAGTAGACATAGAACAGCAACTGGTTGTAGGTGGTTCTGACAGTGACACAGACACACATTCAATGACAACATCCATTTGTCGGGATTCGAGTGATGATGCAGAATCTGATGAAGAATTTGTCATCCAATCAGCATCCTCAAGCAAAACAAATTCTGCAACACAACATCGCAGACGAAGCATCATATCACCAAAAGTGGCTGCAGTGCTGGACAGAACGAACACCAGCATTAGAAAATCAACAATGATACTTGCATCCGCATTCAACGAAGCTGGTGTTCCGACATTACACAGTATTCTCCAAGAGAACAATGCATCGTCATCGCAAGCTTCGTCTTCTACAAGCTGCAGCACGTATAAAAGAAGACTATATTCCCTCAAAATCAATTGTTCATTGGGATGGTAAGCAATTGCCCGATGATACCGGAGAGGTTACCAACAACGTCGATCGATTACCTGTCCTGCTCTCATCACTTGTCGATGGCACTACAAATCTAGTTCCCAAGTTAGCATCCGGGTACGGGTCAGGACGGGCAGCTGCTGATGCAGTATATGAACATACCAAATAGTGGAAGTGCAAATCTATGGTCATCAGCATGTGCTTCGACACTACGGCTTCCAATACTGGAAGACTCAATGGAGCTTGCACTCTATTAGAAGTAGCCCTGGAACATAATCTATTATGGATAGCATGCCGTCATCACATGTTGGAAGTACTCCTTTCCGATGTATTCAATGTTTGTCTTGGACCATCCACTGGACCGAAGATTTTGTTTTTTAAGAGGTTTCGAGAAAAATGGCCAGAATTAAACCACACACCCGAAGTCAGATCTACCCCTTTGATAATCGTGTCTGATTCGATTAAAGAATTTATCAAATGTCATCTTGAGCTCAGTCATTCACATATTTGGAATTTCTTCTGCTTGCTGCACAAATGGTTGGGTTGGAGGTTGATATCAGCTTTCGCAGACCTGGTGCCCTACATAGCGCAAGGTGGATGGCGAAAACAATCTATGTATTGAAAATCAAACTATTGTTTGCAGGCAACGAAACCATCTTTCAGTTAACAGCTCGAGAATTACAAGGTATTCAGCGCTTTAATCGGTTTACAATATGTGTTTATCTTCAATCATGGTTTTCATGCAGGCTCACCGCAGATGCACCTGTGAATGATATCTTGTTGATAAAGCGTTTATACGAATATGATGATGCTGTTCTTCAATCTAGTGGATTGAAAATGATGGTGAGTCACTCGTGGTACTTGAGTCCAGAACTGTCGACGCTTGCGTTATTTTCAACCCTTTTGTCGGACAAAGAAAAAACTGGCCTTGTTCGGACGATGCAATTAGAACGTGGACCGCATCTCATAAAAACACTACCAAAAAGTGTTGTTGATTTGCGTGATTCTACCACATTTTTTGAAACATCCAACATTGATGCCAGTTTTCTAGATGTTCCATTTGAAACATGGTCAGATACACCATCTTTCAAAGTTGCAGCAGATTTTGTAAAGAATCTGGCTTGTATGAATGACTCTGCAGAGCGAGGTGTAGCAATGATATAAAATTTCAATGACGGTATCACCAAGGACGAAGAACAAAAACAATTTTTGCTCCAAGTGGTTGAAAAACATCGGAAAAATTTTGCAGAGTGTAATCCTGAAAAGCTGGCTAAAATTTAAATATGAAGAACATTTTAAATTGTTGTCTACCCTACGGTACAAAGTACAAAATAAATAGTAGGAATGCTTATTTGCATTGCTTATTATTATTATTTCTCAAGCAGATTGACATTCTTTCAAGAATTAACTTGTTAAAATGAATAAAACTTTGTTTTTCATAATTTTTTAGTTAAATTTCAAATTTAATAATATAAACCATTCAAGATTTATATATTTTGTTTCATTTAATATTATAAACAATACTAAGCATCAATTTGTTACTTAATATATCAGTTTCGCATATAATGCAACATTAAAGCTGTATTAGATTTGACCGAGAATGATTTTACACCAAAATATGGAACTTTAAACCTCTTGGGGGACCTCTAAACATCGTCCAAATGAGCTGAAATTTTGCAGGTTAACTACTGTTACCATACAGACATATTCTGTGGGGTGAGACATCAACATTTCAAAACTTCATTTTTTGGGACACCCTAATATATAATATATTTGTAATGGGAAAATAAAAGTTGATTTTTTATCATGAGCATTTTAGTTTTCTGGTTCACTGGGATTTAAACCGTGTATATACCAAATTTCACACCATTTGCGCTCCTATAAATACTGCCTCATTGCACTAGTTATCTCGTGTTTTATGGTATTCAGCAGTTGCATTAAATGAAAATTTCGCAAGGTTTAAAATGGTGTTTATTTTAGATACAAAGAACAATTATATTACACAGTAGGAATTAAACAGTAAAATAATACTAGTTACATGACACATTAACCTGACTGTATTGCAGAGGACGTCATTCAAAAATATACTTTAAAAGTTTTTTTTTAGTCTGTAATTTCTGAGTTCTTCTAGTTGCGATCTCTGTAGCGTAGTTGATTATTTTTTGCATCTGGAAACTATATGCGATGCTGTTCAACAATTTGGAGCTTTTCTTCTCTTATTTAAGGAGAGATGAGTTGAATGATGACGCCAGTGCTATTTTCCTCTCGGCACAGTCATTGACAACTTTCAAGGAAGAGACCACTGATGTTGCCTTCTGAAAGGATGGAGTTTGTTGCCAGATGGTAGCATCAATCATGAGAAAATTTGTGGGAAGCAGAAGAGCATTAAAAAAGAACAGCGATCACGAGGTCACAAAATCCTTAAATGTCACATTAGAAAGTGCTGAAGAATCATTTGTTCTGCGGATGCGCCTTTCTTCTTTTTGATAATCAGAAGATTTCTCCATGAATTGCCTCAAGCAAGCAGTAGGGATGTTTTTCTCATCCGCTGAAGCACGTTGAGAAAGAAAACCAGAGTTATTTGGGCCACCCTAATATATATATATATATATATATATATATATATATATATATATATATTTATTTATTTATATGTATTCTATCCAAATCTACCCTTAGAGCTGTACTACTGTATATTCTTGTAATACATAAAGACTATTACCATCAATCAAATAAAAAATCATAAACTTAGCTAACAATCTCTTCTTTTCTCGATCTCCTCTACTGTGTTGTAGTCTTTGATGGTCAACTCTTGGTTGGAAATAGGAAAAGTAGGATGCGTGGTCTGACGCCACAGATTTCAAGGGTGATAAATGTGTATTAGCATCACTCTTCTGCTGTACTTTGGTTGATAACAGACATCACGTGGTCATAATGAATGTCATGTCTCTGGTGCTAGTGGTCACTTATCTAATCTATTGAATCTCCTTCTTGACAAAGGATTAAGTAGTGTTGTTTTCCTCCCCGTGGGATTCCCGATAAGTACAAATCCATCCCCATGGGATCCCCCGTAAGTTTACAACCAGCCCCCGCGTTCTCCCCGTGAATAGTGGTGCCTTGCTGCCTAAATTATCTAGCCTAGATCCCAAATAGTACATTGTCCGGTGTCTTAAGATGTTACTTTGCATAGGCACCTAATACCGAAAAATGATATATGCCAAAACTTTACCAGAGCATGGTATTTACAAAACTTTGGGATTTTATGTAGCCACATTTAAATGTCTAGAGTGTTTTAAACAGTTGGCGAGTTCAGGGGCCATATCTGTCAAAGATTGTTATCAGACCAAATTTTTGCCATTTTTATATCAATGCATAGAAATATACTATCGTTTGGCTTTGAGATCTATTATTTTATGTTTTAAAGAAATTAAAAAACAAAATAGTTTTTGGTGTTTTTTTTTCCTCTCAACAACATAAAGTAGAATAAATCTTTAAAAAAATAGAATAAAAGTAAAAAACATTTGTCGGTGAGAGATAAACGAACATGAACCAAGCTAAGTGGAAAGTAGCTTAGCTGTTCAGTAAAAATCACTTATGATGAATGATTGTATTTAAAGATTGCTTGAGTATTTTGCACTTTCACTATTGTAAAACTTAACATAGTCTTTTTTTGTAATTTAAAAATGATTAAAATCACTATTTTATAAAAAAAAATTAAAGTTGAAAACTTTATTTGTAAAGAAGTTTTGCAGAATTTCTTTTTTTATATCAACTTAAAATAAAATTATGTTTATTTTTTTTTTACGACGAATGCTGATCTTTTGATCGTCCGAGAATTTTATATTATACCTATTGTTTTCTTTTAACGATTTTAAAATGTTATCTGTTGTAATAAAAACAACAATTATTCGAATGATGATATTTAATCATTACTTTTTTTTAATTTTTCAGACTTATACATCTTATAAATCAAAAACACAGAAACTATTTAAAACAAATATCGAATCAAGACGCGTGTAATAAGCCATGATTAATATTATAAACATTATTCTTAATTCATATTAAGGTATATTATTTCAAGGTATATGTGGACAATACGAGCAGTCATTTTGAAAGTATTACCATTTAAAACTAGTCGTCCCGCGTCGCAGCATACGCCGCCTTATCAATCAATATAATTACTGAAATTATTTTTTAAATAAGCAATCAAACAAAAAACATACACGGTATGCAAAGTTGTGTGTGCAGACTTTATGGTCACTATCTGGTACCTTCCACCAACTCGTTTTTTTTTATTTTGTTATTTACAGATTTTTAGTTAATTCTTTGTGTGTCTTGATTCTCAATAAGCTGCGAGACTGAATTCTCTTTATTAGGTTATATATTTATGCCTTTTTTGTAGGATCAGTTTTTTTTTAATTGTAATCTTTTTCATTCAGTTTCTAACAAACATATTTCGGGTGGTGGGTGTTTTAATTTTTTGGTTCGCTTTGTGTCTGCCTCAATCCACCTCCTTACCCCATCACACTATAGTGTTATTTGATGTAACATTTTTTTTTCATTCAAGTCATGGCAGTCTCTGCCTTGTATTATTTTAGACTTGCATATCACAGCATAAGATTACATTTGTTTGTAAAGCGCCATACACATTTATAATTTACTTAATAGTGATTTTCCCCAAAACAGCAGTATAACCTTCATCCTACAGTACCTACACTATTCAGTACACATATAATTGTATTATTAAATGGTTGTTTTTATGATAATCAGTTGACATTATATTATTGTTTTATGTACAGCATTTCCTCATTTACGAGGATTAAACGGATACAGAATTTACCACGACGGGGGATAAATAAAATAGTTTCATATTTAGAGCACATAAAACATGATTACGACCAAACAATACACAATTTTAAAAATTACTGGAGCTGTCTAGATATGAAATAGTATTATTAATGATAAATGCTACGTACTCCATCGGAGGTGCCAAATAAATGTTACGGGTTCTTCTTGATAATAACTTGTAGTAGCTGTAAGAATTCAGTCAACACGAATAACTAAGTCGACTCCAGTGAAGTAATAACAATAAAAGTCTTTAATTCTTGAACATGAACTGACATCAAGGTAAATTCAAGAGGAGTACAATATAAAGCTATGAACATGCATCCGCATATCTTGATGCCCAAAGCAAGACTCTACTAATACAGACATCCGCATCCTATGATGCCAAGAGCTCGACGGATCAATATCAAAGCATGTGCTCCCAACTTTCGGTTGAGTTATTTCTACCAAATCATGTATACACTAAAATCTACAATAAACTACAACACAAGATGACGGAATGACGCCATCGCTACTGCGGTGGGCGGAGCTTACCGAATTGCGTCATCAAGCATCGGCTACACTATTTCTCCACAATTATACAACCACCATCGTGCTCATATTGCTAAATATATTCACCAAATAAAAGGACAAAACGTCATATAAGAAATTAAAATAATCTGGTTTTATAAAGAAATAAAAAAATGCGCTTGCTGTGACGGTTTTTGGGAATTCCACAAATCTATAAATAGCCTTTCAGGCTGGTAAACAATGCGAGTTTTCGAACGTGGTTGACTGTGTCTTGCTTGATGTGAATAATTACTGGGGTTATTTTCCCCGCTGTCGCAAGTTGTCGTCTGGGATCAGAAAAAAAAAACACGCTTGCTATGACCCAGCCCTCGTCTCCCAGCACACTAGTGTTTTTAGAGCATTTTCGAAAAAAAAATGCTCTATTGTCCCCGTTTTGTCTGTCCGTCCGTCTGTCCGTGTACACCCTAGATCTCAACAACCATAAGTTCTAGACCCATGATGTATATATCATTTTGTAGGTCTTGGCCTGCCAAGAAATGACTTTTCCATTTCGCGATCTGACCTCTCAGGGCCGTAAAAGGGGCCTTAGTACCGTGTCTGTCTGTCATCACCCTAGATTAATAAAGGAGCGCTATATCTCAGCAACTATAAGTCCTAGACCCATGATGTATATATCATTTTGTAGGTCTTGGCCTGCCATGTGTACATCAAAAGTTCATTTTGCGACAGGACCTCTGAGGGCCGGGCTTCAGGGCTCCTAAGGGGCTTATATCTAATATATACACCTTGTACGTTCAATAACCCGTTCATTTGGTGCGAAATACTGCAGCACGTAGTTTCACCAAGATTTATTAAGAAACTCATCAAATGAAATAGTAAGCTTGTGTTCTGAGTTTAATTGAAAGTATCAGAGCTATGCAACAATTGACGGAGTTTTCGGACGATTAGATGACTATAATTTAGAATGTTTTCAATTATGAGTCCTATTTCAGTAACCACAAAACCACTTGTAGTTAGATTTAAGAGACAATAATTTTTTTTCAAATATAAAGAAACGTCTTTATAATTTTTTTTACAAATATATGCATTACACAATTGAATTTATAAACATTTCCAAAATTTACAAATATTTACTGAAAGCTAACAAACGTACTGATACATAACACGAAAATGCGCTAACACGTCCTGTGTCCAGAATGGAACAGGCTTAATTGCTTGTTTTTTTTCGCTATCGCGATTCCACAATCTATAAATAGTCATGCGTCTTTCGTCTCGAAGTTGTGACGTATTTCCGGCGACTTCTCAAATATATGAAATATATATATATATGTATAGAGAGAGAGAGAGAGAGAGAGAGAGAGATAAAAAAAAACGGGATGAATAATTCATTGCCGTTGACCAACATGGATACCAGCCCCGTAGCCTGAAATCTCTAAAAAACAGTGGACATACATTTTACAGCAGGGACCAGGAAATATCATGGGACAAGGAAAAAAATTTTACTAAGTAGAGCAAACAAACAGAGGGCCAGATAAAACGCAGGGGGGGGGGGCGCCACCTGGTCCCCCGCACGCTACGGGCCTGATGGATACTCACACTTCGTTAAACTTACACATTGAAACCACCAAATTACAAATACAACCCTTTCAGACTAAGTTTGTTAACCGGAAAGTATAAATACAACCCTCTCAGACTTAGTCTGTTAACCGCCAAATTACAAATAAAACTTTCTCAAACTAAGTTTGTTAACCGCCAAATTACAAATGCAACTCACTCAAACTAAGTTTGTTAATCGCCAAATTACAAATGCAACTCACTCAAACTACGTTTTTTAACCGCCAAATTACAAAAAGAACCTTCTATGACCAAGTTTGTTTACCGCTAAATTACAAATTAAACCTTTTATGACTAAGTTTGTTTACCGCCAAAATACAAATACAACCCACTTAGACTAAGTTTGTGTACCGGCAATTTACAAATACAACCCACTTAGACTAAGTTTGTGTACCGGCAATTTACAAATACAACCCACTTAGACTAAGTTTGTTAACCGCCAGATTACATAAACAAACAGTCAAATTATATATCATATTCACAACTTAACATGTACACAAAAATTATTAACAAGCTAACAAAATAATTATTGTTACCACCACACACAAACGCAAAATAAAACTACTAGTCACAACTGCATTCTATAACCAGGGCTGACCTTACGAATTGCGGGACCCAATTTTAATGGATGCTTGTGAGCCCCTCTTCTAATCTTGAAATACTGTGACAAGAGCCATGACTGATGCTATATTCTACATGTTCATTGCAATGCCTGCAAGGCCTGAGACCAATTTAGGGTTATCGGTCAAATCGGCCTAAGGCCAGCATGTCATTAACGATGTTAGTGTAATTAGAAAAAAGCTAAGTGGATCTTTTTAATTTACTTCTTAGAAAACAGACAATCTGTTTCCGGGAATGATCACAATAAATACAGCTCTATTACAGTCTCGTTTCGTCCAGCATGAAGCTCACATCAAATACAATTCTTCCGCAATGATAGATTATTGTGACAATTTTATTGACAACTTATCATAACAGTCTATCTTCAGAATAATTTCATTAGAAAACAACAACTGTAAGTGACAGATATTTATATACATGCTCAAAAGTACTCATGTGTTATGTAAAGATTACTTTTACGTTAACAATTTCATATTTTTGGATACAATTTTTTTTTAAACATCTCTTGTAAATAACAATTTATATAATTAGCGTTATTAAAATAATAATATAAATGTAAGTACATTGGTACCAACAAATTTGCGTATACAAGTAATTTTAAATATTTATTAAATATGTAGTTTTATAAATGGTTTTTCAAAAATACATAAATTATAGTTTTATAGAAAAGTAAATATATTGAATATAACATTTTTTCAACTTTTTTACTAATTTTAAATGAAGCAACATACATTGTTAGTTAAATATGTCATTTATTGATTTCTTTTTCTTGTAGTTTTTTTTCCTCTTTTTTTTTTTACGCCAACATTACCAGCATGATAGGGTATAGTGTGCCTACCACACCAGCATTGTTGGCGGTGCTGATGCATTTCTGCCATGCCTACAGAGCGGCAGTGTGAATGTGCCCGATATCAGGGATGGCAGAAAAGTGGGTATTAAGCATTACCCAAACTGGCCAGACCAGCAGGGTGTGTGTACTGCTTATCGGCCAGAATAGCAATGCAAGGGTTTTTTCCTGCCAATCGGTCATATAAGAGGGTGTAGAGTGCCTGTACCTTCAGTCCGAAATGGCAGGCTGCTTAGGTGTGCTTGAGTGGGACATAGTGGAAGGGTGTGTGTGCCGACCACATCCATCACCACCGCCAGCTGTGAATACTGCTGTCTCGGATAGTCCTCATTGACCACAGTACCACCACCCTCGTTAGCAGAGTTTATTTTATTAAAGTCCTGACTCGAGAACCCCAATGATCTATTCCCTGTAGATCATGGTATGTCTCTCTGACTAGAGAACCCCAATGATCTATTCCCCGTAGATCATGGTATGTCACTCAGACCAGGATGGAGAGTACCACCTAAATCATGCCAAAAATTCCTATTATAATAATTTCAAAGAGGAAAATGTTCACAGTTACATGACAATTTATATCCTTCCATCAATGAAATAAGCTGATGGTCTCTAAAATATTACTAATTTGTCATATTTCATATGAAGTTTTCTATCTAGTACATGTACTAGTATATTTAAAAGAATTTTTTTAGCCATTACAGTTTTGAAACAAGAACAAGTTTTATTTAAACGTGCCTAATATGTGTATCAGTCTGCGTATTCTGTCAGATATTTCTGTCGGAATAGTGCACATTCTGCAATCAAAAACCGGTGCCATATGTTTTAAGATGTGAAATATCACAGCCGTTTATTGTGAATTTAAGAAGGCTGATATGTTCTGCCGAAACCCCTAATTTTGATTAACCTGGACAACACATTTTTTAATTAGTTATATTATTGCCTTTTTAGCTTTCCTAACTTTAAATATATCGTATTTTTTTATTAGAAGGATACAGTCAGCGGTGTAGCGAGCTTATCTTGCGCACGGGGCACAATACCTTTTTAGCGCCCCCCCCCCCCCCCAATATTCGAAAACAATATAATATATGTTTTGTGGATCGTTTGGCGCCCCTTAGTGAGCAGCGCCCATGGCAAGATGCCCCCTCTTGCCCACCCTTCACCATAAGACTGGATAAAGTAGACTTTCGACTACCCGACATAATGTCGCGCAAGACATTCGAACATTCCCATATTTGCCTAAGGTCTTAGATCTTAACAATTTATTTATTATAATAAGTAACCGGATTGTAATAAAATTAACCCCTTTTTATAACTGTCACTCTATCCAAGTCTTTTTATATGATTCATTATTACTAAAAGTATTTATAATCATTCATTTTTTAGTGCGGGTAGTGTTAGAATGGTAGTGCCGGATAGTCAATAGTGTTAGAATGGTAGTGCGGCTACAGAGAGCGCTCTAATAATATTGAAATTAATTTTCATCTTCTAGATCATACATAGGCAATCTACTTACTACCCGCTGGTCAACTCAACTAAGGCCCCTTATGCTGTTTGATTTGACCAGCCAGTAGACTCCCCTCTGTTCATTAACATTGATCACGTTTACAATTAATTTATGTAAGCTCATATAAAGTATTTTAAACAATTAATTAATCTGCTCTTGATCAGTTCCTTCAATCAAATTTTAAAATTTCATCATAAAAACATATTTTATAAACAAACAACGTTTTTCTCGCGTTCTGAAAAAGCAGACAAAAAATTTCTGAATAAATTGGTCACATGGTAATATACTTTAAATAAGAGCTTCTAATTTTAATAAAAACGAAAAACGTTGGGCGCATGAATTTTATCACAGTATCAGAATCATCAAAACTTAACAATTAAATCCCAAAATTATTATTACAGAAGGTTTCGAAATGTCACGACATTGCAGACAGTGGCTTAGCTAGAGTAAACGTCACCGGGGTGGTCCATTCAAATTTCACCCTCAGTGACCCCAAACGACCCTTTGCTGAAAGGTTAGGTGTAGCTAATTTTTCATACACTCCCTAGGCTCTACTTTATTGTACTGACCGGTACGTTACTGCTTACATGTATGATCCAAGACAAAATCCGAATCAAATACCACAAAACAAATACTTCGAATCCAAAGATTTTTTTTTAAATGCAACTGTTCACTTTCAGAACATCTAAATGCAAAACACGAAAATGCACAGCCCCAGAGAATGTCTTTCGACACTATTGTCCTAGAATGAATGTCTTCTTGTTTTCATTGTGGCAAACAGGTCAATGGCATCATAAAAGCCTATTTGTCTTGTAAGCTCGCGTTCAATGGACAGAACAGCCAGATCCGACAATCTCACAATATCGACTGGCTCATGGTTGAACGGAGGTAATGTTTTATAAGTTTCATTTAGGATAAACTTTTTTCACACGATGCCACAGAAACACATATTGTCAGAAAGAATCTTAGAGTCAGCGTAAGATATGGCAATGATTCAAAAGTGTCTCACTTGATGATAAACCGTAGGAGTTGCAGTACAATCCATTGCTTGGCTTCCTCCAATTTTATTGTCGCTGCTCGTACGTGTTGCCTTAAACGTGGAATTTCTAGACAAAGGTCTTCTTCAGCTTATCAAACACAGTTGTAAGCTTGGTAACAGACAACTGTATTTCTTCGTCGTTGGCACAAATAATATAGTCTGGCTGAATGGCAGAAAAAGTCAGCAAAACGTCATTCACTGCCTTTCCTCTCGTATATAACTCCATATGAAACTGTCCAGACACTCTAAAATTGCTCTCTTGGTCTCCTGCTGCAATGACAATCCAGAATCTATTGCCTACTCTTCTGGTAATCTTCTATTTGATTCTCTTCTCCGTAGGGATATAACGTTCTTCACATTTCGCAAGTGCCTGCTGGACGGCATTGTCAAGAACCTTCGTACGATGCTCTTCCAAAAAGACCTTGAGATCCCTTAGTTTGGCTGCAGCCATGTTCACAGTAATACCTGGTGTTTGCATGTACTTCTGTGCTAAGTCGTCTTCTTGTAAAATGTCACCCCAGAAAAACAAGAACGAAATGAAAGAAAAGTCGCATATAGCTGGCAACAGATTGTGTGCAGCGTCTCTTGTCTCAACACTTTCTTCGACATCACACATAGCTTCATTGGCTTCCACAAATTAGTTAAACTTCTTTATAACTTGTTTCATTGCATCAGCATGTGCACTCCAGCGAGTTGTGGATAGTCTCTTCACTGTTAGACCTATGTATTTCACTAGTACTTACCAGCGATCGGTCGACAGAGCAAAAAGTGTGTACAGCGCCTCAAGACATCCAAAAAAAGTTACACAAGACGGATTATTAGCAAACGAATGTTTGCCACAAAAGGTTCAAAGAATGTTTGGAACAAGGTACAAAATTGCCTTTGGATTAATGTCTTTGATCTGTTGTTGCACACCACCGTGGATTTCAGCCATGCTTGCTGCATTTTCCTACCCTTGACCGCGACATAAGTGAATATCCAGTCGTTCGTTGTCTAGTTTCTAAAGGATATCGCTAATCAATGCGGTAGCTGTTTTACTTTTCAGATGAAAAAATCAAAGGAATGACTCCCGCATTTCAACTGTACCATCGCTGATGTGTACATATCTAATTACGGTTGATAATTGACCTGTATGCGAAATGTCCAGTCATATTTTCTGTATAGATTGGGTTTTTATAACAATTATATTTTCAGACTTTTTTCTCACCTTAGCATGGCTGAAAAATTTTGTTGGAGGTGACATAGTGTCACCCTCTATATGCTGTCACCCGGGGCTGTCCGCTCACTCGCCCCCCCCCCTTAGCTACGCCACTGATTGCAGATCATTTATTAGAACTTCGATAAAAAATTGCATGTATGTAAAATTAATTCTAGTGTTGTATAACCTAAACTCATTATATAGAATGTAATAAGGCGCAGTAGGATATTCTTCCTTCAGCCACAATCATTTTACTTTCTAAAAATACTTAAGAAACTCATCACATCATAATGAAATAGTAAGAATCTTGCATTGTCATCGGGTTGTGAGCTATATTAAAAGTGTCAGAGCTATAGCTTATCGGGAAGTAGTCTAAAATTGATTGCCAAATTCCGTTACTGTGCACTATTTTTAGCACCAGTAATTTCCCTTGATTTAGACAAGGTTGTAATCTTACATATTTAATTCTATTTATTAAGAAACTCATCAAATCATAATGAAATAGTAAGAATATTGCAATGTCATGGGGTTCTGAATTATATTGAAAATATCCGAGCTGCAGCATATCGTAAAGTGATCTAAAATTGGATTGCCGAATTCCAGGACAGACAAACAAACTAACAAACAAACAATCAAACAGACAAGAATTGAAGTTTAAAAAAAACGTTGTAAAAAGCCCAATGTAGCTCTTCAGCGGTTACACATCTACATTCGTATTTATTACACACTGCTCTACAAAATTCAAACAACTTTTGTGTTGATCTCATTTGTAAACTTAAAAGGTCAAGCTGAAGAAATGAAAGAGTAATTGGTGAGGTCAAAGTGCAGCGGTGACTCTGAGGTCAATTACTGGCCTAAAAATGGTGTACAGGCACACATTGCAGCTGTAAATCATAATGCTGGTTTTATGTATAAAATACTGTTAGCTTCTGATCTTTAATTTTGTAAAAAAAAATTGTTATTTACTGTACATTAGGTTGTAGTGAAAAAAAAAATATTTTTTTTTTATTCTAATAGCTTAAAATAGTTGCCAAATGGTCTAAGTAGTTACGGTCTAAAATATCTTTTATGTTGTGTAACGTTTACCGGTACCCTAAAGGCCTTTCAAATTTTAAAGCATACAAACTTTAAAGCATTATAACAATTTTGAATGAAATCAACATCTCAATAGTGATATTCGTAATGTTAATGTGCAAATATGAACTGATGAACTAAATTATGTTTATGAATCAATAATTTAACAATTTACACGTGACCCTTTTCATATTTTAAATTTTAAAGTATATTTTAATACCCACACAATAACAGTTCAAATAGATTTTTGGGGGAAAAATGTAAAAAACTGGGTCATTGGTAGAAGTTACTGAAATAAATATAGAGCTCAGTGGGAGCAGCATAATACGCAATGAAGGGTGGCCGGAATTTTCGACCCCGCGACAGTTCAACCCCGGGACAGTTAAACCCCGGGACAGTTAAACCCAGGACTATTCGACGGTGTCCACTGAAAAGAAATATTTCAATTATTATTTCTGTGTTTTAAATATGTTTATTAACAAGAGAGAGAGAGAGAGAGAGAGAGAGAGAGAGAGAGAGAGAGAGAAAGAAAGAGAAAGATATAGATAGATAGATAGATAGATAGATAGATAGATAGATAGATAGATAGATAGATAGATAGATAGATAGATAGATAGATAGATAGATAGATAGATAGATAGATAGATACATACATACATACATACATACATACATACATACATACATACATACATACGTACGTACGTACATACATACATACATACATGCATACATACATACATACATGCATACATGCATATACATACATACATATATACATACATACATAGATATATAAATGCATACATAAATAATACATATTTTATTTAACTAAAGTGATATGTTTAAGTTTTTTTTTCACTTTTCTTGAAATCATTTCATTGTATTTCCTACATGTCTAGATCCAAATCTCCGTGAGAAATCAACATGGAGGCACAAGGCTGTAAAAGTAAAACATTTTTTTAAATATATACCATAATTTTGCTTTTTAAAATAATATTTTTTATTAATTCTTCTCGGTTAATTTTGACTAGACTAACAATCCACAGTCATAATACATATATTGATGGCTAATAATTCATTATTTTGTACACCAGTTAATGAAAGATGTTTATATAACAACTTAATTTATTTTTATCTCTTTAGCTAAGTTATCTGGTCAGAAATCTCTAGCAAAAATTTTTGATAAAATTTACGGTAATTTGTTTATTATAGATTTTTACCAACTTTAAAAAAAAATAATTTAGCATGAATAGTTTTTTCTTTTGATTTTTTTTTCTTTTTTGAATATACAACCATCAGTTGATCCATTGTAATAAGAAAAAAATAACATGGAAATGATAAAAATGTATGTTTTGATTTTCGTATATTTTTTTTTGTTTTAAAATCATATATAATAATATTCATTTCCAGTGTGCGTTAAATCGAAAGCGGAAAACAAGAATTCAAAATGGCGTCATCCCCTGTGTCTCGATTCAATTTTTCTTTTTGATATTATCTACAGTTTTCAATAGTTTCTGTGCTTTTAATTATGAAATATCAAAAATTAATAATTAGCATATAATGTCATTCAAATCATTGTAGTTTTTATTACAACAGAGAATTTTAACATCGTCAGACGTAAACAATAGTAATAATCGAAAATCTCCGACGTCGGCGACGATAAGACTATTGACCGCGTATTCGTTTCTAATTTCGTAAATAAAGTCAATATAATATTTTAAAAAAGAAATTCTGCAAATTTCTATACTAATTAAGTTCTTAGCTTTTATAATATTTATTTTTTTAAAATAAATACGGCTTTGAATTATTTCTTAATTACAAAATAACAATACAGGCCTAAAAAACTAGGTCAAAAGGCAATGAAAACATAACCGAGCAATATTTTTCTTATAGTACATTAAAATGGCATCTAAAATTTGTTGGCGCGGTGGCAGGATGGTTATACAGCTTGTACAATGTTCACTTATATTCTGACTCTCCGGGTTCGATTTCGCCCAGTGACATTTATTTTTATCGTTTTGTTTTTTTTTTTCAAAATATATCCTTTTAGTTGTTTTAATGAAAAGTAACTAATTAGATCTCTTTGACATTTTTTTTACTTTAAATAATTTATCTTTTAGGATGTTGTAAGAAAAAGAAACAATAACTAATTAGATTTTTAATTATTTCATAACTTAAAAAAAAAAATTAACACAGAGGCGTAACTAGGGTGGGGGGGGTCTAAAATCGAAAGTCCCGCCAGGCCCCAGCTTGAGAGGTGACCCCCAAAATTATTTTTTACATTAAATATTAAGTACATAATCTCATGTCATGGTATCGAATGTCAAAATGCAGGGCCCCCAAATCCTTGGTTCGGCAATGGCTTTACAAGTCTATCTTCCTGCAAAGGCTTTGCGGGGTACAGCTAGTAAACTCTAAATCTATATTAAATAAAACAAATTTTGTTTCAGGTGATCATGAAACTCAGGTGTCTGAAGGTGGAGAAGCTGATCTACACAAACATCTTATTGTCTGTAAGAAGAATCCAGGTCATACACAGTTTATACCTGTCGATACATTCACAATAAACCATCTACCTGAATGTCATCGTGCCATGAATTTGTACGAGTTCATCAATGCAACTGCTGACCTTACAGTTAGAGTTGGTGTTAATATGACCAGTCCGGACAGACCAGAGTTTTGGCCAGACACAAAAGATCCATATCCATTTTACAACATGAGAGACAAAACAAACTTGAGATGTGGAAGTGGACTGGTGAGTGGGGTGGAGACGTTTACAGGCGGATATAGGCATCAATATGGAGATAAACATTGGAAGAACTACACAACATGTCCGTGTAATAAATGTCAACATTCAGACACAGTCAGCCATGTGTGGTGGGAGTTTTATGTGATCACAGCCACACATGTGGTGTTTGATGACAATGAGGCCAGTCACACGTCCTTGAGATTGTTTTATGATAGAGAAGACAGTCCAGTGGTCAGTGTTGATCAGATCAGAATTTTCGATGTAGACATTGAGAGAGACTGGTGTAGGTTGCAATGTGTGACGTGACAAAATTGTGGGAGATAAACTGTACAAGTTGTGGAGACATTATAATAAAGTCTGGTGGATAGTCTGTGACAAATACAAAATGTCTCGAGATGTGGACAATTTGAACTTTATAGTTTCGCATCCTCATGGATGTAATAAACAGGTCAGCGTTGGTCAATGGGTGGACAAACACGAGGTGGTTGATGGATTATATAAATTTACCTACACAACATGTACATGTCCGGGAAGTAGTGGAGCCTCAGTTAATTGTCTGGGGTATGAAGATGGTGTATTGTTATATCAACTGGTCCACAGAGGAAGTATAGATTCCAAACTTAATGTCAGCAGTGTTTGTCCTACCTAGCGAGTTGTTTGTAAACAGTCAATATGGCAATCATTTTTTTTTCGAATAATTAAAGTTTTTTCGAACATAAACATTTGATGTGTGTTGATAGTTGCCATAAATATACCTTATATTTCCATTTATTTTCCCTAATTCATTCTCCATTTCTTGTGTAGGGAGTGAAAAAAATAACAACTTGTGTTTTGTATTTTGTTTTCATTCAATCATCAAATGTCATGTTGTTTTATTGTTTGTATGTTCGTTGGTGATGTTTGTAAAATGCATATTGAACAAAAGTAAAAAAAAAAAAACTGCAACAAAAAAAAATTCTACAAGTTATTGATAACATATATTCATTTGACCAGATTAGCTCAACAGACTATATACTTATTGTAATTTAGGCACAAAAGTGTCACATTTTCCATATTTTTATGTAAATGTATTTGTACGGAATTTCCCGTTTGTCTAATACACACAATGGCTGATCTTTGTTTACTTTTACTGACATTGTCATTTACTGATAACTATGAAGTTGTTTTTTTTTCAATATAATTTTATAACTTTTTTTTTAGTATATATATATACATATATATATATATATATATATATATATATATATATATATGTTTGAATCTTACATTACATGTATATACATTTATATAACCTAAATATATACACTACTACAGTTTAAAAAGTGTATTTTGTACACATTAACCTTAAGCAGAATTTCTTCCTTTTCATTGGTTTTAGTGTCCACCACATGACCATTGTAATTTGATGTTATGACGTTGCTGTGTTGCTGTTGTTTATTGCATTACCCTCACTATACACACCTTGCACAGATCAATCACAAAATTAGCATACATTGATTACCAGTTTACACACCCTGCACAGATCAATCACTAAATTAGCATACATTGATTACTAGTTTACACACTCTGCACAGATCAATCACAAAAGTACCATACATTGATTACCAGTTTACACACCCTGCACAGATCAATCACTAAATTAGCATACTTTGATTACCATTTTACACACCCTGCACAGATCAATCACTAGTTTAGCATACTTTGATTACCAGTATACAAACACCCCTTTTAAAAGATCCATCACTTTTTTTTTTTACTTTACTGCACCATTTGTTTTATTTTTTAAATACAATCAAAGGTGAAACACTTTTACCAACAAATTGCGTCATAAGTAGATGGCGCACCATACATCGTGTGCCGCGTCATACAACATGATTTATTCATTTCATTTTTTTTTAAATTATATTATTCTTCCAAGATGTTGGGAAGGGGAGCAACTTAAGCTGTGTAAGCAGTGTCATATCTGATATAAACTTAAGCGGTGTAAGCAGTTTCATATCTAATATAAACTTAAGCTGTGTAAGCAGTGTCATATCTGATATAAACTTAAGCGGTGTAAGCAGTTTCATATCTAATATAAACTTAAGCTGTGTAAGCAGTGTCATATCTGATATAAACTTAAGCTGTGTAAGCAGTGTTATATGTCATATAAACTTAAGCTGTGTAAGCAGTGTCATATGTCATATAAACTTAAGCTGTGTAAGCAGTGTAATATGTCATATAAACTTAAGCTGTGTAAGCAGTGTCATATCTAATATAAACTTAAGCTGTGTAAGCAGTGTCATATCTGATATAAACGTAAGCTGTGTAAGCAGTGTTATATGTCATATAAACTTAATTTGTGTAAGCAGTGTCATATGTCATATAAACTTAAGCTGTGTAAGCAGTGTAATATGTCATATAAACTTAAGCTGTGTAAGCAGTGTCATATGTCATATAAACTTAAGCTGTATAAGCAGTGTCATATCTGATATAAACGTAAGCTGTGTTAGCAGTGTCATATGAGATATAAACGTAAGCTGTGTTACCAGTGTTATATCTCTATACTTATAAGACGCATTTGTTGTCTGTCTGTCTGTCTTTCTGTCTGTCTGTTCCCTTATAACTCAAGATCCAGACAACCAAGTAACGTGAAATTTGTAACACATACACATAATTACATGGGGAAGGTTATAGGATAGGTTTCGTTTCATCTCGATGGGTAATTTAATTGTAATTAATTATTTTTATTTTAGTATTTTATTATATTAAAGTAATCTCGACGGCGCCATAAATAAAATTCCTCTGTGACGTCGTTTCCCGATGATCGAATAGAACTTGCGCGCTGGTGCTGTATTGTGTCTTTGTGCTGCAAAGAATTGTTGTTGTTTTTTCATGCTCCCTAAGCAGAGAGAGGGAGGGAGGGGGAAGGACAGGGGGAGAGAAGGAGGGGGAGAAAGGGAGATGGGAGAGGGAGCAGGGATGAGAGGGAGATAGGAGAGGGAGGGAGAGAGAGAGGGAGGGAGAAAGGAAGGGAGGGAGGGGGGAGGGAGGGAGAGGGGAGGGGAGGGAGGGAGAGAGAGGGTGGGAGAGAGATAAAGAGTGAGGGGGGCAGGGAGGGAGAGAGAGGAAATGAGGGAGGGAGGAAGGCGGAGGGAGGGGGAGGGAGGGAGAGAGGTGGAGAGGGGAGGGAGGGAGAAAGGAGGGAGGGAGAGAGGGGTTAGAGAGGGAGAGAGGATGGGAGAAATGGAAGAGATAAAGAGAGAGAGGGGGCAGGGAGGGAGAGAGATGGAAGAGAGGGAGGGAGAGGGAGAGGGAGGGAGGGAGAAAGGGAGGGAGGGAAAGGAAGAGAGGGGGAGGGATGGAGGGAGGGAGGGAGAGAGAGAGGAAGGGAGAGAGGGGGTAGGAAGAAAACAGAAGGTAAACAGAAAACCTCATTTTAAACCAGGGCCAAGCCGGGTACTTGCAACTAGTATGATATAAACGCAAGCTGTGTAAGCAGTGTAATATGTCATATAAACTTAAGCTGTGTAAACAGTGTCATATGTCATATAAACTTAAGCTGTGTAGTCAGTGTCATATGTGATATAAACGTAAGCTGTGTAAGCAGTGTAATATGTCATATAAACTTAAGCTGTGTAAACAGTGTCATATGTCATATAAACTTAAGCTGTGTAGGCAGTGTCATATGTGATATAAACGTAAGCTGTGTAAGCAGTGTCAATTGTGATATAAACGTAAGCTGTGTAAGCAGTGTCATATCTGATATTGTTTATCAGATACGCAGATTCCCCTCAAATATGCGTCGCTATTTAACGTTTGAAACTGACTTTGATGTTTTACCAATTAATTAAGAAAAGAATGTTTACAATTTAAAAATGGAAGTTCATCTTTATAATTCTTTTCAATTTTACTTATTATGAGGGGGTTTTTTGGTGGATTTCTTAATGAGTTTTGGTTGTTTTTTTTACTAAAGTCAATGGCAACAAATAAAAAGTCATTGATGTTTGGTGTTGGCTATAAACATAGTTAACTTCCATTCGTATGCAGTACGGTTTATTTAATTCGACTGGCTTTAATTTAAGGATGCTATGTTTGAAATCTCTTCTTGTTTCCATACTATGAATTATGAATACATATAATATTTTATTTCAAATTGTCATTTTCATTAAATTGTCATCTGATAAATAGCGCGATAAGTGTTAAGTGTAGAGGAAGTGAAAAATGCTTCGCAACGTGTCTTGAAAGATAAGTTGTCTGTATTTTTGTGAGCGATGTTGTCGTTAAAGACTACCTACACTGTAGAATGTCACTGTGACACAATCTTAAAGTGTTATGTTTAACTGTTTGAATCGTGTAGCAACGTTATGTCAACATTCTATAGTGTAAAATCAGGACACGAAAAAACAAAACCTTATATTTTGACTTTGATTTTTCAATCATTGGTTCAAAAGAAGCATGCAACTGGGAAATAAACCGATTTTGTAGATGTGTCCATATTCATTTGTATGCTACTGGGTAATTCCACACTTAAACAATGTGTTAAAGTACACTGCGACACTTTGAACAACGAAAATGGATTGGGGGGGGAGGGAAGGGACTATCTTCGTTTCGAAAAGTTTTGCGTGTGAAGAGAATTTTTTTTTTTATTTTACTTTAGATACTAGCAAATGAAAAGCATCTACACAGCAACCAGGAAACGATATATATTTAAAATGTTTACCTATATGCATCGAAAAACAAATGTATGATCGTCTAATACGATTTTGGACAATTCAGATTTTATAATTATCTAGTACGATGAGATGTTGAAATATTTAGATTTATAATTAATACGATTAGATGTTGAAATATTTAGATTTATAATTAATACGATTAGATGTTGAAATATTTAGATTTATAATTATCTAATACGTTGAGATGTTGAGCTATTTAGATTTATAATTATCTAATACGTTGAGATGTTGAACTATTTAGATTTATAATTATCTAATAAGTTGAGATGTTGAACTATTTAGATTTATAATTATCTAATACGTTGAGATGTTGAACTATATAGATTTATAATTATCTAAGACGTTGAGATGTTGAACTATTTAGATTTAAAATTATCTAATACGTTGAGATGTTGAACTATTTAGATTTATAATTATCTAATACGTTGAGATGTTGAACTATTTAGATTTAGTAGTAGTAGTAGTATTTAGTTTTATAATTATCTAATACGTTGAGATGCTGAACTATGAAGATAATATATACCGCTAAATGAGCAATTCTTTTCGGTACCAGTCTATTATCCTCAGTACAATGACCAGGGGGGGGGGGAGGGGGGAACTCCTGAGACATGAACGGATATTTCACCATGACTGGAAGACATCTTTAAAGTTCATCGATGGACTAGAAATTATTAGTCTTGTTTGAAAATAAAGATAGCATTTCTAATTTTTTAATCATGTGTTGATATAAAAAGATTAATATAATGAAACCACCAACCTACCTGACTTTAATTTTATCGGCCATAGTGTTATAAAGCTCATTTCACCATCATTCGATAAATGCTAATTTCTTTAAAAAGTTAATCTAATTAAAAAAAACTTGGCGAAATACAGTCATATAAAAAGTGTTCAGTTTTCATATTTTTTTTAATTAAATACTGAGTTAATTTGTTTTTTAAGCGCTTTGTGACATCTTCATAATAAATCTATGACCCTCGTTTCACTCGTCCGCATGTAGACCTTTCATTTCAGCTGGCCACCTGCGGTATGACGTAATTGGGGCAGAGCGTATAAAACGAGCGAGATGGAACTATCGAATACATATGCATCCCATGCATTCTTATGCGCATATATATTACATACAGCAGCAAACAGCAGAAAGAGCGAGTGCAGTGGCAGCAGTTGCTGCGCAGCAGCAGCAGGCAGCAGCAGCAGCAGTAGGCGCAACGCAGCAGCAGCAGCAGCAGCAGCAGCAGTAGCAGCTAAGCGGCACAGTAACGGCAGCACGAATGGCAGCAGCAGCACCAGCGGCGTTAAGCCGTTGCTGTTAACAGGGCAGCGGCGAGCAGCGTTGTTAGCACCACCTCAGTAGCAGCAGCAGCAGCAGCAGCAGCAAAGCAGCATCATCAGCAGCAGCAGCAGCAGCAGCAGTGAACCGCAGCAGCAGCGGCAGCAGCAGGCGGTCACAGCAGCAGCAGTTGTTGTTGGCGGCAGCAGCAGCAGCAGCGTTGCAGCAGCAGAGCAGCAGCAGCAGCAGCAGCAGCAGCAGCAGCGGCAGCAGCGGCAGCAGCAGCAGCAGCAGCAGCAGCAGCAGCAGCAGCAGCAGCATAGCAGCAGCAGCGGCAGCAGCAGCAGCGTTGCAGCAGCAGCAGCAGCAGCAGCAGCGGCAGCAGCAGCAGCAGTGGCAGCGCAGCAGCAGCAGCAGCAGCAGCGCAGCAGCGGCAGCAGCAGCGGCAGCAGCAGCGGCAGCAGCAGCAGCAGCAGCAGCAGCAGCAGCAGCAGCAGCTGCGGCGGCAGCAGCAGCAGCAGCAGCGGCAGCAGCAGCGGCAGCAGCAGCAGCTGGCAGCAGCAGCAGCAGCAGCAGCAGCAGCAGCAGCAGCAGCAGCAGCAGCAGCAGCAGCAGCAGCAGCAGCAGCAGCAGCAGCAGCAGCAGCAGCAGCAGCAGCAGCAGCAGCAGCAGCAGCAGCAGCAGCAGCAGCAGCAGCAGCAGCAGCAGCAGCAGCAGCAGCAGCAGCAGCAGCAGCAGCAGCAGCAGCAGCAGCAGCAGCAGCAGCAGCAGCAGCAGCAGCAGCAGCAGCAGCAGCAGCAGCAGCAGCAGCAGCAGCAGCAGCAGCAGCAGCAGCAGCAGCAGCAGCAGCAGCAGCAGCAGCAGCAGCAGCAGCAGCAGCAGCAGCAGCAGCAGCAGCAGCAGCAGCAGCAGCAGCAGCAGCAGCAGCAGCAGCAGCAGCAGCAGCAGCAGCAGCAGCAGCAGCAGCAGCAGCAGCAGCAGCAGCAGCAGCAGCAGCAGCAGCAGCAGCAGCAGCAGCAGCAGCAGCAGCAGCAGCAGCAGCAGCAGCAGCAGCAGCAGCAGCAGCAGCAGCAGCAGCAGCAGCAGCAGCAGCAGCAGCAGCAGCAGCAGCAGCAGTAGTGGTAGTAGTAGTAGTAGTAGTAGTAGTAGTAGTAGTAGTAGTAGTAGTAGTAGTAGTAGGCATCCGTCCATCTCGGAAGATGATGGTAGCGCTCTAGGCTAGTCATCAGTCGTGTTTTTGAAGACAGGATTTGGAATGATGACTCAGCAGACCGATCCTGGATCGACAGACTCTACTGCAGTGACCTCAGTTGAAGCTGGATGTAGGGTTGAGGGCCTGTTTCTGCTGTGTAATCTTTCTTTTTTGTGTATATATATATAAATTATATACTATTAGAGGGTTGCCGTGCGAGTCAAGGGTTGGAATAAAATGGGAATGTTTTCGCCATATTACTCACAATCCGTGGCATCAGTGTATTAGTCACCTAGCTGCATCCTACTGTCCCATGTGACCATTACTTTACAGACCATATTGTGGATGAAAGTAAGGCACCAGAAAAAACAAGCAATTTAAGTCTTTTCCGTTTCGGACAAAGGACATTTTAGAGCATTTTCGGACGGAATCCGTATTTTTGTTTCCGGGTTACAGCCATAAATATTGCTCCACGCATATGGATTGAAATAAATTTAGAGAGGGAAGTAATCATGTTGAATAACTATTACAAAAATAAATAATGATTACGCCCCTTTGATTAGCTTTTATTATTTATATTTAAAATATAAGCAAAAACGGTATATAAGAGACTCTTATATTTTGGCCCTGAGAGGTCAGATCGCAAAATGGACTTTTGATGTACACTTGGCAGGCCAAGACCTACAAAATGATATATAAATCATGGGTCTAGGACTTATGGCTGCTGAGATATAAGGTGCTTTTTGTTAATATAGCTTATATAGTAAAAAAACGGTACATTATAAGCCCCCTTTTACGGCCCTCAGAGGTCAGATCACGAAATGAACTTTTGCTGCACACATGGCAGGCCAAGACCTACTAAATAATATATACAACATGGGTCTATGACTTATGGTTGTTGCGATCTAGGTTGATGACGGACAGACAGACAGACAGTCAGACAGACAAAATGGGGACAAAAAGACCGTTCATGTAGTGTATAAAGTATCTAAGACGTACACATCTCATCCTGAAATAAACTTTAATAAACAAATACTGGTCCTGGGCAGTTCTTTCTGTTACTGTTATTTGTTGTCTCAGCTGATCACGCTCAGCTACAGCGAGGACACACCCAGCGGCCATATCAAACCACTATTAAAGTTAATCTCTGTCACGTGCAAGTTGGGGTTATGGCCAATCGATGGAAAGAGCTTGACATAACCACGTGATTTTTGCTTTAAAAAGTGTGCCTAAGCGACGCTTGTTTACCACTTCTCTCAGCAAACGAACTCCTGACATCTACAGTCATGTAAGTCTTAATCCATCGGGTCCAGTATCCTTGGTTTTTTCTTTGTTATTTCAGACAAGATGTAGAGCTACAACATTTTCCTGATTTCATATTTATGTATGAATAATTCAATTAAAAAATGTTTTTCACAGCCGCAATCAATGTTTCCTACGACCGCATGCGACCCCACATACAAGGTTGTTCCCCACTGAAATAGACAATTTTTATTTCTTTCAACGTATAATCAACCTTACAAAAAGTATTTTCTAATTCTTCTTATTAAGTTATAAAAAATTTAAAATAAATATATAAAAAAATACATTTGTATGTTTAAAAGTATCTCACTTTCCATATTTGTTTGTATTTATTTTGTTACATAATTTACTGTTTGTCAAATACACAGCATGGCTGCTCTCTTTTTACTTTTGCTTTTACTGACATTGTCATTTACTGATAACTATTTTATAATGTTGTTATTTTCAATATCATTTTTAAGCTTTTTGATTAGACCGTATTTTACATATATATATATATATATATATATATATATATATATATATATATATATATACGCATACAAACGGCTACACATACTGATAAAAGGTGTTATGTTATTTCTTTTTCTTACATTTGTATCCTTGAATGAGATCAGTTAGAGTCCAATAGGGGAGGGGATCATATCCATCCACAAAGTAAAGATATACTTTTTTTTTTAAATAAATAACTAAATCATGTTTTATAAATTTAAAATCATTTAAATCATGCAAACTGTTTCGCGAAAAATGACATCAGAGTAGAGCGCCAAACGACATCAGAGTATAGTCAAAAGAAAAGAATTCATTTAGCCTGTACCGATCGACCTCCCAGTTTGACTTATAATTATCACTGATCGATGAGCAGGTATATTTTTCTAATGCAGCCTCCATTGACTTGTTTGGCTTACTGTGACAATGCTATTAGTTGGTGATATTAATAAACAGAGATTGTATATTTACATAAAGTAAAGGGGTGTTTTTATAGGTTTATAAAAAAATATTTAAATTGTCTTTAACATTTAAGGGAACTTCGCGTACTCAGCATTAACACGGTATCGCCGAAATGGATTGGCTAGATATTATTTCCTTCAGTAGTAACAATATAGACCTTTATTAAGAATTATAATAATCTTAAATAATAGCAACACGCGAGCAAAACTGAAGAGCTCTACTACAGCTGTTTAGATATTAAGTCATAGACACAATAGATTAGTATGTGCTCAAATTGTCGAGAATAATGTTTCCTGACTATGTGTCAGCCTATACTAAACATTATTAAAATAATCACATAAAGTATTAATTCACTAATATGAATTTCAAACTGTGTATAAAGTTCAAATCTCTTACAATGCAAAGTACTTATCTGGTTGAACATAGTACATAAATCGTAGGCCAATACGGACGGACAGACGAACAAAACGGAAACAATAACGCATTCGACTTCTCGAAAATGCGCTAAAAAATATCTCCACGTAAGCCTCCGAAGCTGGTGCATTCAATATATCTAAAGCCAATGGTGCAAGCAACGGAATTGTTTTTTGAACGTTCTGTGATTGCCAATAGCTTAAACCATTGCCATCCTCAGTGACAGCTGTGGCAGCTTCTTGATAGTGCAACAAATAATATGCCAGTTCGTCTTCAGGCCCGCGAACTGCTGATATAATATTATAGATGGGTGTGGTGTTCGCAATGTGTTGCGTCAGGGATTTGAAGCACTTGAGAGGAGGTCCAGATGTAGTCAGGGCTGTTGAACCAACGCTATCGGGAGACGCAGTTGCTGTGATATTTCGGTTAGGAATAAGCTGACCAGCAGCTGAATTCCACCGAGTGTCACCGGGTGTAACGAGATACGTGACGATTGCCGCAGCCAAAGATGAGCGATTTCGTTAGTTCTAGATAGCTACTAATTTAACCAGGAAAAATTGCTTAATAGTAACAGTTCTGCTGAATTAGACATATATCTTGAAATTAAGTCATCAAAAAGGATGTCATTAACAGCCTACCCAAGCATTAAGAAAGTATACCTGCCCCTGCAACTGAACTCTGGACTTACGGCTAGTGCTGCAGTTGAGCGATTGGTTTCATTCGGTGGGCGTGTTTTTATGTCATTACGTTCTAGGCTAAGCAATGATCATTTTGAAATGATGGTCTTCTTACGTGCTGCCAAGTGGTGAAGTGATTAGCATTAAAATTGTGCTTTGGCAATGTATCCTATTGTTTTTACATTTATTGGAATAGTATCGGTTTCGATTTTGGCAATACATTTTTACTTTATATTTGTATTGGTATTTGCGATATTATTATTATGAAGTATTGGTATCGGTATTGACGATACAAATTTTAGAGTATTGTTAACAACCCTGCTTATATTATCGCCCAGTTGATGCGCATTCACGACCATCAAAGAAATTAGGTATGTCCTAGGTCATAATAATTTCGTAGAATAGATAGTTCGCCCGCAGACCGCAGTACCAGAAAAAACGATAAATGGGGATTTTAGTTTTTATTTCGTTGGGGAGTTTTAGTTTCAATTTTTATTCAGTCTTCTGTCTACCAGATTTAGTTTTCGTCTAGTTTTAGTCTTGATGCTAATTTTAGTTTTAGTTTTAGTTCTCGTTGACGAAAAGTTAACATTTCCGTTAACAAAGGTTTTAGTTTTAGTTTTCGTCGACGAAAACAACTCACTACTAACTCCCCATGCGGCCCAATTCAATCACACCTTTACTCCTCCCATCTATTTCAAACTATTGAAATATGTAATTCCACCTCTTTCTTTCTCTCTCTCTCTCTCTCTCTCTCTCTCTCTCTCTCTCTCTCTCTCTCTCTCTCTCTCTCTCTCTTTCTCTCCTCGCCTTCCACAATTCTAGTTTACAATGCTGCAACAAATATTTAACCGAGATTTACTGAGCGGGTTACAGAAGTTCACGAAGGTGATAATTGATTATAAATTTCACAAAAGACAGAATTGGTCTACCACCCGTGAATGTAATAAAATTAAAAGCCTGTTAAAAAGATTGCAAAGTATCCAATGTATATACATAAAAATAAAAACATGCTAATTTCATCTCTAACATTCAATTTAACTGTGATCACTACCATAGCCATGGACTGAACAAACAATAAAAAAAGCTCAAGTGTTTTAGCAGAAAAAAATAGCCTAAAGTTCATTGTTTTACTTTCTGATGACTATGATTAAATATATAGTTGTGTTGAACTGAAACTTAAATATATATATAAATTAAGAATGTTATGTTTATGTTTGGTAGTTTACAAAGTCCAAAGTCAACACATATCAAGTACAAGAAATAAGAGTAAAATACCAAGTATTATTTTAATAAGCCATAAAAAATCATTAGCAAATACTGGCAGGCCTAATATTAAAATTATTTGAGAAAGTAAATATAAATTAATTGAAATGAATCTATCTAACTCTAGTTATTTAGAATAAATGTTTTTTTCTTATATATAAATGATGATTAAAATGGTTATACTACAAAAAGTATGTAAATTAGCCAACTGATATTTACTAATAACTAATTGCTAGTATAATAGACAATTAAACTTGAGAAGTAGTATTAGAAAGTGTATAAGTTTAAATTTAAAAGTCGACATTAGTCAACATATATCAAGAAATAAAGAAGTCAACATTAGTCAACATATATCAAGAAATAAAGAAGTCAACATTAGTCAACATATATCAAGAAATAAAAAGTCAACATTAGTCAACATGTATCAAGAAATAAAAAGTCAACATTAGTCAACATGTATCAAGAAATAAAAAGTCAACATTAGTCAACATATATCAAGAAATAAAAAAAGTCGACATTAGTCAACATATATCAAGAAAAAAAATGTTTTGTCTAGTAGCCCTATTATTTGTAATTACGTCTAAAATGAAAGGCTTACAAAAATATTTTTTTTTAAATATAGGATGATTATTCAACAAAACAGTGTGTACATTTAAAATTAGACTCCTTGGTTAATACACTATAGTCTATAGTCTAGTATAGTGTTTATGAGAGGGCGTTGGTATTATTCAACAAAACAGTGTGTACATTTAAAATTAGACTCCTTGGTTAATACACTATAGTCTATAGTCTGGTATAGTGTTTATGAGAGGGCGTTGGTATTAAACGAATAATATTCATGCAGATACAGATGTCCAGAAATTACTTGTAAATCAGCTTTATTTTTATAAAAAGTTTAATAAAATAACATGTTTAAAATCTATACCATGCCTTGAAATAATTATCTTATTGTTCTGTTTTGATTTATAAAAAAATATATAACTTAAATAGCGATAGGCAGCTATTAATAACATTAAACATAATACTTGAACAGCCGTAGGCACTTAGTCTTAGTATTTGTCTATTTAAACACAGTATAAAACTAAAATGTTTCACAAATTGTGATTTCTGTGACCTACTCATTATTTTTTTCAGCACGATATAATTCACTTTTCTCTTTAAATTTGGGTAATTTTTTTTTGTTCACAATAAAATAAATATTGTATAAAATGTTATTGTTTTAGTAATTGAATGGGTGTCGTCAAAACGTCCATTTTGTATTGTTTACAACGTGTTTTTTTTCAGAAGGTGCGTCAAAAACAGGTCGTGCCGTTTGTGTTGTGGTAATAAAAGATTGGTTCGTGACGTCATACGGTTTTCAGACGACGGCCGCATGACGCATAACAACGCAGAAAACGAAGCGGTGTGTTGGGGGTTTAACACAGGCTGAGATCATAAGAAAATCTGCCGTACACAGTTTGAGACTGTACCCGAAGAAAGTATGATGTACACAGTTTGAGACTGTACCCGAAGAAAATATAATGAACACAGTTTGAGACTGTACCCGAAGAAAGTATGCTGTACACAGTTTGAGACTGTACCCGAAGATAGTATCATGTACACAGTTTGAGACTGTACCCGAAGAAAGTATGATGTACACAGTCTGTGACCCGAAGAAAGTCTGATGTACAGTTTGTGACCCGAAGAATGTCTGATGTACACAGTTTTGAGACTGTACGCGAAGAAAGTATGATGTACACAGTTTGTGACCCAAAGAAAGTCTGATGTACACAGTTTGTGACCCAAAGAAAGTATGATGTACACAGTTTGTGACCCAAAGAAAGTCTGATGTACACAGTTTGTGACCCAAAGAAAGTATGATGTACACAGTTTGTGACCCAAAGAAAGTCTGATGTACACAGTTTGTGACCCAAAGAAAGTATGATGTACACAGTTTGTGACCCAAAGAAAGTATGATGTACACAGTTTGTGACCCAAAGAAAGTCTGATGTACACAGTTTGTGACCCGAAGAAAGTCTGATGTACACAGTTTTGAGACTGTACCCGAAGAAAGTCTGATGTACACAGTTTTGAGACTGTACCCGAAGAAAGTCTGCTATGAAACCCAAAACGTGTTTATATTTCGCCTTAAACAGTTTGAATATGGTGCCCCCCCCTACCCTAACTGTAGAACAATTTCAGCTCAGAGGCCCCGACAAGTGTTAAGATTGTCAGTCCTCGTGCCTGGCAAAAATAAATATCTCACCACCTTAAAAAAATAAATTAAAATATTTTAGCGACTTTTTTACATGCGCTGTCTTGATGAAATTTCAATAGCAATCATATCCAAGTCCGGGAGAGTCCCACTCAAACAAAACCCAAACCCACGGGACTCCCGATAAATTTATTTCCAGTCCCGCGGGACTCCCACGAATCCCGATCCCGTGCAGCTCTCTAGTACAGACACTGGTGATTCTACTTGGTCCAGTCTGTTAATCTGTCTTTCAAACTTTTGTCTTTCTTTGTTTGAGAGGTTGCAACCATATCAACTCATTTTAATTTATGTTTTGAAAGGAAGTAGCTACTTGAGTAATCAATATACGCCCTAGATGGTCATAGTTTGTCATAGTCTGGATGTATGTGTACGTGGTCACATAAAGCTCATACATTTTTAGTCGTTTTATGTTTACTATCAACGGAATTTAGTGGAGAAAAACACAGAACAAAATTATTATGTTCAACTTTAATTGTCTAGTCTACATTACATTTAAATAAGACGTAGCAATTAATTATTGTTATACCTGTAATATGAGATATTTATATATCCGTGTTTATGTATTAAGACATTATGATATGTATAAGATTACAAACTGAAGATTTCGAAATGATGTTTCTAGTGCTGTAGTAAATTAAATCAGAATTAAGACTCATCAACAATTAATTTTAGTTATGTACTAACGTAATTTTTCCACTGTCAATTTTTTCCCAGCTAATAATTTTGTCTGGTAAGTATCATTTTAAAATAAATATGTTCTTAAATTATTTATACTCATAATTAGACAACAAAACCTTGAATCAGATTGTCATTTACTAATGGATGGTGTATAACTAATTACTGATGTATAACCAACGACTGGTGTACAACTCATGACTGGTGTATAACTAACAACTGGTGTATAACCAACGATGTTGTATAACTCATGACTGGTGTATAACTAATAACTGGTGTATAACTAATGGATGGTGTATAACTAATGGATGGTGTATAACTAATGGATGGTGTATAACTAATGGATGGTGTATAACTAATGGATGGTGTATAACTAATGGATGGTGTATAACTAATAACTGATGTATAACCAACAATGTTGTATAACTCATGTCTGGTGTATAACTAATAACTGGTGTATAACTAATGGATGGTGTATAACTCATGACCGGTGTATAACTAATAACTGGTGTATAACAAATGGATGGTGTATAACTCATGACTGGTGTATAACTAATAACTGGTGTATAACTAATGGATGGTGTATAACTAGTGGATGGTGTATAACCAACGACTGGTGTATAATCTGGAGATCTAGGCTATATAATTTTGGGTGCCTTTCATCCCTTATAAATGACCATTTTTTCTCGAGTCACATAACGTCTCAAGACACCGGACAAACGTACATTATGGGGATCTAGGCTATATACTTTAGGTTGCCTGGTGTATAACTAATGACTGGTGTATAACTAATGTCTGGTGTATAACTAATGACTGATATATAACTATTGGATGGTGTATAACTAATGACTGGTGTATAACTATTGTATGGTGTATAACTAATGGCTCGGTCATGTCAAAAGAATGGACGCAGGCCGCATCCCGAAGGATCTACTCTATGGCGAGCTTGTTACCGGCAAGAGGAAAACAGGGCGACCTAAAATGCGCTACAAAGACACCTGCAAAACAGGATATGAAACAGTGCTCCATTAACCCCAACTCCTGGGAGCGCCAAGCAGCCGACCGCCAGTCCTGGAGGTTCGCTGTCCGGCAGGGTTCATTGCGCGCAGAGGCTGAACGACAGGATAATGCTGCCCTGAAAAGAACAAGGCGGAAGCGAAAAAAACAACAGCTACAACAACAACTACAACAACCAACTATTTTCAAGTGCGACAAGTGAGGCAGGGATTGCCACTCCCGAGTCGGACTGCACAGCCACTCCCGGCGGTGCTTGTAGACTCAACTTAGCTACACCATCGTCTCTCGAGACGGACGGATGCCGACGATGATAACTAATGGATGGTGTATAACTAATGACTGGTGTATAAATAATGGCTGATGTATAACTAATGACTTCCTCAGTGTCGGTGTCGGAACTGTATCCTTCCCAGATTCGTTGTCGGAGCTGTATCCTTCTCCACTGTCGGTGTCGGAGAAAATAAAACCCTGAAGTAACCAATAGCGAGGGAAAAACAATATGTAGAAAGATGAAAAAACGTCTACACTATTTAGTGGCCGTTATATGAATTAAATATAAACATTGTTTCTTTATATAACACTTTTAGTTAAACACTTATTATGTCTTTGGAAGCCACTGGTAAAGACTTGGAGATACATGTGAAATACACGTGGGATACAAATCAAAACAGATGTCGGGTTTCACACAGCATCATATATGGCTGCAGGTAGTTTTGGAAAATGGATAGGCTAATTGGGCAGGGCAAAGGAAATGCAAACTAGGTGACCACTAGAAGTCCCATTGCCATAGAGCCCCCTATAAGTAAAAGTCTATAAAATATTTTGCTATGGGGGAAAATCATCAGTAAAAGTCTATAAAATATTTTGCTATGGGGCTAATCATAAGTAAAATACTATCAGATGTTATAAAATGGGACCCATCTAGGGAATTATCTTATTTACCTATCCATAATAAAAATATTTTAGTTCCCCATTTTACATGCATTGTTAGGTGACTCGATAAAAAATGGTCATTTATAAGAGATGAAAGGCACCCTAAACTATATAGCCTAGATCCCCATATTGTACGTTTGTCCGGTGTCTTGAGACATTTCTTTATCTAAGCCCCTAATATTTCATACCTTTATCTAACACCGCCAAGTTATATTTGCCCGGGGACCAAAATTTTACCAGAAAATGGCCCACAAAGGCGGCATAACAGTTCTATTTTGAAAGTTGAGGGATATTTATGTAATATCAATTAAATGTCTCGTGTGACTCAACATTTGAGAATTCAAGTGCAATAAATGTCAAAAATTGTTATCAGACCAAATTTTGCCAATTTGTCAACACCCAAAAATACCTTAGCATGTTCTCATTATGGCGGATTTTCTAGAGCGGACACATACTCATTTACTGAGAACAAGTATTACATTCAAATCGTCCTTTTGTCTAAACGTGAAACAGTCGTTGGAGAGGCAAAAAGTGCATTAAATGTTAAATCAAATTACGATCAGTGCAGCAGATGTGGTTATGATATTTAAATGAAAAATGCGGGAATTTTTTTTTAAAATAATTGGGAAATGTGATTTCAATCAAATATTGGAGTAGTATGATTAACATTGATAGATAGGTTTAAAAGTATTGTTGATGACCTCGTAGTAGGTGATAACTGACTTATGTAATTCACTGTGGGAAGTCTTGCTACAGGTCTACGAAAAAAAAATATAAAAAATGCTGAGTTAATTTTATAATGTATCTATTGAAAATTGATTCAGAAAAGGAATTATGCATTATTGTCTTATTATAGATCTTTTAATGGTCATTGTTCATCATTGTCTTATTAAGGAACTTTTAAACGTGATCAGGCAAAAAAGTTACATGTGAATCTTAAACTTCAAATAAAAGTGGTGCCAAATGCGTCAATTTATCATAAGTATTGTTACGACCTCTCGGTGCGCACCGTACAGTCTACAGAGTGAACGCGATGACGCAGTAGTGACAGTGACGTAAGAAGCCGGCAAAAGAGTGGCCATGTTGCCGTTGTTGTTGTTTTTATAGATATTAGTAAATACTCTTGGAATCCACGCCTGTGTGTTGTTTTGATTTTATAAACAGAATTTTAAGAGTTATAACATTGGTGTCAGAGGTCGAAATTTCTTTTCTAAAAATGTTCGGTAAGAAATTAAACAAACTTTTAGTTAGAGAGTTAAAGGAAGAATTAGAAGAAAGGGACCTTCCAACTAAGGGCAACAAACAACAACTGTTTAATAGACTTAATGAAGCTCTTATTGATGAGGGAATGGACCCGGAGAGCCACGTTTTTACCACGGAAATCGGGCAGTTAAGAAATGAAGTGAGAGAATTTCGTTTAACATTAAGAGACGAAATAGGAGATCTGAAGGAAGATCCCAAAACTAGAACCGAGAAAGCAAAGATTGAATTACCAAAAGTGAAAGTAGTGAATGAAACGACAACAAAAGAAAAAATGACTCATCCAGGAAGTGGTACCTGAGGATGTGGTCATCCATGAAGTGGTACCTGAGGATGTGGGCATCCATGAAGTGGTACCTGAGGATGTGGTCATCCAGGAAGTGGTACATGTGGATGTGGTCATCCATGAAGTGGTACCTGAGGATGTGGTCATCCATGAAGTGGCACCTGAGGATGTGGTCATCCACGACGTGATACCTGATGATGTGGTCATCCAAAACGTAGCGCACGAGAAGGAACTAATCCAAGAAGAGCCGCCCAGCGATCTGAGCCCCTGTGAGCATGATCGGTCTGCAGAATGTCTGAAAGCTTGTTGCAACCGCTGCCCTGGTTACCTTGAATGTCCAGACAACTTAACAGAGTCTGATAAAAACAACGTCAAGAACAATAAACCACAACTAAACAAAAACCACGAATGATGGCACTGCAACGGCAAGACCCCTACAGGTCTTAATTGCGTGCACAATCTACCGCGCTTCGATAACAAGAAAGATTTGGTGACCCGTGAAGAGCCACCTGAGACGTTGGTGACCAGTGATGAGCCACCTGGGACGTTGGTGACCTGTGATGAGCCACCAAAGACGTTGGTGACCAGTGATGAGCCACCTGGGACGTTGGTGACCTGTGATGAGCCACCAAAGACGTTGGTGACCAGTGATGAGCCACCTGGGACGTTGGTGACCTGTGATGAGCCACCAAAGACGTTGGTGACCAGTGATGAGCCACCTGGGACGTTGATGACCCATAAAGAGTCCCCTGAGGAGCTGGTGACCCATGAAAAGCCACCTGATGAGTTGACGACCCATGAAGAGCCACCTGAGAAGTGGGTGACTCGAGTTGAGCCACCCGAGACACTTGTGAACCAATATGAGCCACCTGAGGAGCGGAGACGAAAGGTTCAGAGGAGCGAGGAGCGAGGAGACCAGCAGAGCGCATCGGAGCAGAGGCGAACGAAGCAGGACAGAGATGATACATTCATCCTAGCTCTGTCAAACGCAAAACATGTGTTACTGCTACAACGTGTGTTTCGTCATCGTCATGTTATTCTGCAACAACAAGAGCTTGATTTTGTTGGGCCTCATCAATGGAGGTCAGTATCCCGAACGCCTGCACCTGCGAGAAAACCTACCTGGTGAACAGCCAGATTGCTATGGGGACGAACACGATCCTCCCCGCCCCACCACGGGGATATTCAATCTCCACAGCCTGACAAAAGACATGCTCTGGTTCATGTGGACAGACTGTACAGATACTGTTGTGAGAACGGACCTGTCCGGGACGGACAGATTTAAGAGGGGGGCAGTGTTACGACCCCCTCGGTGCGCACCGTACAGTCTACAGAGTGAACGCGATGACGCAGTAGTGACAGTGACGTAAGAAGCCGGCAAGAGAGTGGCCATGTTGCCGTTGTTGTTGTTTTTATAGATATTAGTAAATACTCGTGGAATCCACGCCTGTGTGTTGTTTTGATTTTATAAACAGAATTTTAAGAGTTGTAACAGTATTATAAGTAAAATTTTTACTCTATTCAATCGATTGCTCTGTGAGCTTTTGTTAGAGTATAAGTATACTGAGATATTATTTATAGCACTTTATCATTGAACTTTTAAAGATATGTTCTCAATAGAAAATATAGATTTTCCAGCTTTACCCTGCAAAATCATTTGCATAGAGATGGACTATTGTTCAGTTTTGAAATCTATTTTTTGTGTGGTGAACGAATTTAAAAATCTTATTAGTTGTTGTTTCTTTTCCTTTCCGTGAGACTTAAACGAACATGAACCCAGCTAAGAAGGAAGTATTTTAGCCATTTAGTGAAAATTCACACTTATGTTGAATGTTTGTATTTCAAAATTGCTCGACAATTTTGCACTTTCACTTTGTGCAAGTCTTTTCATATTCTTTTTATTATTAAAAATAATTCAAAGCACTTTATCTATATAAATCTCTTCGTCGCTCAAACATGCGAGACACCACGTAGCAAGACGCAAGTCTATAATTAGATAGATAGATTAGTCAAGCTTGCGGAATTCCTGAATTGATCAAAGCAAGCAAGACTCATTCAGCATTTAACAACGTTCGACAACTCGCGTGGTTTTCTATTTTGTTTGCAAAATTATTTTTTTTTTAAGTTATGAACGAAATTAAAAATCTAATAAGTTGTTGTTTCTCTTCCTTATCAACATCCTAAAGTAGTGGTTCCCAAACTTTTTTGAACCATGGACCCGTTTTATAATCAAAACTTGCCCACGGAAGCACAAGCGAAAAAGCTACAAAAATGCATAGGATAATTTTTTTTTTTAATTAATTGATTTGTGTCGCAAATCAATGTCTTTGCTTTCCAGAAATATCAACACTGAATCAAAGAGCGCATAAAATAACCGTGTCTATGTTTTTGTTTAACTAAATTGAAAAGTTGTCTCCCTTGTAAGAATGCTTTAAATTACGTTTGTTGAACGAGTAGGGATAGCAAAGACTCGACTCTTGAATCAATGGAAGAGTACTGAGAGTGACCAGAGACTCAGTGGATGGATCATAGGGGTTCTCTAGTCAGGAAAAAAAAAACATTACTTGCGAGGGTGGTGGTACTGTGGTCAATGAGGACTATACGAGACCGCAGTATTCACAGCTGGCAGTGGTGACGGATGTGGTCGGCACACAACACCCTTCCACTCCGTCCCACTCAAGCACACCTGCGCAGCTTGCTATTTCCGGCTGAGGGTACAGGCACACTACACCCTCCCCTCTGTCCGAGTGGCAGGAAAAACCCCTTTCCTTGCCATTCTGGCCGACCGGCAGTACACACACCCTGCTGGTCTGGCCGGTTTGGCAAGGAGTAAAACCCATCTTTCTGCCGTCCCTGCAGATGATAGCGGGCACAATCATCCCGCCGCTCTGTAGGGACGGCAGACGTGCATCAGCGCCGCCAACAGTGCTGGTGTGGTAGGCACACATCACTCTACCATACTGGCAATGGCGGCGATTTAAAAAAAAATAAAAAAAAAACATAGTATCGATGGCCATCCATGCCTCTACGTTAACAGCTAATACACTTGTACAAGAAGAAAATTCACTTTTCAACATAATAACATTGTTTAGTATACACCATTTGTTTCAGAATAGTTGTAATTTTATTTGGAGAAATAATCCAATGGGTCATCTATTGTTAGACAGGGGAGGAGAGGGGGGGACTTCCTCACGGGTTATTGTTTATTTTGTACTTATACAATGATATGTATTTTTTTAACGTCAAGGTGGTCAGGGCAGACAATACACCCCCCCCCAACTAACTCTGTCACTATCTGATATCCTCTGGAGTTGGATCTGTCCTCGGGCTATACAACAGCTTGAACGCCGTTTTGTAACTTTTATAATGTATGACATGAAAATATGACAAACTTATAACTTCCAGGTGCTCGGTTCTTTTGTACATTTCGCAATGTGTATTGGAAGTAATCTATTATTATACTATATTCATTGATAAATTGTACGATATATATTTATTGATAAATTGTATGATGCATATTTATTGATAAACTGTAATAAATATTTATTGATAAACTGTAAGAAATATTTATTGATAAACTTTAAGAAATATTCATTGATAAACTGTAAGATATATTTATTGATAAACTGTAAGATATATTTATTGATAAACTGTAAGATATATTTTTTGATAAACTGTAAGATATATTCTTTGATAAACTGTAAGAAATATTCATTGTTAAACTGTAAGAAATATTCATTGATAAACTGTAAGATATATTTATTGATAAACTGTAAGATATATTTATTGATAAACTGTAAGATATATTTATTGATAAACATCAAAATTTCATATTTTTCTACAATACTAAATATAAAACTATATTTTTAACTGGAAATATATAACTAGTATAGAAATATAATATATTAAATGATCTTTAACTCGCGCCAAGCGCACAATACCTTTTTATGGGGGGCCCCCCCATATTCGAAGACCTTATAATATATGTAAAATAAACCATTCGGCTTACCTTTGTGAGTTGCGCCCTGGGCATGATGCTCTCCCCCCCCCTTGTCCACCCCTCGCTACGACTCTGAAGTGAATTCGTCAAGCTGTAAAGAAATTCAGATGTTTTTTAAGTAATCACATAAAGAATTTTCAACGGACTGAGCCATTTCGTCAATCTGTCTTTGTACTGTATTTATAACTCAGTGGAATTTTTTTATAATGTCGAAATGTGGTTTGTGTAAAACTGTGGGGTTACAACTGGTAAAATAAGGTCTTCATCAATAATTTCCTGGACTTTGCAATCAATAAGAAGCATGCAGTCATCATCATCTTGCTTAGATGTTGTCCCAGTGAATTGTTGCAGTGACGCTTCTCGGCCTTTTTGCTAATATCAAAGTTTAGTATCTGTACTGTAATGGATCTTATCCATTTGGCTAACCTGGTCTAGAAGGCATACCATAGTCTGTGGGTAAAAGATCATTGGGACCAGGGGAAAAAAAACTTTTTTAGCGCCAGTGTAGGTACTGTGTTCAATGAGGATAATTCGAGACAGTGGTATTCACACCCTTTCACGCTGTCCCACTCAAGCAAACCGTCGCAGCCTGCCATTTCTGGCGGGTAGTCAGGCACATTACACCCTCCCCTCTGTCCGAGTGGCAGGAAAAAAAAACCCTTGCATTGCCATTCTGGCCGATCAGCAGTACACACACCGTGCTGGTCTGGTCAGTCTAGGCATGTCTTAATAACCGTTTTCTATGCCGTGTCGGCAGATTGTGGGGAAACAATATAGTCAGAGTTTGATGACGCCATCTCCGCATACTACGATGCCCAAAGCTAGACTGTAGTAATTGTACTACTCCTGAGTTCACCATTATATGTTAGTTCATTTTATGCAGTTATACTAAAGAATTAAATATTACAAATGTTATTTTCAACCGGCGTAGAGTTAATATTTTAGTTTTGTTCACTGTCGTTGGTAAAACTACTAGAAGTTTATAAAACCTCGCAACATAAATGGATCATAATTTTACTATTTTACATTAAACCTTTCACGGACCTCCCTGGTGTTGTTCAGGGACCCCCAAATGAATTTTTATTTTCCATGGACCCCCTGAATGATACCGCGGGCCCCTGGGGTTCGTAGGGACCACTTTGGGAACCACTGTACTAAAGGATGCGTCTGACGGTGAAATAAAGAGTGGGAGCAGATCTATTTAATTTTCATAGAAGTGGGCCTACTTGTTGTTGTGACAACAACCAACCAGCAATGAAGAAATAATCAGATTATCTTAATGGAAATAGCCCACTTTGAAACTCGTGTCGTGTTGCACGAAACTTACAACAAGTGCAATTTTTTTTTCTAGCTAGATTGTGTATTGTAGCACATTTTTTGACAACTTACCAGACTAAACAGTTAGGGCTCGTCTATTTATTACTACATCAACTTAAAGTAGGGGGATAGGGGGGGATGTCTGAGAAATTATGACAGCTGTTAACATGTAAGAAAGGGGTGTATAACAATTTTTATGACGTCACCTACGTCTTACTTTTGGATAAAATAAAACTCTTAGATATTTTTTTTTATGCGCTGCCACAACCAGCTTGACAGGGTGTCGTGCACCTGCCACACCAGCTGTCAGTGGCGCTGCTAATGCATACATGTCTTCCATTCGTACAGAGCGGCGGGAAGAGTGTGCCCGCTAACGTCTGACGGCATCGCAGAGAAAAGGGTTTTTAAGACTTGCCAGACAGGCATGGGGTGTGAACTGCTGTTTGGCCAGAATGGCAAGGCAATGGGTTTTATTTACTGCCACTTAAACAAAGGGGAGAGTGAAATGAAGTTTTAAAACAAGAAAAAAAAATATATTTAAAATATATCAAATGCCAAAACTGTTTATTGTGGATCTAACAAGGCTGGTATGATATGGGGAAACCATTAATTCTGATAAACCTAAACAACACTTTTATTATATTAGCTTTATCTTTACTTTTTAGCTATACTACTATTATACATCTATATATATACTATTATATATGAAAAGATACACTATACTTTCCATTTTTCGACCTCTTGTTGCTCAAGACATTGGAACATTCCCGATACTGTCAAAGGCCGTCAACTGTCATGTAGTAATAATTTGTTTTAATATATTTTTCGTTATTAGTAAAATTTTATAACCATTCATTTAATGGCCGGATTACTATTGGTTATTATGCCCGATAGTCAGTAGCGTTGTAATGGAACTGCGCCTTGTGTGCTGGACCTGGGCAGTTTAATATCTAAATTGAAAACAAGTTTGAGCCTCAAGAATCTTGACCATACTTGGGCAATCTACGGGTAAAGTTAGGTCTGTTAAGATGTTTGATCCGACCAGCTGTAGACTTTACTCTGTACATTGACATCGAAAACGTTTACATTTACGTTAGTTCATGTAAAGTATAATATACACTCCATTCGTCAGCTTTTGGTTCGACCCTTTAATCAAATTTAAGAGTCCATTGTGGCCCCTCGTTGGTTATAAATCTACATCTGTAAATATTTCGTCATATGTTTCACACAGATATTACAATCTAAACAACAATTTTCGTTTCTCTCATTAGTACATGAAAAGGTCAGGTTGTTGAAATAAAAGAAAAATTGGTGATTATCTGAAGAAGTCCAACTGAAAAGGAAAAGACAAGGACTATGACTGGCCTATAAAATGTGTACAGGTACACATAAAACCTGCAAATCATAGTGCTATGATCTGCTAACACACTGTACTGTAATTTTGTTTACGGTACTTTTGTAAAAGCACACGTAACATTGGAATGTCACACATACACTAAAAATGTACATCAAGAGTAGCTGCAGTGAATGTACTGTGCTTTGAAATAAATGCAGTGTGTAGTGTGTAGTCTACTTCAAGATATGTAAGAGCACGCGGGATGTTATTTGTATACTAAATCAGACACAACTAATCTTTAATTAATATCTCATTTAAGTGTAGGCTCATGTTGTGACGGTTGTCAAGAATGTTGTTTGTGATTGACTAATTCAGAAAGTCACTACAAGTAAGGACATGAAAAATAATGCAATGAAATCCTGTTAAGATGGATTCTTCAAACTTAATCATTGAGAACAGAGAATGATGGATGATGATACTACATAATAATAGGCAAAAGATGAAATGATCTACCAACAAATAAAACATGAAATGTTTAGTTTAAAATGTCATATTTTTAAGGGTGTCACAAATTTCGGAAAGATGGGTGGGAGTGTGGGCGACAAAAATTACTCGCACAAGGACCCACAAGAGCTAGATACAATTCTGTTTACAAGTTTATATTTTTAGGTGGAAGAGGTGTCAAAAAATTTACGGAAGGGGAAGGGGGGCGCATCGAAAGCTAGACACTTGTTGACAAGAGGTGGATGGCGAAAGAGGAGGCTAAAAAGTGCTAAACATTATTGACTTAATTAAATCACGACTCCTTATTAACTAGAAAATTATTTTTTCCTGATTTGATTTTTTTTTTTTAACCTGGTATTTGTTCTGCCATATCGCTTGGTTTTATTTCACTATTCTAGAGTTGTTATGTAACAGTTATCTTTTGCCTTGAGCTCCAGGGCTCGATTTACCGACGAGGATATTATCCCCGGCTCTGCTTTAGCTAATATATCCATGCCGTGGATGAAATCTTAGACATTTATTCCCGGCTCTGCAGACATTTTTTTTTCTAACCCGGAACTGGTTTTTTCCCTTAAATCATAGACATGTGTGTTAGTTTCTGTCGCAGATTGACTGTGTGTGTGTGCTTGTGTGTGCTACAGTGTGCAGGGGAGAGAGTTAGCGTGTAACTGGAGACGAGTGATGATGAGCCGCGTGTATGTGTGTGTGTGTGTGTGTGTGTAGCTGGACTGTGTGGACAGTTAGTTCTGTTAGTTGATGTCCAGTTGTTGGAGCGAGAAGTCCTGTTATGCACCTGGTATGCGAGGTCGTGCAAATATAGTGTCATTGGTACATCATATTCAAGTGGTCCATTAAAGATTTTAGTGTTGCATCTAAAAGTTGAAGTTAGTGTTTTGCAACACTTAAGGTGTTGCTGTTGTTGTCATTTCTAATAAACCTACATAAGGTGCATGTGATAGTTTTTTTTTTATTTATTATTCATTTTATGTTTAATTATATATTTAATTTTCTTCTATTTTAAAAATTTTTAGTATAAATTCTATCTAAAGAAAATTATTTTGTAAAAGTTTATAATTTTTAACTTAAAACTCATCAATTTAATTTCTGCAGCTATTGAATTTTGAGGCAATTTTGTTAAAATTAGATTAAACAGAAAAAAAACTAGGGTAATTTTTAACGTAATTTTAATTATTGCATAAAGATTGGTTATACAGTTAAATGTCAATCAACTGTATAAAACAAGAACAGCTTTGCACAGTGCAGTAGCGAGCTTAACTCGCACCGGATCACAAGACCTTTTTTTGTATTTTTCATTTATTAAAAGATATTTTAATTGCCACACTTAAATAAATTTGTATTGATTTTTTTTGAAGAAAAAAAATAACAGAAAAAAAACTAGATAGTTGGAAGTAGCGTACTAGTCAACAAAGTCCTTCATTAGTCTAGCCTTGTTTCTGTACATTGGCTGATTTAGGTTTGTTCCTTATTTTCTTCTTCTTCTTCTTTATCCCTTAACCCGTGGGTGGGTCGTTGGGGCACCGTTGTTGACTGAAAACCAGTTCCTGAGCTGCCTTTTGGGACTCGACGAACGACAGGCCGGTCCATTCTTTGATGTTGTCTTCCCATCTCTTCTTTTGTCTTCCTCTTTTCCTTCCTCTGTTGGTTGTACCATGGAAATCTAGATATAGCATCAGGAAGGACAACCAATATTTTAAAAAATACGGTTTAGGCTGACACACAATCAAGTGTTTAGCGTTAGTCTTCATGTTTAATAGCAGTTTTGTATATTTGGTACTTATGTTTTTATGAAATAAACACAAACGCAATTAAAGTTTGAAAACTTTTAATAACAAATTTTTTTAATTTAAAATCTTTATTTTGTCAATTTATTTATTTTTCGTTTTTTCATTGGTTTTTCATGAACCGTTTCATTCAATTGCTTAACATAATTTTTAGATAGAACAATTAAAAAATTTAACAGAAATAAGTTCTTTTAAATTATGATTGAAATTACAAACATTTTCTTTCAATCAGCAATGGTCATATCATTGTTACTTCCATCAACAATTTTAACAAACATTTTTTTTTATTTGTTTGTCCTAGAAATAGTTTCGGATTATTTGCTGATCTTTTCAATGAATTGAATACTTTCCAATTTTGTGACAAGTGAGAAGGTGGGCTCAGATGGCTTAATAGCCTCCTCTGTTGACATCGTTCAAAAAAACATCCAGCTTTTCAATCTTAATTCGTCAATGTCTTCAAATTTTTCATCGACTAATATTTCTCTACAGCTGGTACACTTATTCTGATGAATGATGGAATGTGCGATTGCTCCCGCAACATAATATATTGTTGATGCTTCATCGTCATTAGGGCTTTCCAAAATTTTAAACAATCTAAAATTTACATTTACATTTTCATCCGTACCAGCTGGCAAGCTTTGCACAACATCATCAATGAAATCATCGATCTCGCTAATATTTCCAATTTTGAATGACTTAACAGAGACATCATCATTTTTATCTTGGTGTTGCTATCTGCAACTGGCCGAACTGAGGATAAAATAATTGCCCCCTGACATTTGGCGCAAAATCCATCCAAATCTCAACTCTAGGGAACTGACCTTAGATGACCAAGGAGGATGAATTTCTAAGTCTGTCTCACTCATCAAATATTTTTGCAACAATTAGCAAGAGCAGGAACATGTTTGTTGCAACTTAGCCAAATAAGTCTCACGACTGAGTCCTTTTGTTTTTACGTTTTTGCCAGCCGTGTAGGAAATTACAAAATTCTAAGAGAAATTCTATTTTCCAATCAGAGGAAGATTTTACTGGATCCATATGGTAGTTTCTTTTTCTTTTCCCCTTCGAACAAGTTTTACATTTAAAACTTCCCCGAGTTCGGTGACAATACCCACAAACCAAGCTGTTGCACTCCATTCAACTTTATTTTCATGCTCCACATAATATTTTAAAGCATTCTGAGTCGATTCGCAAAACACTGACGATGAGAGTTTGATAAGACATTTTCTCAATATTTGTAGGATTAGTACTTTCGCATTCAGCTTGTGATGCTTTTTAACAAACCATGAACTTCAGCTCCAAGTTGTAAAGATCCTCAGTGACGCTTTCAAATCGGCTGATGAATCAGGTGCTGCAATCATTGTATTTACGTAAGTTTCTGGAAAGACAAAGGATCGTCGATTCAAAAGTTATTGTATATATTTTTTAAATTGTGGATTCTGCAATCGAAAATTAAAAACATTGGCTGATTGGTCCATTGTTTTTTTCAATAGATGGTTTAATCGTGCCTCCCCAAAGTTCTTTGAATATAAAACTTTCTGTTAACTTATTTGCATTGTCAACCGAAATGCCAATTACAAGAATCCCCTGCTCGGTGTTCCATTTCCATCACTTCTGTGTAACATTGATGCATTTGGCCAGCAGTCCAAATTATGGATAGGCAGTGAAGGCTACACCGCTATCTCTAAAGTTTATGACAAAGAGATTTAACTATAAAACACAGAAGAGTAGAAGCTTAGCTGTAGCCTTCAGCTGTCAATCTATAGACACCCCGGAAAAAGTATTCAACACGTGGTTACACATATGTTCATCGATTATGATTTGGTGCAGATTCTTTTCCAGCTGGTTCAATGTGCTAACACGAAGTGTGAGGTAACTTGATGTTATCAAGCCCCTGTTTTTTCATTTACTCGTCTTGTTAGTTTTTTTAAGAGTGTTTTATTGAAGGCAGGTTCAAAACTTTACTTTCCAATATTTGTGAGTAAGATGCAAGTGTCTGATGTATGAATACCAGATATGACCAAATAATGGTTTCGTGGTGTGTATGTTCTCTGCATGTTTGTTCACCCCCACCTATTTCAACTGATCGACAAGAAATTGTATTTGTTGAAAAACAGGATTTGAATCTTCATAAAAGTCATCATTTTTTTCAAGAATTTGATTTGCTTCGTTTGATCTCATCAAAGGTTTCATGAAATGGAGTTTCAATCCAGCTATTTTAAACGAGCAAGCAAATTCAACAACTGACTCAATTGTTTCCAAATTGGAAGAACAAATATCGTTTAGAAAATGATTGAGATAATTGTTTTCCTTTGTGATGTCGTGATATGTCGAATAATTTTGAAATTGAAATCGATGATCGTTAATAAACAAAATGTTATTCTGTAATTCCATCAAATAAATCTCATAAATGTTCCATTTTGAATATGGAGTTGATATCCAGAAGGTATTTTTCTCTTCCTTAATTTTCTCTTCCGAATCAACTTCAAAAGATAACTTGTTTATGACATCATTTTCATAAACAAAGTTTTCCAACTCCATCATTTGATTTTCAACAACTTCTTGTCGAGCTGATGACGAAGACTTCATTGTTGTTCTACTGGTTTCTTTGGAGTTGATAAGTATGATGGTTGCATTCTGAAAATACTATGGCACTGCATCCTCTTTTTAATTTATTTTTTGGTCTAACTAGGTTTATTGGATTCACATCACTGCTTTGATCGAGTTGTGATTTGCCATCTTTTACATCACCTAAAAAAATCACTTGGCAATAGCAAAATGGGCGTGTACACATTTTTGAGATATTTCCCCAGGCTGAAAATTTTGAAGAGGATTAGCTGTAATCCATTTTTCACATAATTCCACATTCGTTTAATGGATACGAATGAAAAGAAACTCCTTTACTTTGCGCCGCTTCTTCAACTTGCCGTCATATCCACTTTTGCATCCGTATGCAAGAACCGCCACTTACTGACCATTTTCTTTAGGTATTTGTCATCTTTAAAAATTAGATTTATAAACCAAAACAATTAAATATACGTAAATTTTACCGAGAAAAAGAGAAATTTTAGAAAAACAACAGTTAATAACACAATAAAACCCGAATAAACAATGGACCGAACGAAAACAAGCAAGCATGTATATAATAGTGCAACTTTGTTTAACCCTTGCGTCAAAGCCTAAACCGTATACGGCTAAGAATAGAAATTTTGTTTGGTTGTCCTATCCTGGTGTTATATCTAGGTATCCATGGTTGTACCTTGCATATGATTGTCTTTGCAAAGACCTTCACATCTCTTGGCAACGTGTCCCGTACCATCGCAGTTTCCTCTTCTTGACTATAGTGAGAAGGAGTCTTCGTTAGGGGCTGATGGCGAGCCGATATTTTATTGCGCACTCTTCGTTTGTTATCATAGCTTTCATGCATGGAGATGTTCAATAGCTTGCGGAAACATCTCATCTCCAGCGCACTTATTCTTCTTTGGAGGTCTGCAGTAAGCGTCCAAGTCTCACACCCATACAGGAAGACCGATGTCACCAGAGATTGCATTAGTCGAGTTTTTGATCTCAGAGAGAGAGTTTGTTGCCTTGCCAAATGTGTTTAAGTTTGCTCAGAGCTGCTGTTGTCTGTGCCAATCTGGCAAGAATTTCTGGCTTTGATCCTTCGTCAGATATTATTTCCCCTAGGTATTTAAAGGAGGAGACAACTTCAAGTTATTGCCCATTTATCCGAATGTCGTTTTTGAAGGCTCTATTTGTCATGACTTTAGTTTTTTCGGCATTGATTTTCAATTAGGTAAAATTCGTTTAAATTTTATAGTAGAATGTGAATTATAATCTAATAGAGCAGAAATACATTTTTATTTCATCAAATATAATTTGAATAAATTAAATCAAAGTATCATCGGGACAGATGAAGTGTAAGAAGTCAACTGTTTCTATAACCTCGTCATATGAAGGGATTGTGTGGTTAGCACAACGCCCAGCCGCCTTTACTTCCCCAACTTAAGTCAGGTACCCATTTAAAGCTGGGTGGACTTGTGAGATGACTTTGCACCAAATTTCACCTGGAAAAATTCCACAGGCCTCACCGAGGATCGAACCCAGGACTCTCAGGTTGACAGTCGAGTATCTACACTAGAGAGCTGCACGGGATTGGGGTTCGCGGGAGTCTCGTGGAATCCGTGGGACTCTCCATGGGAGTGGGCTAACTGTTATCGGGAGTTCCACTGGGATTGGTTTTGTTTTTTGCGGGAGTCCCGGGGTTTGGGTTTCTGTTTTGAGTTGAGACTCTCGCAGACTTCCCTGATGAATCAATCAAATCGCACGGACGATCTTGGGATGATGTGTGATGCTTGTGATACACACTTCAGTTCAGAGCCTTTCCTTGACATTTTTTGGTATTTAGGTCAAAACGTCATTAGCAATATTATAACCTACACATCTTGACTTGATTCAGGCGATACCATTTGCAACTAGGTTGTACGGGTTAGTTCTCATACTACCGAAAGTTGAAAATCGTCATTTTTTGTAAAGTTGACACGAAAAAACATACCCCACCCCCAATATTAATTATTTTCAATATAATAATGATACTTATTGTGACGAGCTAGAGTAGATTTAGAGACAGAAACTATCCCCTTCGACGTTTTAATATAATGGATATCTAAGAGTTAGGAGTAATACCAATAAGGGTGACAAGGGGACAGACGACTTAGGACACGGTGGGGAAACAATAGAATAGTAGACAACAAAGGTGTGAAGACCGAGAGTCGACGTCGGACAGGCTAGTAGGGTTAACAATGACGACCAGGTGACGCTTCTAGAAAGATTAGATAGTTAGGAAAATACTGAAGGGATTGTGACGTACTTAGAGTAATTAGGGCACGGACGTTGGGGTATAAATAGGGGCTGGATTCGGACATTAGTTAATTAAGAGAAGTTAGGAGAAGTTCGTAGTCATGAGTACAGAAAAGTGTGAAAGTTTACTAGAGAATTGGAGGGACAAATCAACTGCATGGAAACATATCTCAGAAGTTGTGCAGCAAATTCTAAGCATACCGGCATCATCAACCTTATCTGAAAGGACATTTTCTTCGGCTGGTCGCGTTCTTGAAGAAAGGCGGTCACAGTTGGCTCCAGAGAGTGTTAATGGCATCTTATTTTTACATGGACTTAAACTGTAGAACTGTTTATTTTACATATTATCTTAAATGTTTTTCATGTATGTTTTTCGAGAGGATTTCTATGAACAAATTTTTAAACCATTATTTATGAGTTATAGAATTTTTTTTTTGACGGGAGCGGGTGGGATTGGGAAAAATTTTCGCGGGAGCGGGTGGGGCTGGGAAAAATTTTCGCGGGAGCGGGTGGGACTGGGGGGAATTTCTTTTGGGAGCGGGTGGGACTGGTTTTGAAAACGCGGGAATGGGTGGGACTGGGTGTGATTTTGACTCCCGTGCAGCTCTCTAACCTACACCACTCGGCCATCCGTCCCACTAAAATCAAAGTATAAATAATAACAAATGTTTTAGATGAAGTAATTTTTTATTAAATAAATACTATATTAGTATTTTACTAAAGTATCTTGTTTATACTCTTTTCACTTTTCTGAATTGCTCATAGTATTTTCTTCATTGCTAGATTCAAATCAAAACATGGGAGCAAAAAGCAGTAAAGGTAAACATGCTTTAATTATAGCATAATTTTTATCATAAAGTTCGTAATTTTTCTTGTTTTATTTTACATCTTTGAGTAGTCTAAAAAATACACAATCATAATTAATTTATTGATGACTAAGAATCAATTATATTGTACACCAATTGATAAAAGATATTATGTAACAACCTAATTTATTGTTGTCTCTTTAGCTAAGGAATCTGACCAGAGTGAACTGGGAAAAACGGTTGATCAATTTTATGGTAATGTGTTTGTTTAAAAATTTAGCCACCTTTTCAAAAAAAATTATTTTAGTAACAAAATAATTTTTTTTTGCATTTATTTTCAATATACAAACAGCCAAATATCTATGAGGACTATAACTATACTAAGAGAACAATAACATAGATGTGAAAAAAATATTTTTTGATTTTTTAATTAATTTATTGGTTTGTATATTAAGTCTAAATTTGTATTAAATAAATAATTTTGTTCCAGGTGAACATGAAACTCTGGTGTCAGAAGGTGGAGAAGCTGATCTACACAAACATCTTATTGGCTGTAAAAAGAATCCAGGTCATAGACAGTTTATACCTGTTGATACATTCACCTTAAACCATCTACCTAAAGGTCATCAAAACAAGGATTTATATAAACTCATCAAAGCTACAGCTGACCTGACAGTCAGAGTTGATGTTAAAATGACCAGTCCACACAGACCAGAGTTTTGGCCGAAAACAAATAAGCCATATCCATTTTACAATATGAGAGACAAAACAAACTGGAGAACAGGAAGTGGGATGGTGAGTGGGATGGAAAAGTTTACAGATGGATATAATCAGTATGGAGATAAACATTGGGACAGCTATACAACATGTTGGTGTCAGAAATGTCAACATTCAGACACAGCCAGTCACGTGTGGTGGGAGTTGTATGTGCACACAGCCACACATGTGGTGTTTGATGACATTGAGGCCAGCCACACGTCCATAGTATTGTTTTATGATAGAGAAGACAGTCCAGTGGTCAGTGTTGATCAGGTCAGTGTTGATGATGTACACATTGAGAGAGACTGGTGTACGTTGAGATGTGTGACATGTGACAAAAATGTAGGAGATAAACTTGACATGGTGTGGAGACATTATGATGATGTCTGGTGGAAGATCTGTGACAAATACAGAGAATCTCGAGATATAGACAGGTTGAACTTTATAGTGTCACATCCACATGGATGTAGTAAACAGGTCAGTGTTGGTCACTGGGTGGACAGATACAAGCTGGGTGATGGATTATATAAATTTACCTACACAACATGCACATGTCCAGGAAGTAGTGGAGCCACAGTTAATTCTCTCGGGTATGAAGGTGGTGCATTGTTGTATCAACTTGTCCACAGTGGAAGTTTAAGGGCTAAACTTAATTGCAGCGGGGCTGGATTTGTATAGTAAGTTGTTTGTAAACAAACAATGTGGCGGTGATTTTGTATATTGAAAAAATAATTGAAGTGTGTGCGGTACCTTCATGTCGACAGTCAAGCGCTTTACCACACGACCACCCGTCCCGAGGTAACACAGACTAAAGATACTCAACTGAAGTGTTTGATTAAAAAAAAAACCTTTTCTTTTATTTAATGGTTTTAAATTATTTCTTCAAAAAGTATACTGTTTTTTTTTGTACTTTCTTTATTAAATATAATGTTTTTTGTACTTTCTTCATTAAATATGTTTTTTGTACTTTCTTCATTAAATATACTGTTGTTATGTACTCTCTTCATTAAATATACTGTTGTTATGTACTTTCTTCATTAATTATACTGTTGTTATGTACTTTTTTCATTAAATATACTGTTGTTATGTACTTTCTTCATTAATTATACTGTTGTTGTGTACTTTCTTCATTAAATATACTTTTGTTATGTACTTTCTTCATTAAATATACTGTTGTTATGTACTTTCTTCATTAAATATACTGTTGTTGTGTACTTTCTTCATTCAATATACTGTTGTTATGTACTTTCTTCATTCAATATAATGTTTTTTGTACTTTCTTCATAAATTACGTTTTAAATATAATGTTTTTTTTTTGGTACTTTCTTCACTAAATGAAGAAGAAAAGAATTACGTGCTAATTGTTTTTGTGGAATGTTTCAAGTTTTTTATGTAGTTAAAACTCAAAAGTGTTGTCTAATTTCTCCTTTTTATTGGAAATATATGAAAGATATGAAACAGTATCTTGAAAACAAGAAATAATTAACAACATGAACAGTTACAATTTAAAGGAAAACGACACGATCATAAGAGTAATAATATTTGTTGAGTTTATTCGTCAAATTGAATGGATTTTCGTGCAAAGTACTGTTTCACAGCACTATTATAAATAAAATAATCAGATCTGTAAGTGATTTCATTTGAAAAAGATCATCTGAATAAATAAAAACTTTATTGTTCAACTATATTAAAGTATCGAGACAAGTATCAAAAATTAATTATTTTAGTTACTAAACAAATAAAATCTACTACTTTAACTTCAATTAAACTATTAAGAAGTTAGGTGTATACTTTAAGACATCCTCAGAATGTGAATGCCTTTCACAGATTAATTAAACTTTTTTAGATTAATAGTTTATACATGTTTATTTTAACCACCAAATTGGATATTATTTGGTTTTAACTCAGTGATTTATTTTTTTTTCGAGATATGTATTTCCTTGGGAAAAGAAAAAACAAACAAAAAATCATAAAATATGATGGAATTAGAAAGCTCGTGTATAGTTTATATGTCGAGTTATGCACAAGCCACTTTGGATTTTTCAACACGACAGGTTTTGAGGAAAATGCAGCAACCCGATTGAACTCGACGAGATACATGTGAGAAGAAAATTTCCCTTTTAAATACATACTTAAGTTTAAAATTTCGCTATATTTTTTATATATTAAGATAAAAAAATGTATCAAATTATAAAAGTACAAAATGTTTTAGTTAATATAGTGAACAAATGACACAGAATGCTATAAGTTTGTTTTCTTCTCTAACCATTTTACATTCAAAACTTTATTTATTTATTTAGGAAAAATTGTGTAATCATTATTTTTTGAAGGCACTTTTAGTAAAAGAAATTTTTTTTTATTTTATATTATTTCTTCCCCTCTATGACAACGCCTGATTCAATAATTAACATGGTGCAATTGGTTTTTTAATTTTTTTAATATTATTTTTTAAGTAATATGAGTAAAAAATCAAGTAATATAGCCGTGTTTAACTATGATGAATGAAACTAAAAAATGGGTTAATTATGCTACAAATATGCGTTTCCAGCTGAAGATATTCTTCTCGCAACGGAAAGTTACCGATTGATATGACTTCCAGGAATACTTTCGTACCTACAACATCTACTATTTTAAACATGATTAAAATTTATTGGTAAAAATTAAAAATAAAATATATTCATAAGAAAACTGTTTTTATTGTGTGTTTTTTTACGTCAGTTACGGAATACCTAGTTTAAGTACAAGAGTTCCTGAGCTTTTTATTTTACATAGTAATGTGGGCTTTGGAATGTCTGTCTACTCACAGAAGCTTTTTATTTATAGTAATGTGACTTTGGAATGTCTGTCCTCCCTCTGACTTTTATTTACATAGTAATGTGACTTTGGAATGTCTGTCTACTCACCTGAAGCTTTTATTTTACATGAACATGTGGACTTCGAATATCATCCTCCACTCAAGCTTTTTATTTATAGTAATATGGGCTTTGAAGCTTTTTATTTTACATAGTTCATAGGCTTTAGTAATGTCTGGGCTTTGGAATGTCTGTCTACTCCACTGAAGCTTTTTATTTTACATAGTAATGTGGGCTTTGGAATGTCTGTCTACTCCACTGAAGCTTTTTATTTTACATAGCTATGGGCTTTGAATGTCTGTCTACTCCACTGAAGCTTTTTATTTCCACATAGTAATGTGGGCTTTGGAATGTCATGTCTACTCCACTGAAGCTTCTTTTATTTTTACATATGTGGGCTTTGAATGTCTGTTACTCCACTGAAGCTTTTTATCTTACATAGTAATGGCTTTGGAATGTCTGTTTACTCCACTGGAAGCTTTTTATTCTACATAGTAATGGCTTTGGAATGTCTGCTGTCTACTCCACTCTCTCTCTCTCTCTCTTCTCCACTCTCTCTCTCTCTCTCTCTGTCCTTTTCAATAACGTCCAAAGGTATGGGTTTGCACTTATATTGTACTTTGCTTTTACTTTTTTATAGTTCTTCCTAAACTAATCCTACTAACTAATCCTACTAATAAAGTAGCTATCTTGTCGTCAAGTCCGGCGACGACGTGCAGAGTGGAAAAATAAGTCGCCATAAAAAAAATCTATGACGTCATTTCCCGATGGTACAATTTTTTTTATTTTCTAACTAATAAAGCCGAATTGAGCTTGTGCGCGAGAGTTGTATCGTGCCACACCAACTTGCCTTTGTGCTGCAAAATGGCATAATGAAGTAGTTACTTTTTACTTTTCAGTGCATTTTTATAAAAGGTTTTTTTTTAAATGCTTTGTTTTGATTTTAACAATGAGAGAATTATGGGTAAAACGTAACGGGTGACATAAATTAGCACCCATATTTTTACATAATAGTGTTTGATTTGGTTTGGTTGGTAGGTTTGCTTTGGTTGATTTGGTTGGTTTGGTTTGTGTGGTTAGTTTGGTTAGTTTGGTTGGTTGGTTGATCGGTTGGTTCGGTTGGTTGGTTTGGTTAGTGGTTTGACTTTTTTGGTTTGGTTGGTTAGCGTTGACGAGTAAAACGTAATTTGTGACGGGTTTGGCTTGGTTTGTTTGGTTGGTTGGCTCGGTTCGTTTGTTTGGTTGATTGGTTAGCTGGTTTGGTTAGTTGGTTTGATTAGTTTGTTTGCTTTGTTTGGTTTGTTCGGTTGGTTCGGTTGGTTTTTAGTTTGGTTGTTTGGTTTGTTTGATAAAATGGGTAAAACGTTATTTGTGACGTATGAAATGTAGGTCATTTCTGCACATTAGGAAGGTGGCATAAATCAGCACCTAATTAACCTAATTAATTGTATTTAAAAATTCAGTAGTTACATTGATTAGGAAGAGGTTTCGCATTATACCTATATTTCCGGGGCAACGCTGGGTTTAATATCCAGTCATCTATATTTTAGAGTTTTGTCAAGTGAAATGTTATGCTAACTGATTTTGTGAAGCGAAAAACACATTAACTTGTTTTAAAGATAAATGACTATTTGGAAGTTGAGGTCTTTTTAGTACTTTCAGAAGTAGGTGAGTAGGAAGGCATGGTCACTAAAAATTTGACATAAACCAATGTTTTGCTTTGGAATAATGAAGGTAAACAATTTACTCATATTAGTATATATTATATTACAATGTAATGCATTAAGTTACTTATGATATGTTATACATGTATGTATGTGCATTAGACTTATGCTATATGTAAAGGTTAAAGTGCGTTATCAGGAATGGTAATTATGCGGTAATATAAAATGTTCATACCAGCGTAACAACACCAAAAACATTACTGTGCAATTAAGATAAAAGACAACATTTACATATACCGATTTGCCACCCATAAGCCTACAAATATATCCGGTCATAAACTAATTTATTGAAATATACACTAAAGCATTTTTATAGGAATATTATATAGACTATGTAGATGTCACATATAATTGATAAATATTTATAACACCTAATCAAAACATTGTCTTCTCTATACGTTTACGTTTCATAGTCTTAATAAGAATTTCTTAAACTATGATATTGACCAAATGCAAAGTGTCTGAATAAAAAACAATATTTAAAAAACCAGTTGTTTATTTAAAGTAGAAAATCATTTCAAAATAGATTTTTTTCAGATCTAAAATAATTGTCATACTTCGACAGTGATGAAGGGGAGCTAATTATTTAATTGCAGAATAATGAAAGAAAAAAAGTGCATACAACATAATGATAAAAAAGTGAAATAATTGGGTTAAGGACAAGGAAATTAAACTTTTTTGCACACAGCTTGGTAGAGATACATTCGGCTAATCTAGAACTCCTACTCTTGCAATCTGAGCTAAGTCTGTGTAGTGCAAGTCATATTATAGCATTAAATAAACCTGAATATATCTGGGCATTATTATTACAGCATTATATATATATATATATATATATATATATATATATATATATATATATATGTATATATATATATATTCCGTGCGCAATAAATTTAAGTATAAGAAAAGTAATTTTGTTTAATTTATATGTCTACGTTTCCATTTTTAGATGGACGATAAATGTTCTTGCATGATTACTCATTATTTAAATTTAAGTTTGGATAAGAAAACAAATGAAATATGTTTTAATCTTTTTGCTTGTATTGACAAGGTTCTATTGATTTCTAGCTGAGAAAACTAGAGCAATTAAAACCAAGCAATTAAAATGACTGTTTTCTTTATATGTAAAAAGTAGACATTTCAAATACGTTCCCCTAATTTAAAATTAATTGTGCTTTCTAATGGAATAATACCATGCTTGAATGGTTCCTCTATATTTGGAACTCATCTTATAGTAAACTAGCGTGTTCACACTACAGTTCATAACTTCTAATACATAAGTGAATGACAAGACAAGCATGGTCAGATTAAAATATGCCCCGTCCGCCTTTAACTCCCGGACGATGCCCACTGCTATCAGCATGGCACAGCCAGGTGTCAGACAGGCTACGTAGATGACCGACACGGTGGTCAACATGACCGAAATTTTCTTCTCTTTGCTTGACATCAAGGTCACTTTATTGGATGACCGTGTGATATTTTCAACCGTAACTGAGTGCCTCCATTTGGCTTTGGATTTTAAGTGTGTGATGATAAAAGATGTGCAAACAATGAGTGCCAAAAAGGAGGTATAAGGTAGAAGTAGATCGTTGATGAAGTAACTCACTGTGTACACAGACTCTGCATTGCTTCTATAGAAAAGTGTCAGTACTGATCTATTTGTTAAGGGATTGTATTTAACGTCAAGATATCTCACGTAATAAATAGGGAACATATACAGCGATAGAACAATGTAAATGCTACTGTTGACTACTATAGCAACATTCCTCGTTATGATTGTTTTGACCTTCAATGGCAGAACTACGTATTGGTGGCATCTTTCAAAGGCGGCAAAGGCGGTGATGTATCTGCTAACGCGAGTGAAGTAAGCTCGCGGGGTAGAAAAACAGCGTGCTGGCGGATGGTGTGAATAGAAGGTCCGCATAGGCCCAAAACACGTTGGTCAGCCGTCTGGAACAGAAGAAACCCAACGTCACTGACTGACAGTGTCATGAGTGTGACATTGACACTATCCTGCAGACCTTGTTGTGAAAAGTTTAAAATGCTGACGATGTTACCCACAATACCAAAGCAGCCAATTAGCTCTGCGCACATGAGCAGGTTAAATATCGTTTAGAAGAATTGAAACACATTAGGATTTATATAATCGCTCTCCAAATTATTAACCTTTCGGTTGGTCATATTAAATGTCATGGTTATTTATGTATCTATTTATAATTTGTCCAAGAACTTGAAAAATAAAGAAGCTCTGACTCTGAGATCACAAAAAAGAAGGTTAAGTTGTGAAATTTAGTTTAGTACACAATACAATCACATGAAAGAGTTCAATAAAATATATTATTGTAATAATAAACCTGAATAAAAGTTAGTATTGAGTAATAAAAAGAAAATTTCTTCAAAATTAAATCACTCGGGTAAACCAGGGAGTTACAATACAGGCATTCTAACTTAAAACTGGGTAATAAATAATAATGAAGGACATTTGTCTGAATCGCGTTTCATATAGAAAATGACTAAATTACAATTGGCAGATTATGTAACATAAGAAATACTGAGGTGAGAAATCATCTGTTTAAAATATATCGGTTCTATGGGCAATGTTTATAAACAGTTAAGGGATCATCTCGTATCAAGCACGAAGGCAAGAAAATCACACTAAAACGACTCACAACCTAAATATTAATGGCATGATAAAATTGGCCAACCTCTACTTTTTCTAAACCTTTAATTATTTTTTTGCTTTGTCTAAGTATTAGATCGTAAATTTGAAAGTTACCAAAGCAAATATCACCGACACAGAAAAACTGAAGACTTTAAACACTTTTGTTTGAATTAAAGACTAATAAAAACGAAACAATATAATTTAACGAGCGTGGAATTCGAATTATTATTGTTTATTAGTAGAACAACTATGATGAACATCATTGAAAAAACAACCGGAATTATCTTAACAACAAAACCTTAAGTTATTATACAAAAAATATTTTCGTTTATAATAAAGCAGGTCAAATCTATGAAGTTACATGAAAATGTAAATGCCGGAGGACAGGTCAGCGGATGGCTGATTGTTGTAGTAGAGCGTTCGACTGTCGACATGAGGGTCCCGGGTTCGGTACTTGGTGAGAACCAAGGTGTTTTTTTCCAGGTATTGATAAAAGTTGGTTAAAAATGTCCCTCAAGTTCACGCATCTTTAAAATGATAAGTTATTTGCAAGCCACACATTCCTTCCCTTTATATGCCGTGGCTACACAAACAGATGATTTCTACACTTCATCTGCTCCGGTGACCTTAAAGAGCTAAGCGAACTTTATATTAACGGTGTGGATTCTGTGAATTAGTTTATTTAAAAAAAGAATTACGTTCGCATTGAGGCTGTTGTTGTTTTTATACGGGGTTAAAGTAATCACCGTCCAAAGCGTTTCTTCAAATCACTTAGATCACACAACATGTAGTCGAAGCTCTCTCTCTCTCTCTCTCTCTCTATCTCTCTGTCTCTCTCTCTCTCTGTCTCTCTCTCTGTCTCTCTGTCTCTCTCTCTCTATCTCTCTCTCTCTAAGTGTCAGGGGGTCGTGTCTCGCAGTGAATGACTTCTGTCACTAAAATGAAAGCAAAAAAAAAAAAGAGATTTCTATAAAGATGGTGAGAGAAAGAGGTCATGCTTCCACCAATACATACATTCAAAAAAAAAGTCATTTACTTTCCAACCCGGAGCAAACCTTCTTTGTATAGATGGTATCGTTCATCGGTTGTCATGGCGATAATTAGACTCATTAAAGCGAGTTGTATAAACAAGTGGTAGGAGACCGACCGAGAGACCTCCCCACCCCACCTGAACCTGATAAAACAAGGAAATGCACTCAGGGTTAGGAACTTGGAGAGTTCCATCTTTATTATTTTTAAAATATTTTAAAACTATCACGGACTTTTGGGTGTCACCGGGCCGCCTCCTTAAAACTAAAAGACCTGCAAATAAAGTTACCAAAGATTGAAGTGAGTTTGGTGTCAACATTTTTGCATGCCACTATCAAAGACTCTTTTTTTTTAATAATATATATATATATATATATATATATATATATATATATATATATATAGCTATAAAAAAACATTTATATAGAGTTATATCCCCTTAGGCTTGATCGGCAGGCGAGGTTATTTTTGGTTTCGGGCAGATCCGATTTTTTTTTTCATGATTGTATTTTAAACTGGAATATATATATATATAAATGTAGGTATCTAGGTATATATTTTTATATATATAATTTAATTTTATATCTACACATGTCCGTTAGATATGTGTACCGCACACGTGTTTATGCATTTATCACTTGCTCATCGGCGTAGTTATTCTCTAAGCTTGTCAATTTACCTGTCTAAATGTCTGTCGATATTCATCCGCCTATTCTTCTGTCGCCTATTCACCTGTTCACAATTTTTCCCCTCTTGCCTTGTCAATATTATTCATTCGTCAGATTGTTGACCAAAAAAAACTTTAGAAACTTTACAAACAAAATTTCTTTTTCTTTTACCTTTTCTTCTTCTTTTTTTAATTTTACAACGATAAGTCCAATCTCACCTGGTTAATCCTCCAAGTTCTAAAAATAATCGATGCATTCCTGTTGTGATCTGGGAATCCACCCCTGGATTTACAAGTCAAACAGCAGAGCTGCGTACAGTGGGGCAATATTTTTATAATTGCCGCCACAATGCGTTCAGGGAGATAAATAATCGGTGCTTTTAAATGTCTCTGACCTTAGCTTATAGAGAAGAAGGAAAAAAATATTAGCTCCCTTTAGAACACAACCTGTTGTATAATAAAATAATTCAAATTATCCAAGTATTTTTTTTTCTTTCTTTCTTTCCCATTTCGTGATAACGTTTCCACAGAAAATAATATAATTATATGTTTAATCTAATGTCCTCTTTCAAAGTCGCGGGACTGTAACTCCCGATTATTGTCAACAACTTGCAAAATTTTGCTTAACGCCCTTGCGAAATGGGGTTGGAGGGGGGTTGGAGGGGAGGGGAGGGGGTCAAGAGTGTCAAGGCACCGGCTCTGACGTTCAAAGCAATATTGTCCCCGTCTATGAGGAGGGAGGGGCGGGGAGTGGAGGGGCGCTTTAATTGATGCCCTGAGATATTTAAAAAAGCCCTCAATTTTGTGTGTTCATCATACAAATTTAATAAACATTAATAATTTTGGCATGTCACAATTATTCCCATTCTCTTTTCCCTCCCACCCCCAATCAGCTCCCGATTTAATTGCCCAAATAGTCTTACCGTTTAAAAATCCGCCCATAGTGTAGAAGAATGGTATCCCACTGGTACATATAAAAGTGCTATATGGCGCTTTGCTAATTGGGGCAATCTGGTATTTAAAAATAAATGTATATATGTATGTGAATCGTTTGGCGCAGCAACATAATGTTGGATTGTTAGCGATGATGCAAGTGGATGTTCTATAAATATTTATACATATTTAGAAATTCCGTCGATGATGCCACGCTTGAAAAGTTTAGGAAGGGGAGAGTATTGTGTGTGTAGGGGGGTTATTTGCTGTAAAGGCGTATACTGTGAATGGGGTAAGTTGGTGATATAGGTCGAAAAGAGTTTAGTAGCGTTATATATATATATATATATATATATATATATATATATATATATATATATATAAAGGGAAAATATTTGTGTTGCGGGGTGAGTTTAGTTCTGGTAGGTGGGTTGCAGCGACGGTTGAAGATTTACACCCCAGTGCTGCGTGAGTGAAGGGTTACCACAACAACAAAGCAGCATTGACTTCCCTAACTAACGGGTACATATATTTAAAGCTTGGTGGATGGACTTCGGGGACTGGGTGGATGGACTTCGGGGACTGGGTGGATGGACTTCGGGGACTGGGTGGATGGACGGTGACTGGGTGGATGGACTTCGGGGACTGGGTGGATGGACTTCGGTGACTGGGTGGATGGACTTCGGGGACTGGGTGGATGGACTTCGGTGACTGGGTGGATGGACTCGGGGACTGGGTGGATGGACTTCGGTGACTGGGTGGATGGACTTCGGTGACTGGGTGGATGGACTTCGGGGACTGGGTGGATGGACTTCGGTGACTGGGTGGATGGACTTCGGGGGCTGGGTGGGTGGACTTCGGTGACTGGGTGGATGGACTTCGGTGACTGGGTGGATGGACTTCGGGGACTGGGTGGATGGACTTCGGGGACTTTATATCAAAGAGGGGGAGAGGAGGGAGGGGGAAGAGAGGGGGTAGGAGGAGAGAGAGGAGAGAAAGAGGTAGAGACGAATGACCATGAAATCAATAAAGTAGACAAAGTCAGACCACAGTGGTTCTGACCTACATATCCACATGCAGAACAGGAAGCTGTTCATTGAACAGTCGCTATAGTTATATTATCGTACGTGCTGTTTTCACGAAATTGATTTCCTTCGAAATAGTACACAGATAAGCTTCATTTGACTAACTGCAGATGACTGCTTCATATGACTAAATGCAGATGACTAGCTTCATATGACTAACTGCATATGACTAGCTTCATACGACTAACTGCAGATGACTAGCGTGTTGAAGTGTGGGCTTAATTAACGTTAATTGAAACTATAATACCTTTTTAGTCAAGTGTACAACAGTGCACAAACGATGCGAATTTTAATATCTTGGATAGCGCATTCGTTGCATATTTCTTCCCATTCGTGCTTTTGCTTAATAATTCAGACATACTGATGAGCTCCTAAGACAGACACACAGACAGATAGACCGACTGATAGATATTGTTAGTTCATTTTGGAAAATTTCCAACAAAACAAAAAAATGGGTGAGGAATGTGCCACCAAGTTTTAGTGTGTGACAGTATTTCATTGTACTCTTGGTTCTCGGGTTACCTGCTGCTGCTTGCCACCGCAAAGAGGGGGAGGGAGGGTTTGAATTTAATCCACCCCCATGTCGACGATGCTGCTACCCTACTGCTATGTAGCACCTGTAGGAACTTATTGCCTTTAGTATCTGGTTTGGTAAGTTCTAAATAGTCGTCTAAAGCTTATAGTCAATCTCGGCTGCAAAAGGAACTGTCAAAAATCTTCATGGTTGAGAAACAAGAGAGGGAGTGAAGAAGAGAGGAGTGTGTGTGTGGGGAGGGGGTTCTACTATTGAAGTATCTAGTCGCGTAACTTTCTTGGTCCCTTTGTCAGTCATTCTACTTTGAATGTGTCCTCAGAAGGGTAGGGGTGTGGGGGTATTGTTTTTGAATTGGTCCGACTGTGTTGCAAGTCTAGTTATAAGGATAAAAAGAACAGGAATGTTGAAACCCAGTTAACTTGTGTGTGTGTGTGTGTGTGTGTAGTTAATTGTGAGACTGTCTAACTGTAGGGTCGTGAGACCGTGAGATAGTTAATTGTGAGACAGTCTAACTGTAGGGCCGTTAGACAGTTAATTTTAAGACAGTCTAACTGTAGGGCCGTTAGACAGTTAATTTTGAGACTGTCTAACTGTAGGGCCGTGAGATAGTTAATTGTGAGACTGTCTAACTGTAGGGTCGTGAGACAGTTAATTGTGAGACTGTCTAACTGTAGGGTCGTGAGACCGTTAGACAGTTAATTGTGAGACTGTCTAACTGTAGGGTCGTGAGACAGTTAATTGTGAGACAGTCTAACTGTAGGGTCGTGAGACCGTGAGATAGTTAATTGTGAGACAGTCTAACTGTAGGGCCGTTAGACAGTTAATTTTAAGACAGTCTAACTGTAGGGCCGTTAGACAGTTAATTTTGAGACTGTCTAACTGTAGGGCCGTGAGATAGTTAATTGTGAGACTGTCTAACTGTAGGGTCGTGAGACAGTTAATTGTGAGACTGTCTAACTGTAGGGTCGTGAGACCGTTAGACAGTTAATTGTGAGACTGTCTAACTGTAGGGTCGTGAGACAGTTAATTGTGAGACAGTCTAACTGTAGGGTCGTGATACAGTTAATTGTGAGACAGTTAATTGTGAGACAGTAACTGTAAGGTCGTGAGGCAGTTAATTGTGAGACTGTCTAACTGTAGGGTCGTGAGACCGTGAGATAGTTAATTGTGAGACAGTCTATCTGTAGGGCCGTTAGACAGTTAATTTTGAGACAGTCTAACTGTAGGTCCGTTAGACAGTTAATTGTGATACAGTCTAACTGTAGGGTCGTGAGACAGTTAATTGTGAGACAGTCTAACTGTAGGTCCGTTAGACAGTTAATTTTGAGACAGTCTAACTGTAGGGCCGTTAGACAGTTAATTTTGAGACAGTCTAACTGTAGGGCCGTTATACAGTTAATTTTGAGACTGTCTAACTGTATGGCCGTGAGATAGTTAATTGTGAGACTGTTTAACTGTAGGGTCGTGAGACAGTTAATTGTGAGACTGTCTAACTGTATGGCCGTGAGACCGTTAGACAGTTAATTGTGAGACAGTCTAACTGTAGGGTCGTGAGACAGTTAATTGTGAGACTGTCTAACTGTAGGGTCGTGAGACAGTTAATTGTGAGACAGTCTAACTGTAGGGTCGTGATACAGTTAATTGTGAGACAGTTAATTGTGAGACAGTCTTACTGTAGGTCGTGAGACCGTGAGACAGTTAATTGTGAGACAGTCTAACTGTAGGGCCGTTAGACAGTTATTTGTGAGACAGTCTAACTGTAGGGTCGTGAGACAGTTAATTGTGAGACTGTCTAACTGTAGGGTCGTGAGACCGTGAGATAGTTATCTGTGAGACAGTCTAACTGTAGGGCCGTTAGACAGTTAATTTTGAGACAGTCTAACTGTAGGTCCGTTAGACAGTTAATTGTGATACAGTCTAACTGTAGGGTCGTGAGACAGTTAATTGTGAGACAGTCTAACTGTAGGGCCGTTAGACAGTTAATTTTGAGACAGTCTAACTGTAGGGCCGTTAGACAGTTAATTTTGATACAGTCTAACTGTAGGGCCGTTAGACAGTTAATTTTGAGACTGTCTAGCTGTATGGCCGTGAGATAGTTAATTGTGAGACTGTTTAACTGTAGGGTCGTGAGACAGTTAATTGTGAGACTGTCTAACTGTAGGGTCGTGAGACCGTTAGACAGTTAATTGTGAGACAGTCTAACTGTAGGGTCGTGAGACAGTTAATTGTGAGACTGTCTAACTGTAGGGTCGTGATACAGTTAATTGTGAGACAGTTAATTGTGAGACAGTCTTACTGTAGGTCGTGAGACCGTGAGACAGTTAATTGTGAGACAGTCTAACTGTAGGGTCGTGATACAGTTAATTGTGAGACAGTTAATTGTGAGACAGTCTTACTGTAGGGTCGTGAGACCGTGAGACAGTTAATTGTGAGACAGTCTAACTGTAGGGCCGTGAGACAGTTAATTGTGAGACAGTCTAACTGTAGGGTCGTGAGACAGTTAATTGTGAGACAGTCTAACTGTAGGGTCGTGAGACAGTTAATTGTGAGACAGTCTAACTGTAGGGTCGTGAGACCGTGAGACAGTTAATTATGAGACAGTCTTACTGTAGGGCCGTTAGACATTTAATATTGAGACTGTCTAACTGTAGGGTCGTGAGACAGTGAGACAGTTAATTGTGAGACATGTTATGTGATACTGAGTCAGGCTTTTAATACTCGTCCTCTGACGGCCTGTTGGGGAGGCAACTGTGGCAACCTCATTATGCATCGTACCTGAAGCTGGCCTTGCGATAGAAGATTCTAAGATACTTAATTTAAATATACTTACGGCTTGGAATATGACACTCTAGTGGTGCCTAAATGGCCATTGCACTATCAGCTATGGTTGGGATAAAAGAAGGGCACCATAAAAACAGTCCCATTAGTTGTTGATAGGATCGAAGAGATTTCATCTCATCATTACAGGACATAACACACACACACTCTCTCACACACACACACGCACGCAAGTACACACACACACACACTAAGGTGCCATGTGTTTACTCCTACTATTAACTGAAGCCAATTCAACATTTACATGTAAATTTAATTGGCCAATGAAGAAATAGTTGCTTTTAAAAAAAAAAATAAAAATCAAACTTAGTGTAAAAAAAAGTCTTGCTCATAAAACATTCTACAACATCTTTCAGTGGTGGGAAATACGAAGAGAGATTTCATTGAGCTTTTTTAAATACACCAGCATATATAAAAATAAGTAAAGTTCCATTTTAAGCCCCTAAGAACTCATCGGGCCATATGTAGAATTAATCTGTTTCAATAGGCTCGTCATATAAAGGGATTGTGTGGTTAGCACAACTCCCAGTCCCCCCCCCCCATCAACCCCCGCTCTACCCTAACCTAACAATACATAATTTATAATCATTTTAGATTAAATCTTTAAAAAATCTTATTTTTTTCTGTACATAAAGATTTTATTTTCGTCCCACTACTCATAAAACAAAAGTGGGACGGATGACCGAGTTGGTGTAGATACTCGACTGTCGACCTGAGAGTCCTGGGTTCGATCCTCGGTGAGGTCGATGGAATTTTTCCAGGTGAATTTGGTGAAAGTCGTCCCACAAGTCCACCCAGCTTTAAATGGGTACCTGACTTAAGTTGGGGAAGTAAAGGCGGCTGGGCGTTGTGCTAATTACACAATCCCTTCATATGCCGAGGTTATAGAAACAGATGAATTCTACACTTCATCTGCCCCGATGGCCCGACAGGGCTAAGAGAACTTTACTTTACTCATACAACAATACTTAAGTATGTTCATGATGTTTTGCTCTCTGTAATGGATTTTGTTAGCGAAAAAATGATTTTTATAGTTATTTAAAGAAAAAAAAAGTAACTTCTAGTTATACCTGGGAGAGGGGTGTGGTTCATCAATGAGCTTTGTGTGGCACCTATCGATCCAGTTTTTCTATTTAATTGTGTTCACTACATTTAAAAAAAACAATGTACTAGGACGTGACTGTTTAAAGTATTTGTTATGAAATAAAATGTCGTTGTAATCGATCTCTTGCTTGGTCATCCATAGCTTATACTCATAGCCATGTTGTGGACATAGACAGAGACTTTCAATTTATATTTGGTTGCTTTAGACAAAGAAAACCAATCGGAGCCGTGTTAACATTAATCTTAATAGACGTTCATACAGAAAGGGGCCCCTCTTTGACAGTGGGGGGCTTCACTCGGTCACTTTGTTTGCTTGTCCATGAGAATGGCCCTTTCTGTAATTGACCAGTCTGCCGTGAAGTGCCGTGGTATAAATAAGTCATATCACAAGAGACAACGTTTAGAATTTTAAAAAATAAAAAAAAAATAAACAGCCATACACTGGAAGTCAAAGTATCAAATTATAATGTATTTAGTTCACGTATAGAACAAAAACAAAAACAAATTAAATAAGCTAACAACTAAATTGTCAGTAGAAATCATGCAACAAAAAAAAAGTTGAAACATTTGTATTAAAAATAGCTGATGTCTATATTTATAATTATTGTTAGCATAAAATTTGTCGTGTGTTGCTGAAGATTAGATTTTTTATTTACAAAGCTTGAAGTGGAACGAACACAAGTCAGCCAAACTTTGTATCCATTCTTCGAAATCTGCACACAATTTTACTTTGAATGTGCTTCATATATGAATGGATTCACGATACTGTCTCTAATATATTGAAAGTAAAAGTAAAATCAATTGGCTGAAACTTTTAATAACATTTTCCACAGTTTTAACCAACATATAAGAGCGGAGATACGATTGTTATTCCATTTCAATTGACAAATCTGCCACGACATTTCTGAAACAGTCTGTCTTCTATATCTCCTATGATAGGTTTACCACACTTGACATTGAACGAATTTTCTAAAATCTCCGCTAAAATGTACATGCCAGTTTGTATGTGTTCCTGCGTCATTAAATAATTTTCTTTTGTGGAGGCCAGCAGCATGCACCTCACCATCTCTTCCAGCTTGTTACAAAAATGTCTCTTCTTTCCTGCACTTGAGATGATGGCGTCAAACACGCAAGACTTCAACTTGCTGCCGACGGCCAGAAGACTCCTACTCTTGCGTTGGATTGTTTTATTTACGACATTCAACTGACATCTGACAGCACAGAGGCGCTCAACACTGCTGCTGACTGATTGGCCAATCATCTCGGCCATGTTGGTCCCGAACGGTGAACCCATGAGGGCGTGATTGTGTCCAATGCAGTTGGCAAAACTGGAAACCGATGAACAAAATTTTGTATCGTTCGTCTGTTGTAAACTTTTTTTGAGATAATCAGCACAGGATTCAACAGTAGATATAAGGAGTAAACCTGGGGATAACACAATAAATAAATAGAAGATATCAGGAGTAAAACTGGTGATAACACAATAAATAAACAGTAGATATCAGGAGTAAAACTGGTGATAGCACAATAAATAAATAGAAGATATCAGGAGTAAACCTGGTGATAACACAATAAATAAACAGTAGATATCAGGAGTAAAACTGGTGATAACACAATAAATAAACAGTAGATATCAGGAGTAAACCTGGTGATAACACAATAAATAAACAGTAGATATCAGGAGTAAACCTGGTGATAACACAATAAATAAATAGTAGATATCAGGAGTAAAACTGGTGATAACACAATAAATAAATAGAAGATATCAGGAGTAAAACTGGTGATAACACAATAAATAAACAGTAGATATCAGGAGTAAACCTGGTGATAACACAATAAATAAACAGTAGATATCAGGAGTAAAACTAGGTATAACACAATAAATAAACAGTAGATATCAGGAGTAAAACTGGGGATAAAAATAAAAAAAAATCATAGAAAGCCGTTTATAAAACAAATCATTGATCGTTTAAGTTAAAGAAATCATCGACTGAAATAATGCTTGACTTAGTATATTTACTTTTTTAATAACCTTCAACAATTTTCTATTCAGTAAGTATATTTAAACACTCAAACTGCGCGTAACCCCATACACTCAAACTACGTGTAACCTTACTTCAATACAGAATGTCGAACTCATTGTAACAATTTAAAACACTTATACTATAGCTAATGTCTTATTTCTTTGCATGACATACTTTCTATTTCAAGCACCCGTGAACTATCGTGAACTATAGGCTACAATGTTAAGTCGAGAAAAAAACTACATTTCTTTACGAAATGTTAGGTTTTTCTTTTGCTTATAATCTCCTGATATCTGTAAAAGTATGAGCTAGGTTCAGATTATTGAAGTCTGAATTCAAATAAAACATTAGTCTCCGATAAAGAGCTGTGTACCTTTAAATAAGACAAGTAATATGGCCATGACTTCTTACGTAACCTCCGATATCAACAATGAATTATCTGCGAACTGATGTTATCTCTCTGAGAATCTAGACTATAATCGTTTTCCATGTTTATATACAACATTCTGTCTTCTATTACATAATAGATCCCCCCCCTTGTTATACATAAGAAAAATTTCCGAAGCCACCCACGCCAACAATTAGACATTTGTATTAATAGCGGATGTCAACGTAATTAAGTGCCGGAATGTTTCAACGCTAATAACAACAGAGAAGTGTTTGGAGATCGATTGAGTGGGGATCGAATTGTTTCTAAGTTGGACGTGGTGTGCTCATTAATCAAAAAAGAAACTGTCTCTGACTCCGCGAGGTTAAACGTCATCTGAAACACCCAAGTGTGTCTTGGCCGGACTACCCTACACAACCCTACCCCTCCCCCCCATCTCGCTATCTCAAATCAAGACTGAGGTCACAATAAATCAGGTCAAGAAAAAACACTGAGTTATTGTTGAATAGGAAAACCCCCTAACAAAATATCTATTTATAGAAGAACTTTTGGTGGCTCTGGTTTCTCTGTCAATGTGGTGCAGTAGCGGCGTAAAGTGGGGGGGGGGGGGGGAGTAGTAACTGGGGCCACCGGCCCAGGAACCGCGTCTATGGCAAGCCTCGCGTATGGAGTTTATTTTTTAGTAACAAACCTAAACGTTTGTTTTTGGCCCCGCATATTCCACTTCACCCTGAACCCCGCGTACTGCCAAGGTCACCTCTGGGATCAATGATGACAGTGGTAAAGATCTAGAAAAGCTCAAATTGCATTTGGTGTCAGCTTAATAACGTGGCACATTTCTAGGTTTATAATTATTATTACTTGTTCGAATTCCAAACGGTTACATTTTCCATTTTTCCCCCTTTATAAAATACTAGATCAAAGGCCCGGTACCCGGAACGGCGAGTATTATTTTAAGCCAAGCAAGAGTTAACTCCCGTTGAGTGAGACTAAAATCTTGGAATTCCCCAGTCTATTTTCAGCCGCGGAAGTTACGCTCGCTCGTACGTACGCGCGCCAGGCTAGACGATTATGTATTGGATATAAAATTATAAATAAATTCCAACACAAAAAAATTACATTCATTACGGTTTCCAAGTCGTCTGACTTTTTAGGCGTACGGATTTTGAATAGGGGTGGGTGGGGGGGGGGGAGGGGGAGAACGGCGTTTTTAGAGTCCGTCTCGAGGCGACGCAGACGCTTTTTACGCCCCTGCCTATTTTTTACTTTTTATTGGAGACACATAACCAGGTTTTTTTTTTTAATTAATGTGACGTCATAATCGAGAGTCTGATTTTATTTTTCTAGATATCTGTTTCTGTTTAACTGATGATGTCATCAGAAGAGAGAAATCGTCTTATAATAGGCAATTAAAAAAAACATTGAAAATTCCATGACGTAATCCAGATAAAAGTTTGAACTGTAGTGGTTCCATAAATTTTGTTTGCTGTCCTCGGGGTGAAAGCGAAGCGTGTCAAGATGCCACACTCAGGCATTTATATAACAGTTATGAAGTTATGGCTCTTTTCGATAATGTTATTGTAACAGATTCATTGAAAAAAAAATAGAGAGAGACCTTCACGCAAGAAATTTTTTTCAAAAAAAAAGTTTTGAGATCCGTTGTGACGTTTACTTAAACGGAAAACACTTTAAAGTTTCTGATATGGAAATTTTCAATTGTGGGTAAATCCAATCCAGGAAACGTAATCTGTGAGCCAGTCAAGTCACGGTGTTGTTTTGATCAGAGATGACTGTCTTTACCCTGTTTACTTGTGAGAGCCAAGCTAGGGGTCAAGTTGAGTTAGAAGCTAATGATATAATTAGATAAGGATACATATAAATAGCGCTCTTTTATTTCTGTGCTGTCGATAGAAAGGTTCCAAGTTCAGCATACACAATTAACTTTAAAATTTTACCATCACCTATAAAGTTTTGTTAAGAAGAAATTTTAATCTTTTTAATAGAACAATGATTCAGTTATTTTTATCATAAAAGAAAAAAAATGCTAATTATTATTCCTAAATTACGTGCATTGATTGGATTCATTTTTATAATTATTCCTCTTAGATTATTTCTCCATTCACTTAAGATGTATAACGTAGTCTAAATTACAGTATGCTTCAGAGGCGTAGCTAGAGGGAGGGTAGGGGGGTCCAAATTTGAAATTGCCCTGGGCCCCAGCTTGAGGGAGACTCCAAATTTTTTTATATTAAATATTAAGTACATAATGTCATGTCATGGTGTCGAATGTCAAAGTGAAAGGTGCCCCCAAAGAGGCCAAGCCCGCCGGGCCCCCAAACCCCTAGGTTCGGCGCTGGTATCCTAGCTGCTCAGGGTTATGATGTGTTACGTAACAATTCAACAAAGTATTTCATAATAACTGAAGTTCAGCGTTGGATAAAAAAAAAAAAACAAAGTTCCTTAAATCATTAACACTAAGTTCATATGAAAACACGACAATTGCCATAATGTTTCAGGACACGAAAATTGAACCTCTTCTTGTTAGTAGGGATGTGACGGAGCTGATGAAAATCCGCATCCAAGGGATTCGGATTTGGCAAATATAAATCCGTCGGATTCGAATGCGGATGCGGATTTGGCGAATGGGGGGGGGTATCTAAAATACGTTCATGACCAAACACGACGTCTAATCTATGGACAGCTGAGTAAGGGTCCAGGAGTTTAGTTTTATCTGTTTTCTTTATTTCGGGTTTTCGAAAGTCTCTAGGTTTTTTAATTTTAGTTACGATTTCTACGGCCGTGTTTGATCTGAAAACGGTAATTTTTTAAACGCTGTGGCTAGAGTTCCATCTAGACGGACTTCGAATTATTTTTTTATCGAGGTCCGTCTATAGATGTGCGCATGCGCGACAATCGATATTAACTTTCAACTCTTTAAACGATCGCCGACTTTAAACAGCATCATAAATCGTTTAACGTAATTTACTACCTTATTTTATCTTAACTCATAGGAAGAAAATGAATATAAATAGTAGACTGCATTTCCCGAGAAAAGCATATAATTGTATTAGTTAATTTTTCCAATGACGCACCATTAATAACCTAAAATAATTAGAGTTCTCATTCATTGTTTACAAGAGAAACATGCTTCTCCGATTATTAACAGCAAATGACGTCATCAACTTTAAAAAAAAGTTTTATAAACAAATAAAAACAAGCAATTAAGCCTGTTCCATTCTGGACACAGGACGTGTTAGCGCATTTTCATGTTATGTATCAGTACGTTTGTTAGCTTTCAGTAAATATTTGTAAATTTTGGAAATGTTTATAAATTCAATTGTGTAATGCATATATCTGTAAAAAAATATTATAAAGACGTTTCTTTATATTTGAAAAAAAATTATTTTCTATTAAATCTAACTACAAGTGGTTTGTGGTTACTGAAATAGGACTCATAATTGAAAACATTCTAAATTATAGTCATTTAATCGTCCGAAAACTCCGTCAATTGTTGCATAGCTCTGATACTTTCAATTAAACTCAGAACACAAGCTTACTATTTCATTTGATGAGTTTCTTAATAAATCTTGGTGAAACTACGTGCTGCAGTATTTCGCACCAAATGAACGGGTTATTGAACGTACAAGGTGTATATATAATATATAAGCCCCTTAGGAGCCCTGAAGCCCGGCCCTCAGAGGTCCTATCGCGAAATGAACTTTTGATGTACACATGGCAGGCCAAGACCTACAAAATGATATATACATCATGGGTCTAGGACTTATAGTTGCTGAGATATAGCGCTCCTTTATTAATATAGCTTATATAGTAAAAAACGGTACTAAGGCCCCTTGTACGGCCCTGAGAGGTCAGATCGCGAAATGAAAAAAAGTCATTTCTCGGCAGGCCAAGACCTACAAAATGATATACACATCATGGGTCTAGGACTTATGGTTGTTGAGATCTAGGGTGATGACGGACGGACAGACAAAACGGGGACAATAGAGCATTTTTTTTTCGAAAATGCTCTAAAAACATGTATAATTCTTTATAATCTTTATTAATAGTGAAAAAAAAAAAAACTATACAGTGTTTATTTGTTTAAAAAATGTCACAAAAGAAATAAGGAATTTGTCACCGTCTTTTCCCTCAAGACTTCGTTGGTATTTAATATAAGTATAAGAAAAAAAAACGTGTATTATATGGTTTCTGGGAAAGGGGTGGGTGCGATAGATGCTAATTTAGCGCATAATTTTTTGTTTTATTCGTTAATTTTTGTAGTTTCAATGATATTGTTTTCCTCCGCCTTTATTAGGCTTGGACAGACCCGAAAAAAATAATTTAGAATAATTGGCGCGCATGCGCACATCTATAGACGGACCCCGAAAAAAAATAATACGGTGTCCGTCTAGACCAGTGGTCGGCAAAGTGCGGCTCCGGAGCCACATGTGGCTCTTTGGCTCCTTAAGTGCAGCTCTGGTATTTAGTTAATTTAGTGTACAACTTATTTAATGCACTACTTATTTAGTGTAATAAAAGTTTTCTCAACAAGCAGATTTGGCTCCCAATTTTTTTTAAATTGCTGTAATGTTCATATTTGGTTCTTTGGCTGATAAGTCTAGACGACTCAAGCCACTGCGTTTTTTAAATTCGAATCCGTTCGAATTTTTTTTAAAAATTCGTCGGATTCGACTTTGCACAAAAAACGTCGAAGTTCGAATGTCGTCGGATTCGAATTCGAACTTCGTCACATCCCTACTTATTACCACAAATGTCTCATACACGTGTAGGGTTCGAAGTCGCGTAACGTTACGCGTAAGTTACCGTAAATTACGCGTAATTTACGGTAACGTAATTTTGGAAAATTACGCGTAAATTACGGTAATTTATAAATGCATATTTGACGGCCATTTTTAATTGTTTCTGTCGCAATTCGTTGTGTTAACACTGGCGATTAATTAATTACAGTGATTAGGAGTACCATCTACATCTGGCCACAAGCCTAAACCGGAAGTATTCGTTTGGTAAAAGAGCGTAAACCGAACAGTATATTGTTTGTTTTAATCGTTTCAGTAAACATAATAAAATTAATATTTTCAATAAGGAAGCCAAAGTCTGGTTAAAAAAATTTTCGATAAAGTACACAATGCCGCCATGAGATGTATGACAAGAGGCCGCAAGCAAAACGGGGAGGTTATAAAATAAAAAAATCCAAAAAAAAAAAGTTTTTTTTAAACATTATCTACATTACCGTACCCAGGATTTTGTTTGGGAAGGGGGGCTGTTCCAAGTTTTTAAAGGCAAATATTTGTCAATTTTTTATGAGTCACTATCAGCAATAACATTTGGAGGGGGGGGCTGCAGCTCACAGCCCCCCCACCCCCCACCCTGGGTACGGCCTTGATTATCTATATATGTTCCAAATGTCATGAAACGTATAAAAAACATTTTACTTCGTGTATGAGCCCTTCCGTCGATCGCGTCGAACGTATTACGCTGCGTATTGCACCCACGTCGTCCGTATTTCGGGCTGCGGATTGCAACAGCGTTGATCGCAAGTGCCGTCTTTCGCTGAGTTCGACACCCGCGGCGCACATTGCACCCGTCCAGCGTCGACCGTATTAGACGGTATTACTCAGCCAAAGATGGCCGCCGCTGATGCAGTCAGCACACGACGAAATACGGGGACGACGAGCAAATTAGTACGACCGGTAAATTAGTAAAAACCTTTGAAAAACATTATTAAAAAAATACACCTACTAGCAATCAGTGAGCGTGAGCAACAAAAGGAGCATAATTGTAAAGTAATTGGGCAATTAATGGTACGCGTGCAATTTGGCGTAAATTACGCGGGCCAATCTTACACGTTATTTTCGAAATCCCGGAACCAGAAAATCGATCGCGTGTGCCATCTTTTACGAAATTCGGCGCCTGCGGCGGCCGCGTATTTCGAAGCGTGTTTGCACCCGCCCCGCGTTGACCTATTAGACGGTATTACTTAGCTAAAGATGGCCGCCGCTGATGCAGTTAGTACACGACGAAATACGTGGCCGATGCGGACGACGGGCAAATTAGTATGACCGGTAAATTACAAGTAAAAACCTTTGAAAACATTATTAAAAATACACCTACTAGCAATCAGTGAGCGTGAGCAACAAAAAGGAAACATACATTTTAAAGTAATTGGGCATTAATGGTACGCGTAATTTTGGCGTAACTTACGCGTAAATTACGAGTAATTTACGCGTGAATTACGCGCGCCAATCTTACGCGTAATTTTCGAACCCTATACACGTGTCCACTGTGTCACTTCACACGCATGCACGCACGTGCTCCTTATAATCACATTTTCACCAGTCTACCGATGATTCTCTCCCCTGACCAAGCGTACTATGATCAGTGAAGCATGACCTGGATGTACACACACACAGTACATTGTATTCTTCTTGTCCAATAGGTTTTTAAACACATCCGCATAACTTGATTTAAATTATGACTATACTGCACATTGTTCACAATCATCATTATCCCATACCCTTAACCGATGTGGTCGTTGGAGGGTAACGCATGGACACATCCACAGACACATATATCCATAATTATCTGTCGTGAGCGGCTGTATTTAGTTCATTCATTTGTAGCCCTGACCAGGGGGCGCAACCAGTATGTTGAAGTTGGTAGGATCCAAAATATTAGGTAAGATAAAAATTGGTATCTCTGCCCCCCAAAATTTTTTGTAGGGTCGAATACCAGTGGCTTGATTTTTGGCAGGGTCCGGACCAGCACGACCCGTACATCGGTTGCGCCCATGGCCCTGTCCATTCTATTATATTGTCAAATCAACCTTTCCGCTGTCGCCCTCTGTGACAACATCGTTATACAGTCCCTAGGAGAACTATTGTGTACTAACACATGACCGAACATTGTTACAAAAACTAAACATGTATTTTTTAAACGCAGATTTCCTGTTACTTTTAAAAGAGAAACTGGTTTATGAATCCGTGCCAAATATTTTTGTTAAATAGTTAATCAAAATTCCGAATATGTCATAGCTGGATGAAGGTAATATTATGTTTAATAAAAGTAACGTAGAGTAGTTCACTGTTGACCTCTTAGAAATGCCCCCCCCCACTCCTCCTTAATACATTTAAAAATTTTAAGCAAACCTCATGTCCGGGTGCCCTGCCTATAAGATTGTCTCGCGTACAACTGCTTAAAGATATATATATATATATATATATATATAAAGAGTGCGTGAGGGAGGTACAGAGAGATAGAGGGTATATATATATATTAGAGCTGCTGTTCGATTAAAAATTTTAATCAAAATACGCTACAAAATTATGCGCAAAAAAAATGATGATACAAAATTTATAGCATCCCGTTATTTTGATCTAACTATAAACGGGTTCATTATACCTCTACCAATACACTACAGTATATATTGTAAACTAGTGAATGCAAGTTTTCTCTTTTTACATCGACCGGGAAGGGAGCAGGAGTTTACTTGTCGAAGGGCTAAAAAACCAAAACAACTTCATCATATATTACAAGTGGGGCTTCAGTCGACATACCTGGGGGTGAGGGTATATGCGAATTGCGGCAGGGTGGGTGTGGTAGATCTACTTAATAAGTGGACGGAACTTAAACTTCAAATGGTGAAATTCTGTTATTTATCGATTTGGTGAACTTTCTGCATTTAGTCAAATTAACGCATTTAAGTGTTGTGTTAAAAATTTTAATCGCAAATTTTTTTTGACGCGTTAATCGCAAATTAACGCAGTTTAATCAACAGCCGTAATATATCTATATATATATATATATATATATATATATATATAGAGAGAGAGAGAGGTGTAGTAAGTGAGGGGTGTAGAGAGAGAGGTAGAGAGAGAGAGAGAGAGAGAGAGAGTGCCTGAGGGAGGTACAGACAGAGAGCCTGAGGGAGGTACAGACAGAGAGAGAGTGCCTGAGGGAGGTACAGAATGAGAGTGCCTGAGGGAGGTACAGACAGAGAGAGAGTGCCTGAGGGAGGTACAGACAGAGAGAGAGTGCCTGAGGGAGGTACAGAGAGAGTGTCTGAGGGAGGTACAGACAGAGAGAGAGTGCCTGAGGGAGGTACAGAGAGAGAGTGCCTGAGGGAGGTACAGAGAGAGAGTGCCTGGAGGGAAAGTGACAGACAGAGAGAGTGGCCTGAGGGAGGTACACAGAGAGAGAGAGAGTGCCTGGAGGGAGGTACAGAGAGAGAGAGTGTCTGAGAGGGAGGTACAGAGAGAGAGTGTCTGAGGGAGGTACAGAGAGTGCCTGAGGGAGGTACAGACAGAGAGAGAGTGCCTGAGGGAGGTACAGAGAGAGAGAGAGTGCCTGAGGGAAATACAGAGAGTGCCTGAGGGAGGTACAGAGATTGCCTGAGGGAGGTACAGAGAGTGCCTGAGGGAGGTACAGACAGAGAGAGAGAGTGCCTGAGGGAGGTACAGAAAGTGCCTGAGGGAGGTAAAGAGAGTGTCTGAGGGAGGTACAGACAGAGAGAGAGTGCCTGAGGGAGGTACAGAGAGTGCCTGAGGGAGGTTCAGAGAGTGTCTGAGGGAAGTACAGACAGAGAGAGAGTGCCTGAGGGAGGTACAGAAAGTGCCTGATGGAGGTACAGACAGAGAGAGAGTGCCTGAGGGATGTACAGAGTGTGCCTGAGGGAGGTACAGAGAGTGCCTGAGGGAGATACAGACAGAGAGAGAGTGCCTGAGGGATGTACAGAGAGTGCCTGAGGGAGGTACTGAGAGTGCCTGAGGGAGGTACAGAGAGTGTCTGAGGGAGGTACAGAGAGATAGAGTGCCTGAGGGAGGTACAGAGAGTGCCTGAGGGAGGTACAGAGAGTGCCTGAGGGAGGTACAGAGAGTGCCTGTGGGAGGTACAGAGAGTGCCTGATCGAGGTACAGACAGAGAGAGAGTGCCTGAGGGAGGTATAGAGAGTGCCTGGAGGGAGGTACAGAGAGTGCCTGGAGGGAGGCACAGAGAGTGCCTGAGGGAGGTACAGAGAGTGCCTGAGGGAGGTACAGAGGAGTGCCTGAGGGAGTTACAGACAGAGAGAGAGTGCCTGAGGGAGGTACAGAGAGAGAGAGAGTGCCTGAGGGAGGTACAGACAGACAGAGAGTGCCTGAGGGAGGTACAGACAGAGAGAGAGTGCCTGAGGGAGGTACAGAGAGTGCCTGAGGGAGGTACAGGGAGAGAGTGTCTGAGGGAGGTACAGAGAGTGCCTGAGGGAGGTACAGATAGAGAGTGCGTGAGGGAGGTACAGAGAGAGAGAGTGCCTGAGGGAGGTACAGACAGAGAGAGAGAGTGCCTGAGGGAGGTACAGAGAGAGAGAGTGCCTGAGGGAGGTACAGAGAGTGCCTGATGGAGGTACAGACAGAGAGAGAGTGCCTGAGGGAGGTACAGGGAGAGAGTGCCTGAGGGAGGTACAGAGAGAGAGAGTGCCTGAGGGAGGTACAGAGAGAGAGTGCCTGAGGGAGGTACAGAGAGAGAGTGCCTGAGGGAGGTACAGACAGAGAGTGCCTGAGGGAGGTACAGAAAGAGAGAGAGTGCCTGAGGGAGGTACAGAGAGAGAGAGTGCCTGAGGGAGGTACAGACAGAGAGAGAGTGCCTGAGGGAGGTACAGAGAGAGAGAGAGAGTGCCTGAGGGAGGTACAGACAGAGAGAGAGAGAGTGTCTGAGGAAGGTACAGACAGAGAGAGAGTGTCTGAGGGAGGTACACAGACAGAGAGAGAGAGTGCCTGAGGGAGGTACAGAGAGAGAGAGAGGTCTGAGGGAGGTACTGTAGACAGAGAAAGAGAGTGCCTGAGGGAGGTACAGACAGAGAGAGAGTGCCTGAGGGAGGTACAGACAGAGAGAGAGTGTCTGAGGGAGGTACAGACAGAGAGAGTGCCTGAGGGAGGTACAGATAGAGAGAGAGTGCCTGAGGGAGGTACAGAGAGTGCCTGAGGGAGGTACAGACAGAGAGAGAGTGCCTGAGGGAGGTACAGAGAGAGAGAGAGTGTCTGAGGGAGGTACAGAGAGTGCCTGAGGGAGGTACAGAAAGTGCCTGAGGGAGGTACAGAGAGAGAGTGTCTGAGGGAGGTACAGAGAGTGCCTGAGGGAGGTACAGAGATAGAGGTCTATAAATATATAGAGAGATGTAGTAAGTGAGAGGTAGATCAGTGGTTCTAAACCTTTTTCGCAAATGTATCCCACATAAGTTCGCGAATACACCAACTTATTTTTATAATGGAATGTGCTTAAATTTCTTATTTGATACTTGGTCACGTGGTTTGGTGATGAGTCACACAGAAAGCTGGCGACCTTCTTCAAACTTGTTTTTTTTTTAAACGAACATTACATGTCTCTGCGTATACCCGTTTAATTTGACCCGTACATCCTGGAGTACACGCACCGCCGGTCGAGGGTCGAGGAAGTAGAGAGAGTGAAATAGAGAGAGTGATAAAAGTACAGAAAGAGGGGGAGGGGAGAGGAAGGGATAGGTGTAGATAGAGTGGGAGGTAGAGTAAGAGAGAAATAGAGAGAGAGAGAGAGAGAGATATAATTGATACACTAATCACGTGATACTTAATTCAGCGCAATCTAAACCGATAAAATTTGTAATAGACTGAATGTAAATATAAAAAAAGATTCGCTTGTTATGCCGCAGTAAAAGCCTTAACTCTACATTACATAGAACAAGTCTCTATGCCGCATTAATAGCCTTTACATTATATAGAACAAGTCTCTATGCCGCATTAATAGCCTTAACTCTACACTACATAGAACACGTCTCTATGCTGCATTAATAGCCTTAACTCTACATTACATAGAACAAGTCACAATAATACATATTTAAAGTGGAGTATGTTTTATTTATTACATTGAATCAGAACACAATTTGATAAAGACTTTTATTAATTATAGATATAATAAACACAATAACATATTAATAGTTACACGCACTTCCTAATTGTTAGGGAATCATTGTACTCTGCCAGATTTACTCAACATACACTGAAGACTAAAATATGTACATTGCACAAAAGTGTATTTCAGAAAACTTACATCTTTATATTATACACATTGAAAAAAAAAATAAAGGTTTATTATTAAACATACGGGCCCTAAACTGAGATTGTTGTATGTATTTCATTTTTTAAAGAGCCCATAGTAGGGCTGTGGCGTAAACAGTCAGGTGGCGATAAGGAGGTTTACCCCGGGTTGGCAATTTAAAATTTTTTAAATTAAACAGGGAAAAAAAGGGAAAGAAAAAAATCGTTTCGTTTATTTTCCCAAAATACTAAAAATAAAAATATACATTTACATGTGATGATTTTAAATGGGATGAACGTACAAATTTTTTTTGTTCCATAATTTATATTGAATTATTTCTTCCCATTTTTTGACAGACCAGTCATATGACAATTATCGAACCTTTTCACTACCATGAAAATCTGAAGCCAATTTATATACAAGTGGCAGTTGAACTGACATTATGTGCAGACTTAATAAGATTGTTGTAGATTGCTTCAGTATTTTCTCAAATATCCAACAACAGCAATGATTTTTTTTTTAATTTTTCCTATGCATAGTCTTATAAACACACTATTAAGCTTGAAAATAAAAAAAAAACAATCAACACGTTGTTAGCTAGTTAATTTCAGATTATAAACAGAATTTTGGATGTTTTATGACATTTGCAATATAAGACTGTTGATTGGTTACGTTTCCTTGTCGTGCAACTCTCTCGCGCCCCTCAGCAATGAAGATCTTTCATTAAGACTAAATAACATAATGAATTAAAAATTATAGATACATGGAATGCGATATTAGTGTATAGAAAGAATGACATAAGTATTTTTGGAAGTTTGAATAAGTTATAGAACAAAATACGAAAGACACATTATATACAAACATCTAAAAACATCGTTTCAGTATGAGATAGAACAACTTTACGAGTTGTGTGTGTTTGATGATTCTATTTGAGAACTTTTAAAACAGCGTCAAATATACAACAATGTAACCGCTGCCTTTATTTAAATGCCACATCTGGATAATTCAATCGTTTACTGTTAAAAGAAAAACTTACACATTTACCAAAAACCTACACATTCACAAAAGTAACCTATACAATCACAGAAAAACCTACACATTTACCAAAAAACTATACATTTACCAAAAACCTACACATTTACCAAAAACTATACATTTACCAAAAAACTATACATTTACCAGAAACCTACACATTTACCAAAAAACCTACACTTTCACAAAAATACCTACACATTGTTCAAAAACCTACATAATACCCAAAATCCTATCCATTCATCAAAAATCTTCCGCGGCATTTATCCATATACCTCATTTTAATCAAAGGGTTTGAACACTTTATGCCAAATGCTGCTCTCAAGAATTCAGCCATGATGAATGTACCAACCTGTATGTCGTCTTGAGTCATGAAATAGCTTTCTTCTGTAGACTCCTGTATCATACATTGTACAATCTGTTCTAATTTACTGCACAGGTTTTTCTTTTGGGCCTTACTCGCCACAAGTGCGTCGAACGCACAAATCTTAAGTTTTTCTCCAACGTCCAGTCGGCTCACATCTTGGGGTTCGATGACATTGTTTGTGAGCTTTATCTCGCATTTGACAGCGCATAGCTGATAGATGCTGTTGCTGACTGCCCTGCCAATAGATTGAGTCCTGGTAATGCCAAACGGATAGCCCACGGAAGCGTAGCCTGAAGCTAGGCAAACGGAAAAATTTGTCACTGAATCACAAAATTCTGTTTCTTCCAGCTCCCGCAAGCTATTTCGAAGATGGTGCCCACAACCTTGAGTGACGTCATAAAGAGCCAGGATTACTGAAGGTAAATAATACACATATGTCATTTAACAGGACATAAATAAATAAGTAATATAATATACATATGGGCATACATTTAAACAAAGTTTAGGGCAAAACATATGCCCTATAATCTATCCATTAGTAAATGATCTTTTTCAATTAACGTCTGCACCAGGATCGTTACCAACCAATACAACCTTTCATCTGCCAAGTTATTTCCTAGCAGTGGGTAGAAAGTGACAGGACACTAACAGGCGGAGAGCTCCAGACTCTTGGTTAAGTTGTACCCCCCCCTACTCCGTCTCCCCACCAGCAAGACATATTATTTTGAATGCAACTAAAATGTATATCCCTCACAATCGGAGTAAATAGAATACAGGTCTATGTGATGCTGCCGTAAAAGTCATAACGTGGAGTTTAAAGATTACAATTATCGATTCATATCTATAAATGTCACGTGGTATATACATAAACTGTTTCGATTAAGTGATATTTTGTTTCGCTTCTTTTCAACTATATATATATATATATATATATATATATATATATATCAAAAACTTACCAAAAATAAGTAGCGGCATGACGTACAGCTTTTGTATCATAGTTAAATGTCTTGTAATTGAAAACTTCAAAGTGAGAATTACTGTTCAATCTATAGACCCATATCATATATATAGACAGGCCTAGTGTAATCAAATTACGTGGTTTTAAATTTATCAAAAATGTTATGTTATTCGTGATTTCCCGATGACGTCCCTAATACATGTTCAACAAATCAACATTCTGTTAAATTTTAATTAGACATATGTTTAGACCTTTTTTTATTTTTTATTTTCATTTTACTGTTGACCAACTCAGAGAAGAACCCACCCATGGGGGTTGACCGATATACGTGACGTCATTATTGAGTCAGGGAGTTTTTGACCAATAACATAACCACTGATTTTTTACATTCACAGCCCTTTTAATGTTATTGTTTTTTTCAGTCCTAGACAGAAAGTAGAAACTAAGAGCAGCTGCGCAACTAATTTGGCGCAGGGGGAGGGTAGCTCCTGGTGACTCATTATTTTTCTTCCACTCAAGTTCTTATTGACGTTGGGGGGGGGGGGTGGCCTATTCAGACTCCGTCCTAGGTGACACTAGTTACACCACTGACTTTGAAATCATTTTGCAGGGGCCTGTTCATAAAGTCCCCTCCCCACCCCCGGGCCATTTGGTAAGACTGAGTGCAGGAAGTTGTCATTATGTAATGGTAGCAGTATTATTTGTTATGTCAAATATTTCCAATATTACAGTTTCTATGTCTTTAATTGAAATATTTTCATAATACTATATAATACAAAGTGAAGAAATACATTTTAAATAAAGATTTATTTAGCTGTCACTTGTTGATGCTTTTGTGCTGACGCAAGTCTGTTGTTCTTATCTCATTTTCCCCAACACGTTTTTTTGTATTTACGGGAATTCAGGTAGACGTATTTTGAACACATAAAAAAACCCTTTGTACGACGAATTCCCGTTTTTTTATTATTAATTTTCACTATCTTTAGTGATCAGACAAACAAATGCTTAGTTTCATTGATAATGTCTGTTACAATAGTCTAATGTTGTATGTAGTCATGGGCGTATTCATGGGGGGGGGGGAGCAAGGGGGGCATATGCCCCCCCTTACATTTTGAAAAAATGTCATACAAAAGTGGCATTTGCTCCCCCCTCCCTTACATTAAAAAAAAAATGTCATAAAGTTGTTATTTGCCCCCCCCTGGAAAATTTTTGTCCCCCCCCCCTGGAAAAATCCCTAGCGACGCCCATGTATGTAGTATTTGTGATCTAATATGAGCATTATGACTCAATAAATTGTTTCTTTTTAATTTACAACAACTGTAATCTACACAACAAATATTACCATAAATACATGTATTTGTGCAGAAAATATTGATGACTGAAGCACTATGGCAAAATACATTAATATGTTACGTGAAATGATAATTTGTTGTTATTAAAAAAAATCATTAGTTGTATTAGTTGTATTAGTTGTATTAGTTGTATTAGTTGTTGTATTAGTTGTATTAGTTGTATTAGTTGTATTAGTTGTTGTATTAGTTGTATTAGTTGTATTAGTTGTATTAGTTGTATTAGTTGTTGTATTAGTTGTATTAGTTGTTGTATTAGTTGTATTAGTTGTATTAGTTGTATTAGTTGTATTAGTTGTATTAGTTGTATTAGTTGTATTAGTTGTACTAGTTGTATTTAACGATGTTTAAGATCTTTAGTTACGTTAATGTTAAAAAATACATTAATTAAAATGTTCAGTTTGTATGAAAATTTCAGTTACAACACCGAAGACTTGTTTTTAACAAAATTATATTTTAGTGGCACATAACCATTTAATTATTCTTCATTTAAGAGATGACTTTGAAATTTTCTAAAGTATTAATTATATTAACCTATTCATATTTAATTATTTGATCGATGCATCCATCTGTCTTCTATCTGGCAGCTTTCTGTTTCGAAATCACAGACAGTATTAAAACAAAAGTACCAACATAAGCCGAGTTAGTGTACATTATGTTAGTAGTTTTGGTTTCTATATCTATTATGAAAAATGATTCATATGCAGTAAAGAGATTTTGCTTTCTTGTCATGGATATATTTTTTTGGAACTTTTATTTTTCATCGCTAAATATTTTTATGTCAATGTTTATGTAAATGTTTATATCAGGGCTTAGAGTGCCTTCTAATCACACCCATAATCACACCCTATTCGTAGTTCATGTCTGGTTAACTCACTCCAACGGGCCTTTTAATTATTTCGTTTATATCTAAGTCTATTTCAATAGTTATATCCAATTTTTTTTAACTTTCCCCTTCTCATTGCTGATCTAATTCCAGCATTACCGTTTGACGTCTACATATAAGTTTATGTCAATGCTAATATCCGAATTTCAACTCTCGCCTTCTTATTGCTGATCTAATCCCAGCACATTATCTTGTCACGACTTTCGCAGATATTCGGCGGTACACTTAAGAAAAATGCCAGGTATCGATACACACAAAGAACTGTATTTATATTTAGCAAATTACATAACAATTTTATTTTTAATTTGATGTATTTTTGAGAATATCCAACTTATTTTTGGCTTATTCGAATGAACTTTTGAAATTCTGCATCAAATCTTTTAAAAAAATGTATAGCTGATAATTGTTTATTTGTCACAATAATTAAATAATTAGTTATGTGAAATAGGATTGTTTAACAATTTCTTAGTTATAATTAATTTACTCGAATGTCCCAGAGGCAATGGTTCTAATGTAAACAGGTTACAGATTTAATCATACTGTACAGTAAATATATATAGGCTATATATTTATATACATTTTTATATATATATATATATATATATATATATATATATAAATGAAAGAAATATTTCCGTATGAATTACAGTACACGTATTTATCTGTGTTTAATATTAGATCCTTCATTATTATGTCTTGTTGTCATTGCCTATATTATTTTAATTGGGTAGAATTTTTTTTATTTTGATTCCGTTTAACTTCCTATACAAACATATTCAATTAACAATCTAAAATATAATGTATTCATGCGCTCATATATACCAGTGAAGTTTGGCTTTCAAATGAGTGACTTCGAGATGTAAATATCTCGTACTCGTGCTTGTTTTTTATAAAAATACAGGTTAACTGATGCATGTTGTCTGTTTCGAAACAGACTGCCTGCAGTATGACGGGAGGCAGCCAATTCACAGAACTTTACATGGTTCATGGCTGGTATCCTGAGCAAATTTCTTCTCGAAGAAAATAAATAAATTTAAAAGTATTAATTTTATTTATAATTCAATTTCAATGCCTTCCTTCCTTCATTTTTTTTTTCGAAAGAAGCTTTAATCAAACTTTTAAACCGAAATTTGACTAAGTATACCTAATATGACTATGTATGCCTAATATGACTATGTATGCCTAATATGAATATAAATGCCTAATTTGACCATGTATGCCTAATATGACTATGTATGCCTAGTATGTATGCCTAATAGGACTATGTATGCCTAACATGACTTCTCGTATTTTGACGTTTATCCATACAAGAAAACAATTATTGACCTGTAACTGAAACTGCTCACAACCTAACACTATATCACATATCGTCAATGTTTGTGTTATTATCCTCAGTAAAAGGAACTTGATATATTTTGTAGCAGAAATTCAATAAAATCTTTATTGAGGAATTTCCACATAATTTTTTTTAAAGACATCATTTTGATTCTAACAATCGAAAGTAAAGAATTAATACAACAGTATTCCAGTTTAAAATACAATCATGAAAAAATCGGACCTGCCCGAAACCAAAAAATAACCTAACCTACCGATCAAGCCTATAAGGGGATATAACTATATGCAAAGGTTTTGCAGGGTAAGCTAGTCCTGAAAAAAAAATCTACAAATATATTCCTATCACCTTACTTTGGCTTGCACAGTTATAAAGTATATATTTAATACTGCACATTAAGATAAGTGTATCTCAATATAAATCATACAGCGAGTATAGTTATATTAATCACCTCCAAGCGAGCAAATGTGTTTTTTTTTTCTGTTCCATTTGGTAGATCGAGACTTTTTATAATGTTTCATTAACAGTTTTTGGTTTTGAGAGGTGGGTAGGTTGGGGGGAGATAAGGCGCCTCTTCTAGGTTGTCCCCACCATATCTTCTTAGACTACCCATAGAAAAATAAAAAGTATCCCCCCCCCAACCCCCACCCTTCATATCCCCACATGCTTTAATAAATGTCTTATTTTTATTTATTTGTCGGTTTTCTACTGTTTACAATACTTAATTATTCATTAGAATGTCCAAACTGTATAAAATGCAACTATACTTAAATTATTTAACTCTTAACGAGTGACACTAATAATCACTCATTCATTCAACTAAATTATCATAGTTGGTATAATAATAAAAATAAAAAAGCTTCCTTTAAAGTAATGTACTGTTTTTTGCATAAAAATTGATTGATAAACTCAGCAGCGTCGGTTATTGGTGAGCTAATTACGACTTTTCCTCGTGCCAGAAATCTATAACATTAATAAGTAACCCACAACCCTCCAAAAAATTTCTACAAAAAATTTTTCCCTTTAGTTTGCTCGGGCAGGAAAGGTAATTTAATGTTTTGGGGAAGCCCAAATTTTTTCTTTCATAATTGAATTTAAAACAAAAATAATATTGTATTAATAATTTACTTTCTATTAAACAAACACTAAAATAAGTATTATTATATATTATATATTATTATTATTATTATTATTATACTTCTCTTTAATATTACCTTCGCTGAACATTACCTGTCCTCCGGCATTTACATTTTCATGTAACTTCATAGATTTGACCTGCTATTATAAACGAAAATATTTTGTATAATAACTTAAGGTTTTGTTGTTAGATAATTCCAGTTTGTTTTTCAATGATGTTCATCATAGTTGTTCTACTAATAAACAATAATAATTCGAATTCCACGCTCGTTAAATTATATTGTTTCGTTTTTATTTGTCTTTAATTCAAACAAAAGTGTTTTAAGTCTTCAGTTTTTCTGTGTCGGTGATATTTGCTTTGGTAACTTTCAAATTTACGATCTAATACTTAGACAAAAGCAAAAAAAAAAATAATTAAAGGTTTAGAAAAGTAGAGGTTGGTAATTTTATCATGCCATTAATATTTAGGTTGTGAGTCGTTTTAGTGTGATTTTCTTGCCTTCAATTATTGATAAGAGATGATCCCTTAACTGTTATAAACATTGCCCATAGAACCGATATATTTTAAACAGATGATTTCTCACCATCAATTATTTCTTATGTTACATAATCTGCCAATTGTAATTTAGTCATTTTCTATATGAAACGCGATTCAGACAAATGTCCTTTAAATATTTATTACCCAGTTTTAAGTTAGAATGCCTGTATTGTAACTCCCTAGTTTACCCAGTGATTTAATTTTGAAAGTTTTCTTTTTATTACTCAATACTAACTTTTATTCAGGTTTATTATTACAATAATATATTTTATTGAACTCTTTCATGTGATTGTATTGTGTACTAAACTAAATTTCACAACTTAACCTTCCATTTTTATGATCTCAGAGTCAAACTTCTTTATTTTCAAAGTTCTTGGACAAATTATAAATAGATACATAAATAACCATGACATTTAATATGACCAACCGAAAGGTTAATAATTTGGAGAGCGATTATATAAATCCTAATGTGTTTCAATTCTTCTTGACCTTTAACCTGCTCATGTGCGCAGAGCTAATTGGCTGCTTTGGTATTGTGGGTAACATCGTCAACATTTTGAACTTTTCACAACAAGGTCTGCAGGATAGTGTCAATGTCACACTCATGACACTGTCAGTCAGTGACGTTGGGTTTCTTCTGTTCCAGACGCTGACCAACGTGTTTTGGGCCTATGCGGACCTTCCATTCACACCATCCGCCAGCACGCTGTTTTTCTACCCGCGAGCTTACTTCACTCGCGTTAGCGGATACATCACCGCCTTTGCCGCCTTTGAAAGATGCCTGTGCGTAGTTCTGCCATTGAAGGTCAAAACAATCATAACGAGGAATGTTGCTATAGTAGTCAACAGTAGCATTTACATTGTTCTATCGCTGTATATGTTCCCTATTTATTACGTGAGATATCTTGACGTTAAATACAATCCCTTAACAAATAGATCAGTACTGACACTTTTCTATAGAAGCAATGCAGAGTCTGTGTACACAGTGAGTTACTTCATCAACGATCTACTTCTACCTTATACCTCCTTTTTGGCACTCATTGTTTGCACATCTTTTATCATCACACACTTAAAATCCAAAGCCAAATGGAGGCACTCAGTTACGGTTGAAAATATCACACGGTCATCCAATAAAGTGACCTTGATGTCAAGCAAAGAGAAGAAAATTTCGGTCATGTTGACCACCGTGTCGGTCATCTACGTAGCCTGTCTGACACCTGGCTGTGCCATGCTGATAGCAGTGGGCATCGTCCGGGAGTTAAAGGCGGACGGGGCATATTTTAATCTGACCATGCTTGTCTTGTCATTCACTTATGTATTAGAAGTTATGAACTGTAGTGTGAACACGCTAGTTTACTATAAGATGAGTTCCAAATATAGAGGAACCATTCATGCATGGTATTATTCCATTAGAAAGCACAATTAATTTTAAATTAGGGGAACGTATTGGAAATGTCTACTTTTTACATATAAAAAAACAGTCATTTTAATTGCTAACAAACTGGTTTTGATCTAGTTTTCTCAGCTAGAAATCAATAGTACCTTGTCAATACAAGCAAAAAAGATTAAACCATATTTCATTTGTTTTCTTATCCAAACTTAAATTTAAATAATGAGTAATCATGCAAGAACATTTATCGTCCATCTAAAAATGGAAACGTAGACATATAAATTAAACAAAATTACTTTTCTTATACTTAAATTTATTGCGCACGGAATATATATATATATATGTATATATATATAATGCTGTAATAATAATGCCCAGATTTATTCAGGTTTATTTAATGCTATAATATGACTTGCACTACACAGACTTAGCTCAGATTGCAAGAGTAGGAGTTCTAGATTAGCCGAATGTTTGTCTCTACCAAGCTGTGTGCAAAAAAAAGTTTAATTTCCTTGTCCTTAACCCAATTATTTCACTTTTTTATCATTATGTTGTATGCACTTTTTTCTTTCATTATTCTGCAATTAAATAATTATCTCCCCTTCATTACTGTCAAATTATGACAATTATTTTAGATCTGAAAAAAAAAATCTATTTTGAAATGATTTTCTACTTTAAATAAACAACTGGTTTTTAAATATTGTTTTTTTTTATTCAGACTCTTTGCATTTGGTCAATATCATAGTTAAAGAAATTCTTATTAAGACTATGAAACGTAAACGTATAGAGAAGACAATGCTTTGATTAGGTGTTATAAATATTTATCAATTATATGTGACATCTACATAGTCTATATAGTATTCCTATAAAAATTGCTTTAGTGTATATTTCAATAAATTAGTTTATGACCGGATATATTTGTAGGCTTATGGGTGGCAAATCGGTATATGTAAATGTTGTCTTTTATCTTAATTGCACAGTAATGTTTTTGGTGTTGTTACGCTGGTATGAACATTTTATATTACCGCATAATTACCATTCCTGATAACGCACTTTAACCTTTACATACTAGCATAAGTCTAATGCACATACATACATGTATAACATATCATAAGTAACTTACATGCATTACATTGTAATATAATATATACTAATATGAGAGTAATTGTTTGCCTCATTATTCAAAGCAAAACATTGGTTTATAACAAATTTTTATGACCATGCCTTCCTACTCACCTACTTTACAAGTACTAAAAGACACTCCACCCAAATAGTCATTTATCTTTAAAACAAGTTAATGTGTTTTTCGCTTCACAAAATCAGTTAGCATAACATTTCACTTGACAAAACTCTAAAATATAGATGACTGGATATTAAACCCAGCGTTGCCCCGGAAATATAGGTGTAATGTGAAACCCTTCCTAATGTAACTACTGAATTTTTAAATACAATTAATTAGGCTAATAATGTGCTGATTTATGCCACCTTCCTAATGTGCAGAAATGACCTACATTTCATACGTCACAAATAACGTTTTACCCATTTTATCAAACAAACCAAACAACCAAACTAAAAACCAACCGAACCAACCGAACAAACCAAACAAACCAATCAATACAACTAACCAAACCAGCTAACCAATCAACCAAACAAGCCAACAGAGCAAACCAACCAAACCCGTCAAAATTACGTTTTACCCGTCAACGCTAACCAACCAAACCAAAAAGTTAAACCACTAACCAAACCAACCAACCGAACCAACCGATCAACCAACCAACCAAACTAACCAAACTAACCACACAAACCAAACCAACCAAATCAACCAAAGCAAACCTACCAACCAAACCAAATCAAACACTATTATGTAAAAATATGGGTGCTAATTTATGTCACCCGTTACGTTTTACCCATAATTCTCTCATTGTTAAAATCAAAACAAAGCATTTAAAAAAAAACCTTTTATAAAAATGCACTGAAAAGTAAAAAGTAACTACTTCATTATGCCATTTTGCAGCACAAAGGCAAGTTGGTGTGGCACGATACAACTCTCGCGCACAAGCTCAATTCGGCTTTATTAGTTAGAAAATAAAAAAAATTGTACCATCGGGAAATGACGTCATAGATTTTTTTATGGCGACGGCTTTTCCACTCTGCACGTCGTCGCCGGACGGACGACAAGATAGCTACTTTATTAGTAGGATTTATTAGTAGGATTAGTTTAGTGGCACTATAAAAAAGGAAAAGCGAAGTAAATATAAGTGCAAACCCATACCTTTGGACACATTGAAAGGACAGAGAGAGAGAGAGAGAGAGAGAGAGAGAGTGGAGTAGACAGACATTCCAAAGCCCACATTACTATGTAAAATAAAAAGCTTCAGCCCCTTTCCCCCTTTATTTCCCTTCTTTAATTTTTAACCCACATACTATTATTTTTTCCCAATTCTATTATTTTTAACCCAATTCTATTAAAATATTTAACCCAATTTTTAAATTTTAAACCCAATTATTAATTTCAAACTCTTGTACTTAAACTAGGTATTCCGTAACTGACGTAAAACAAGACACAATAAAAACAGTTTTCTTAAATATATTTTATTTTAATTTTGCAATAAATTTAATCATGTTTAAATAGTAGATGTTGTAGGGCAAAGAAATTATTCCTGAAGTCATATCAACCGGTAACTTTCCGTTGCGAGAATATCTCAGCTGGAAACGCATATTTGTAGCATAATTAACCCATTTTTTAGTTTCATTCATCATAGTTAAACACGGCTATATTACTTGATTTTTTACTCATATTACTTAAAAAATAATATTAAAAAAATTAAAAAACCAATTGCAAAATTAATTATTGAATCAGGCGTTGTCATAGAGGAAGAACATATAAAATAAAAAAAATTCTTTTACTAAAAAGTGCCTAAAAAATGATTACACAATTTTTCCTAAATAAATAAATAAAGTTTTGAATGTAAAATGGTTAGAGAAGAAAACAAACTTATAGCATTCTATGTCATTTGTTCACTATATTAACTAAAACATTTTGTACTTTTATAATTTGATACATTTTTTTGTCTTATTATATAAAAATATAGCGAAATTTAAACTTAAGTATGTATTTAAAAGGGAAATTTCTTCTCACATGTATCTCGTCGAGTTCAATCGGGTTGCTGCATTTTCCCTCAAAACCTGTCGTGTTGAAAATCAAAGTGGCTTGTGCATAACTGACATATAAACTATACACGAGCTTTCTAATTCCATCATATTTTATGATTTTTGTTTTTTTTTCTTTTCCCAGAAATACATTCGAAAAAAATAAATCAATGAGCAACCAAATAATATCCAATTTGGTGGTTAAATAAACTTCAGTATGAACATTAATCTAAAAAAGTTTAATTAATCTGTGAAAGGCATTCACATTCTGAGGATGTCTTAAAGTATACACCTAACTTCTTAATAGTTTAATTGAAGTTAAAGTAGTAGATTTTATTTGTTTAGTAACTAAAATAATTAATTTTTGATACTTGTCTCGTTACTTTTATTTTGAGACGTATAGTAATAAATATAGTTGAACAATAAAGTTTTTATTTATTCAGATGATCTTTTCAAATGAAATCACTTACAGATCTGATTATTTTATTTATGTTAGTGCTGTAACAGTACTTTGTACTATGCACCATTCAATTTGACGAATAAACTCAACAAATATTATTACTCTTATGATCGTGTCGTTTTCCTTTAAATTGTAACTGTTCATGTTGTTAATTATTTCTTGTTTTCAAGATACTGTTTCATATCTTTCATATATTTCCAATAAAAAGGAGAAATTAGACAACACTTTTGAGTTTTAACTACATAAAAAACTTGAAACATTCCACAAAAACAATTAGCACGTAATTCTTTTCTTCTTCATTTAGTGAAGAAAGTACACAAAAAACAACAACATTATATTTAATGAAGAAAGTACAAAAAACAACAACATTATATTTAATGAAGAAAGTACAAAAAACATATTTAATGAAGAAAGTACAAAAAACATAATAAATGAAGAAAGTACAAAAAAAAAACGTAATTAATTAATGAAGAAAGTACAAAAAACATTATATTCAATGAAGAAAGTACAAAAAACATTATATTTAATGAAGAAAGTACAAAAAAACATATTTAATGAAGAAAGTACAAAAACCATTATATTTAATGAAGAAAGTACAAAAAACATATTTAATGAAGAAAGTACAAAAAACATTATATTTCAATGAAGATATAGGGATAAATAAAACCATTAAATAAAAGTCAACATATTGTACAATAGAGAAGGTTTTTTTACATCAAACACTTTATCAGTTGAGTATCGCGCTTTAGTCTCCCCTCTTACCTCCCGGGACGGGTGGTCGTGCGGTAAAGTGCTGCTGGACTGTCGACATGAAGGTACCACCACACATTTCAATTATTTTTTTCAATATACTAAACGCCACATTGTTTGCTTTACAAATAAATTACTAGACAAAAAACCAGCCCCGCTGCAATTAAGTTTAACCTTAAACTTCCACTGTGGACAAGTTGATACAACAATGCACCCACCTTCATACCCGAGAGAATTAACTGTGGCTCCACTACTTCCTGACATGTACATGTTGTGTAGGTAAATTTACATAATCCATCACCCAGCATGTATCTGTCCACCCAGTGACCAAATGACCTGTTTTTTACTACATCCATGGGATGTGACACTATAAAGTTCAACTTGTATTTGTCACAGACTTTCCACCAGACATCATCATAATGTCTCCACAACATGTCCACTTAAGCTCCTACATTTTTGTCAGCATGTCACACAGTTCACCTTACACCAGTCTTCTCAGTGTTTCAAGACCATCACCACTGACCTGATCGCAAAGTTGACCACTGACTGCCTCATAAAACAATACTATGGACGTGTGGCTGGCCTCAATGTCATCAA
>JAGDYQ010000065.1:4825080-4894781 GCA_021962125.1 Bulinus truncatus | reverse complement strand
ATTAGTTGTATTAGTTGTATTAGTTGTATTTAACGATGTTTAAGATCTTTAGTTACGTTAATCATTGATTATGTTAAAAAAATGCATTAATTAAAATGTTAAGTTTGTATGAAAATTTCAGTTACAACACCGAAGACTTGTTTTTAACAAAATTATATTTTAGTGGCACATAATCATTTAATTATTCTTCATTTAAGAGATGACTTTGAAATTTTCTAAAGTATTAATTATATTAACCTATTCATATTTAATTATTTAATCGATGCATCCATCTGTCTTCTATCTGGCAGCTTTCTGTTTCAAAATCACGGACAATGTTAAAACTAAAGTACCAACATAAGCCGAGTTAGTGTACATTATGTTAGTAGTTTTGGTTTCTATATCTATTATGAAAAATGATTCATATGCAGTAAAGAGATTTTGCTTTCTTGTCATGGATACATTTTTTTTGGAACTTTTATTTTTCATGGCTAAATATTTTTATGTCAATGTTTATGTAAATGTTTATATCAGGGCCTAGAATGTCTTCTAATCACACCCATAAATAACCTATTCGTAGTTCGTGTCTGGTTAACTCACTCCAACGGGCCCTTTAATTATTTCGTTTATATCTAAGTCTATTTCAATAGTTATATCCAATTTTTTTTAACTTTCCCCTTCTCATTGCTGATCTAATTCCAGCATTACCGTTTGACGTCTACATATAAGTTTATGTCGATGCAAATATCCGATTTTCGACTCTCGCCTTTTTATTGCTGATCTAATCCCAGCACATTATCTTGTCACGACTTTCGCAGGTATTCGGCGGTACACTTAAGAAAAATGCCAGGTATCGATACACACAAAGAACTGTATTTATGTTTAGCTAATTACTTAACAATTTAATTTTTAGTTTGAAGTATTTTTGAGAAGATCCAACTTATTTTTGGCTTATTCGAATGAACTATTGAAATTCTACATCGAAACTTTTAAAAAAATGTACAGCTGATCAATGTTTATTTGTCACAATAATTCAATAATTAGTTATGTGAAATAGGATTGTTTAACAATTTCTTAGTTATAATTAATTAACTCGAAAGTCCCAGAGGCGATGGTTCTAATGCAAACAGGTTACAGATTTAATCATACTGTACAGTATATATATATATATATATATATATATATATATATATATATATATATATATATATATATATATATAAAATGAAAGAAATATTTCCGTATGAATTACAGTACACGTATTTATCTGTGTTTAATATTAGATCCTTCATTATTATGTCTTGTTGTCATTGCATATATTATTTCAATTGGGTAGAATTTTTTATTATGATTCCGTTTAACTTCCTATACAAACATATTCAATTAACATTCTAAAATATAATGTATTCATGCGCTCATATATACCAGTGAAGTTTGGCTTTCAAATGAGTGACTTCGAGATGTTAAATATCTCGTACTCGTGCTTGTTTTTATAAAAATACAGGTTAACTGATGCATGTTGTCTGTTTCGAATCAGACTGCCTGCAGTATGACGGGAGGCAGCCAATTCACTGAACTTTACATGATTCATGGCTGGTATCCTGAGCAAATTTCTTCTCGAAGCAAATAAATAAATTTAAAAGTGTTAATTTTATTTATATTTCAATTTCAATGCCTTCCTTCATTCATTTTTTTTTCGAAAGGAGCTTTAATCAAACTTTTGAATCGAAATCTGACTAAGTATACCTAATATGACTATGTATGCCTAATATGACTATGTAAGCCTAATATGACTATGAATGCCTAATATGACCATGTATGCCTAATATGACCATGTATGCCTAATATGTATGCCTAATATGAGTATGTATGCCTAACATGACTTCTCGTATTTTGACGTTTATCCATACAAGAAAACAATTGTTGACCTGTAACTGAAACTGCTCACAACCTAACACTATATCACATATCGTCAATGTTTTTGTTATTATCCTCAGTAAAAGGAACTTGATATATTTCGTAGCAGAAATGCAATAAAATCTTTATTGAGGAATTTCCACATAACCTTTTTTAAGACAGTATTTTGATTCTAACAATCGAAAGTAAATAATTAATACAACAGTATTCCAGTTTAAAATACAATTATGAAAAAATCAAATCTACCGAAACCAAAAAATGACCTAGCCTACCGATCAAGCCTAAGGGGATATAACTATATGCAAAGGTTTTGCAGGGTACAGCTAGTTCTGAAAAAAAATCTACAAATATATTCCTATCACCTTACTTTGGCTTGCACAGTTATAAAATATATATTTAATACTGCACATTAAGATAAGTGTATCTCAATATAAATCATACAGCGAGTATAGTTATATTAATCACCTCCAAGCGAGCAAATGTGTTTTTTTTTTCTGTTCCATTTGGTAGATCGAGACTGTTTATCATGTTTCATAAACAGTTTTTGGTTTTGAGAGGTGGGTAGGTTGGGGGGAGATAAGGCGCCTCTTCTAGGTTGTCCCCACCGTATCTTCTCAGACTACCCAGAGAAAAATAAAAAGTATTCCCCCCCCCAACCCCCACCCTCCATACCCCCACATGCTTTAATAAATGTCTTATTTTTATTTATTTGTCGGTTTTCTACTGTTTACAATACATAATTATTCATTAGAATGTCCGAACTGTTAAAATTACAACTATAATTAAATTATTTAACTCTTAACGAGTGACACTAATAACCACTCATTCATTCAACTAAATTATCATAGTTGGTATAATAACAAAAATAAAAAAGCTTGCTTTAAAGTAATGTACTGTTTTTTTGCATAAAAATTGATTGATAAACTCAGCAGCGTCGGTTATTGGTGAGCTAATTACTACTTTTCCTTGTGCCAGAAATCTATAACATTAATAAGTAATACTTCTCTTTAATATTACCTTCGCTGAACATTACCTGTCCTCCGGCATTAACATTTTCATGTAACTTCATAGATTTGACCTGCTATAAAAAACGAAAATATTTTGTATAATAACTTAAGGTTTTGTAGTTAGATAATCCCAGTTTGTTTTTCGATGATGTTCATCATAGTTGCTCTACTAATAAACAATAATAATTCGAATTCCACGCTCGTTAAATTATATTGTTTCGTTTTTATTTGTCTTTAATTCAAACAAAAGTTTTTTAAGTCTTCAGTTTTTCTGTGTCGGTGATATTTTCTTTGGTAACTTTCAAATTTACGATCTAATACTTAGACAAAAACAAAAAAAAAATAATTATAGGTTTAGAAAAGTAGAGGTTGGTAATTTTATCATGCCATTAATATTTAGGTTGTGAGTTGTTTTAGTGAGATTTTCTTGCCTTCAATTATTGATAAGAGATGATCCCTTAACTGATCTAACATTGCCCATAGAACCGATACATTTTAAACAGATGATTTCTCACCATCAATTATTTCATATGTTACATAATCTGCCAATTGTAATTTAGTCATTTTCTATATGAAACGCGATTCAGACAAATGTCCTTTAAATATTTATTACCCAGTTTTAAGTTAGAAACAATGCCTGTATTGTAACTCCCTAGTTTACCCAGTGATTTAATTTTGAAAGTTTTCTTTTTATTACTCAATACTAACTTTTATTCAGGTTTATTATTACAATAATATATTTTATTTAACTCTTTCATGTGATTGTATTGTGTACTAAACTAACTTTCACAACTTAACCTCCCATTTTTCATGATCTCAGAGTAAAACTTCTTTATTTTTCAAAGTTCTTGGACAAATTATAAATAGATACATAAATAACCATGACATTTAATATGACCAACCGAAAGGTTAATAATTTGGAGAGTGATTATATAAATCCTAATGTGTTTCAATTCTTCTTGACCTTTAACCTGCTCATGTGCGCAGAGCTAATTGGCTGCTTTGGTATTGTGGGTAACATCGTCAACATTTTGAACTTTTCACAACAAGGTCTGCAGGATAGTGTCAATGTCACACTCATGACACTGTCAGTCAGTGACGTTGGGTTTCTTCTGTTCCAGACGCTGACCAACGTGTTTTGGGGCTACGCGGACCTTCCATTCACACCATCCGCCAGCACGCTGTTTTTCTACCCGCGAGCTTACTTCACTCGCGTTAGCGGATACATCACCGCCTTTGCCGCCTTTGAAAGATGCCTGTGCGTAGTTCTGCCCTTGAAGGTCAAAACAATCATAACGAGGAATGTTGCTATAGTAGTCAACAGTAGCATTTACATTGTTCTATCGCTGTATATGTTCCCTATTTATTACGTGAGATATCTTGACGTTAAATACAATCCCTTAACAAATAGATCAGTACTGACACTTTTCTATAGAAGCAATGCAGAGTCTGTGTACACAGTGAGTTACTTCATCAACGATCTACTTCTACCTTATACCTCCTTTTTGGTACTCATTGTTTGCACATATTTTATCATCACACACTTAAAATACAAAGCCAAATGGAGGCGCTCAGTTACGGTTGTAAATATCACACGGTCATCCAATAAAGTGGCCTTGATGTCAAGCAAAGAGAAGAAAATTTCGGTCATGTTAACCACCGTGTCGGTCATCTACGTAGCCTGTCTGACACCTGGCTGTGCCATGCTGACAGCAGTGGGCATCGTTCGGGAGTTAAAGGCGGACGGGGCATATTTTAATCTGACCATGATTGTCTTGTCATTCACTTATGTATTAGAAGTTATGAACTGTAGTGTGAACACGCTAGTTTACTATAAGATGAGTTCCAAATATAGAGGAACCATTCATGCATGGTATTATTCCATTAGAAAGCACAATTAATTTTAAATTAGGGGAACGTATTGGAAATGTCTACTTTTTACATATAAAAAAAACAGTCATTTTAATTGCTAACAAACTGTTTTGATCTAGTTTTCTCAGCTAGAAATCAATAGTACCTTGTCAATACAAGCAAAAAGATTAAACCATATTTCATTTGTTTTCTTATCCAAACTTAAATTTAAATAATGAGTAATCATGCAAGAACATTTATCGTCCATCTAAAAATGGAAACGTAGACATATAAATTAAACAAAATTACTTTTCTTATACTTAAATTTATTGCGCACGGAATATATATATATATATGTATATATATATAATGCTGTAATAATAATGCCCAGATTTATTCAGGTTTATTTAATGCTATAATATGACTTGCACTACACAGACTTAGCTCAGATTGCAAGAGTAGGAGTTCTAGATTAGCCGAATGTCATCTCTACCAAGCTGTGTGCAAAAAAAGTTTAATTTCCTTGTCCTTAACCCAATTATTTCACTTTTTTATCATTATGTTGTATGCACTTTTTTTCTTTCATTATTCTGCAATTAAATAATTATCTCCCCTTCATTACTGTCAAATTATGACAATTATTTTAGATCTGAAAAAAAAAATCTATTTTGAAATGATTTTCTACTTTAAATAAACAACTGGTTTTTTAAATATTGTTTTTTATTCAGACTCTTTGCATTTGGTCAATATCATAGTTAAAGAAATTCTTATTAAGACTATGAAACGTAAACGTATAGAGAAGACAATGCTTTGATTAGGTGTTATAAATATTTATCAATTATATGTGACATCTACATAGTCTATATAGTATTCCTATAAAATTGCTTTAGTGTATATTTCAATAAATTAGTTTATGACCGGATATATTTGTAGGCTTATGGGTGGCAAATCGGTATATGTAAATGTTGACTTTTATCTTAATTGCACAGTAATGTTTTTGGTGTTGTTACGCCGGTATGAACATTTTATATTACCGCATAATTACCATTCCTGATAACGCACTTTAGCTTTTATATATAGCATAAGTCTAATTCACATACATACATGTATAACATATCATAAGTAACTTACATGCATTACATTGTAATATAATATATAATAATATGAGAGTAATTGTTTGCCTCATTATTCAAGGCAAAACATTGGTTTATAACAAATTTTTATGACCATGCCTTCCTACTCACCTACTTCACAAGTACTAAAAGACACTCCACCAAAATAGTCATTTATCTTTAAAACAAATTAATGTGTTTTTCGCTTCACAAAATCAATTAGCACAAAATTTCACTTGACAAAACTCTAAAATATAGATGACTAGATATTAAGCCCGGCGTTGCCTGGGAAATCTAGGTGTAATGTGAAACCCCTTCCTAATGTAACTACTGAATTTTTAAATACAATTAATTAGGCTAATAATGTGCTGATTTATGCCACCTTCCTAATGTGCAGAAATGACCTAATTTCATACGCCACAAATTACGTTATACCCGTTTTATCAACCAAACCAAACAAGCAAACTATCAAACCAACCAAACCAACCAATCTAACCAAACAAACCAATCAATACAACTAACCAAACCAGCTAACCAATCAACCAAACAAGCCAACAGAGCAAACCAACCAAACCCGTCAAAAATTACGTTTTACCCGTCAACGCTAACCAACCAAACCAAAAAGTTAAACCACTAACCAAACCAACCAACCGAACCAACCGATCAACCAACCAAACCAACCAACCTAACTAACCAAACAAACAAAACCAACCAAATCAACCAAAGCAAACCAACCAACCAAACCAAATCAAACACTATTATGTAAAGATATGGGTGCTAATTTATGTCACCCGTTACGTTTTACCCATAATTCTCTCATTGTTAAAATCAAAACAAAGCATTAAAAAAAAGCTTTTATAAAAATGCACTGAAAAATAAAAAGTAGCTACCTCATTATGCCATTTTGCAGCACAAAGGCAAGTTGGTGTGGCACGACACAACTCTCGCGCACAAGCTCAATTCGGCTTTATTAGTTAGAAAATAAAAAAAAAAAATTGTACCATCGGGAAATGACGTCATAGATTTTTTATGGCGACGGCTTTTCCAATCTGCACGTCGTCGCCGGACGGACGACAAGATAGCTACTTTATTAGTAGGATTTATTAGTAGGATTAGTTTAATTGCACTATAAAAAAGGAAAAGCGAAGTAAATATAAGTGCAATTCATACCTTTGCACACTTTGAACGGACAGAGAGAGAGTGGAGTAGACAAACATTCCAAAGCCCACATTATTATGTAAAATAAAAAGCTTCAGAACTCGTGTTCTTTAACTAGGTAGTCCCTAACCGACGTAAAACAAGACACAATAAAAACAGTTTTCTTAAATATATTTTATTTTAATTTTGCAATAAATTTAATCATGTTTAAATAGTAGATGTTGTAGGGCAAAGAAATTATTCCTGAAGTCATATCAACCGGTAACTTTCCGTTCTAAATTTCCAGCAATCGATGAGAGAATATCTCAGCTGGAAACGCATATTTGTAGTATAATTAACCCATTTTTTAGTGTCATTCGTAATAGTTAAACACGGCTATATTACTTGATTTTTTACTCATATTTCTTAAAAAAATAATATTAAGAAAAAAAAATAAACTAATTGCAAAATTAATTATTGAATCATGCGTTGTCATGGAGGAAGAACATATAAATTAAAAAAAAAATTCTTTTCCTAAAAAGTGCCTAAAAAAATCGATTGCACAATTTTTCCTAAATAAATAAATAAAGTTTTGAATGTAAAATGGTTAGAGAAGAAAACAAACTTATAGCATGCTATTTCATTTGTTCACTATATTAACTAAAACATTTTGTACTTTTATAATTCGATACATTTATTTGTCTTATTATATAAAAATATAGCGAAATTTAAACTTAAGTAGGTATTTGAAAGGGAAATTTCTTCTCACATGTATCCCGTCGAGTTCAATCGGGTTGCTGCATTTTCCCTCAAAACCTGTCGTGTTGAAAATCTAAGTGGCTTAATTATTGTGCATAACTGACATATAAACTTTACACAAGCTTTCTAATTCCATCATATTTTCTGATTTTTTTTTCTTTTCCCCAGAAATACATTAGAAAAAAATAAATCAATGAGCAACCAAATAATATCCAATTTGGTGGTTAAATAAGCTTCAGTATGAACATTAATCTAAAAAAGTTTAATTAATCTGTGAAAGGCATTCACATTCTGAGGATGTCTTAAAGTATACACCTAACTTCTTAATAGTTTACTTGAAGTTCAAGTAGTAGATTTTATTTGTTTAGTAATTAAATAATTAATTTTTGATACTTGTCTCGTTACTTTTATTTTGAGACGTATAGTAATAAATATAGTTGAACAATAAAGTTTTTATTTATTCAGATGATCTTTTTCAAATGAAATCACTTACAGATCTGATTATTTTATTTATGTTAGTGCTGTGACAGTACTTTGTACTATGCACCATTCAATTTGACGAATAAACTCAACAAATATTATTACTCTTATGATCGTGTCATTTTCCTTTAAATTGTAAATGTTCATGCTGTTAATTATTTCTTGTTTTCAAGATACTGTTTCATATCTTTCATATATTTCCAATAAAAAGGAGAAATTAGACAACACTTTTGAGTACTACATAAAAAACTTGAAACATTCCACAAAAACAATTAGCACGTAATTATTTTCTTCTTCATTTAGTGAAGAAAGTACAAAAAAACAACAACATTATATTTAATGAAGAAAGTACAAAAAAACAACAACATTATATTTAATGAAGAAAGTACAAAAAACATATTTAATGAAGAAAGTACAAAAAACATAATAAATGAAGAAAGTACAAAAAAAAACGTAATTAATTAATGAAGAAAGTACAAAAAACATTATATTCAATGAAGAAAGTACAAAAAACATTATATTTAATGAAGAAAGTACAAAAAACATATTTAATGAAGAAAGTACAAAAACCATTATATTTAATGAAGAAAGTACAAAAAACATATTTAATGAAGAAAGTACAAAAACATTATATTTAATGAAGATATAATTTAAAACCATTAAATAAAAGTCAACATATTGTACAATAGAGAAGGTTTTTTTTAATCAAACACTTCAGTTGAGTATCTTTAGTCTCTCTTACCTCGGGACGGGTGGTCGTGCGGTAAAGCGCTTGACTGTCGACATGAAGGTACCACACACATTTCAATTATTTTTTCAATATACTAAACGCCACATTGTTTGTTTACAAATAAATTACTAGACAAAACCAGCCCCGCTGCAATTAAGTTTAGACCTTAAACTTCCACTGTGGACAAGTTGATACAACAATGCACCACCTTCATACCCGAGAGAATTAACTGTGGCTCCACTACTTCCTGGACATGTACATGTTGTGTAGGTAAATTTACATAATCCATCACCCAGCATGTATCTGTCCACCCAGTGACCAACACTGACCTGTTTACTACATCCATGTGGATGTGACACTATAAAGTTCAACTTGTCTAAATCTCGAGATTCTCTGTATTTGTCACAGACTTTCCACCAGACATCATCATAATGTCTCCACAACATGTCCAGTTTATCTCCTACATTTTTGTCACATGTCACACAGTTCAACTTACACCAGTCTCTCTCAGTGTCTACATCATCAACACTGACCTGATCAGTGTTGACCACTGGACTGCCTTCTCTATCATAAAACAATACTATGGACGTGTGGCTGGCCTCAATGTCATCAAACACCACATGTGTGGCTGTGTACACAACAAACTCCCACCACACATGACTGGCTTTGTCTGAATGTTGACATCTCTGACACCAACATGTTGTATAGCTGTCCCAATGTTTATCTCCATACTGATTATATCCATCTGTATACTTCTCCATCCCACTCACCATTCCACTTCCACATCGAAAGTTTGTTTTGTCTCTCATGTTGTAAAATGGATATGGATTATTTGTTTTCGGCCAGAACTCTGGCCTTTTTGGACTGGTCATTTTAACATCAACTCTGACTGTCAAGTCAGCTGTAGCTTTGATGAGTTCATACAAATCATTGTTTTGATGACCTTTAGGTAGATGGTTTAAAGTGAATGTATCAACAGGTATAAACTGTCTATGACCTGGATTCTTCTTACAGCCAATAAGTTGTTTGTGTAGATCAGCTTCTCCACCTTCTGACACCAGAGTTTCATGTTCACCTGGAACAAAATTATTTATTTAATACAAATTTAGACTTTATATCCAAACCAATGAATTAATTAAAAAATCCAAAAATATTTTTTTCACATCTATGTTATTGTTCTCTTAGTATAGTTATAGTCCTCATAGATATTTGGCTGGTTGTATATTGAAAATAAAAGGAAAAAAATACTTTTGATACTAAAATAATTTTTTTGAAAGGGTGGCTAAAAATTTTAAACAAACACATTACCATAAACTTGATCAACCGTTTTTTCCAGTGCACTCTGGTCAGATTCCTTAGCTAAATAGACAACAATAAATTAGGTTGTTACATAATATCTTTTATCAACTGGTGTACAATATTTTTGATTATTATTCATTAATAATGTAATGATGATTGTTTATTTTTAGGCTACTTAAAAAATGCAAAATTATTTTTTTTAGGCTACTCAAAAATGTAAAATTAAACAAGGAAAATTACGAACTTTATGATAAAAATTATGCTACAATTAAAACATGTTTACCTTTACTGCTTTTTGCTCCCATGTTTATTTCTCACAGTGATTTGGATCTAGAAATGAAGGAAATAATATTGTTACAACTCTTTAAATTCTGTTTATAAAATCAAAACAACACACAGGCCGGCGTGGGTTCCAAGAGTATTTACTAATCTTTTAACATTGACAACGACAATAACATCACGGCCATCTTCTTGCCGGCTTCTTACGTCAATTCTACTACTGCGTCATCGCGTTCACTCTGTAGACTGTACGGTGCGCTCCGAGAGGGTCGTAAAAATATGAACATTTCAGAAAATTAGAAAAATGAAAAGAGCATAAACAAGATACTTTAGTAAAATTCAAATATAGTATTTATTTAATTAAACAAATTAATTCATCTAAAACTTATGCTATTGTTTATACTTTGATTTAGTTTATTCAAACTACTATAAAATTTAAACGAATCATGTGACATCTTACCTAATTAAAATAAGGAACAAACCTAAATCAGCCCATGTACAGAAACAAGGCTAGACTAATGCAGGACTTTGTTGACTAGTACGCTACTTCCAACTATCTAGTTTTTTTTTCTGTCATTTTTTTTTCAAAAAAAAAATCAATACAAATTTATTAAAGTGTGGCAATTAAAATATATTTTAATAAATGAAAAATACAAAAGAAATAAAAGTGGTCACTTATCGACCTAATGCAAACCAGAGGAGTGTTGAGGGGAGGGCATCATGCCCCGGGCGCTACTTATAAAGGGGCGCCAAGTGGTACATTTTATAAATGGTTTTCGAATGGGAAGGGGCGCTAAAAAGGTATTAAAAAGGTATTGTGCCCCGGGTGCGAGTCAAGCTCGCTACTGCACTGTGCAAAGCTGTTCATGTTTTATACAGTTGATTGACATTCAACTGTCAGTTAACTGTATAACCAATCTTTATGCAATAATTAAAATTATGTTAAAAATGACCCTAGTTTTTAGAGCATTTTCTAAAATGTCTGTCTGTCATCACCCTAGATCTCAACAATCATAAGTCCTAAACCCATGATGTATATATCATTTTGTAGGTCTTGGCCTGCCAAGAAATGACTTTTTTCCATTTCGCGATCTGACCTCTGAGGGCCGTAAAAGGGGCCTTATAAACGTTTTTACTATATAAGCTATATTAATAAAGGAGCGCCCTATATCTCAGCAACCATAAGTCCTAGACTCATGATGTATATATCATTTTGTAGGTCTTGGCCTGCCATGTGTACATCAAAAGTTCATTTCGCGATAGGACCTCTGAGGGCCGGGCTTCAGGGCTCCTAAGGGGCTTATATATTATATATACACCTTGTACGTTCAATAACCCATTCATTTGGTGCGAAATACTGCAGCACGTAGTTTTACCAAGATTTATTAAGAAACTCATCAAATGAAATAGTAAGCTTGTGTTCTGAGTTTAATTGAAAGTATCAGAGCTATGCAACAATTGACGGAGTTTTCGGACGATTAAATGACTACAATTTCGAATGTTTCCAATTATGAGTCCTATTTCAGTAACCACAAATCACTTGTAGTTAGATTTAAGAGAAAATATTTTTTTTTCAAATATAAAGAAACGTCTTTATAATATTTTTTACAGATATATGCATTATACAATTGAATTTATAAACATTTCCAAAATTTACAAATATTTACTAAAAGCTAACAAACGTACTGATACATAACATGAAAATGCGCTAACACGTCCTGTGTCCAGAATGAAACAGGCTTAATTGCTTGTTTTTTTCTGTTTAATCTAATTTTAACAAAATTGCCTCAAAATATATAAATTCAATAGCTGCAGAAATTTAAATTGATGAGTGTGAAGGTTTATAAGGTTATCTTGATGTAATGTTAATGTTGGGGTCTGACTGCAGTTGCAGTCAGACTGATCTTGGAGGCGTTACTGTGGTAGCGTGTCTCTTATTCCTCACACACAAACACTACTCAAATCAATGCACAATTCAATGTTGCTGATTCATTGGTACATTTATTTACGAAGACATTAACATAGCAAACATGTTGAATCATAAAGGCACATCTTCAAAAGATCAAATAATATATATATGAGTTGCCATATGAAAGCGAATATATTGACTTCTTCTGGAGTTAAATAATAATACGTCTTGTATGTTCAAGAACTAGAAAGCAACTGCCGTTATCACCAAGGCTTGTTTCTACGCAAAATCTTAAATGACGTCAAACTATAAAAAACTACGTCACATAACAATATAAAAATTAAAACTCTCTAGAGTTACTTAAAAAGTGTGATTAACACATATGCACAAACTAAATCAATTAATGGATATTTAAATCAACCTTAACTCCTCGACAATGAGTTTTAAGTTAAAAATTATTAACTTTTACTGAAGAAATATCGTTGTATTTAATAATTTACAAAATAATTTTCTTTAGATAGAATTTATACTAAAAATTTTCAAAATAGAAGAAAATTAAATATATAATTAAAAATAAAATGAACAATAAATTGCTTAATTTTATAAAAACTATCACATGAACCTTATGTAGATTTATTAAAAATGACAACAACAGCAACACCTTAAGTGATACAAAACACTAACTTCAACTTTTAGATGCCATACTAAAATCTTTAATGGACCACTTGAATATGATGTACCAATGACACTATATTCGCACGACCTCGCATACCAGGTGCATAACAGGACTTCTCGCTCCAACAACTGGACATCAACTAACTGTACTAACTGTCCACACAGTCCAGCTACACACACACACACACATACACGCGGCTCATCATCACTCGTCTCCAGTTACACGCTAACGCTCTCCCCTGCACACAGTAGCACACACACAAGCACACACACACAGTCAATCTGCGACAAAAACTAAAATACATGTCTATGATTTAAGGGAAAAAAACCAGTGCCGGGTTAGAAAAAAAAATGTCTGCAGAGTCGGGAATAAATTTCTAAGATTTCATCCACGGCATGGATATATTAGCTAAATCAAAGCCGGGGATGACATCCTCGGCGTTAAATCGAGCCCTGGAACTCAAGGCAAAAGATAACTGTTACGTAACAACTCTAGAGTAGTGAAAGAAAACCAAGCGATATGGCAGAACAAATACCAGTTTAAAACAATCAGGAAAAAATAATTTTCTAGTTAATAAGGAGTCGTGCATTAATAAGTCAATAACACTGGTAAACAGTGAATTTGTTGCCAGTGATATTTGAATTATTTTATACAAAGTCAACGATGCTGATTTAGAATATCTAAATATCTAGAATATGTAAGTGCTTTTGCTAGATTGGCTCTATTTTACGAGATAATTAAAATTAATTAAAAAATGTATGCACCGTATTTGGAATTTGTCAAGAATTGCATGAAGTATAATAATATACTAACAAATAGTAGTGAAAATGTTAATAGTCACTCAGAAATGTGTTCAAAAATATGTGTAATAATGTTATAGAAGAAAACATTTTCCTTTGAAAAACTAATTATGTCTAATTAATTAATTAATTAATTTGTTAATTGTCTATTGTAATGCATTAGCAAATCGCTGTTTGCTCGACTTCCTTTTGTATGTGTCGTTGGTGCAATTGCGTTGGAGGCTCCAACAGTAGTCAGCCATCATATGTATGTCCCATCTTCCTTGATATCTCTCCTCCATCACCCTCATATCCTGATGGAACCTCTCGCCTTGTTTCTCACTGAAGTCCCCAAGGTTACCTGGAAATTTGTCTAAATGACTGTGCAGGTAATGTACCTTGATGCTCATATTTGTTCCAATGTTTCTGAAGTTAGCGAGCATATCTTGCACCAGTTCTTCGTAATTCTCTGTTCTGTTATTACCTAAGAAGTTCCTGACAACTGAAACAAAATTGTTCCATGAAGAAGCTTCAATGTGAGCCATGAAATTAGTAAAATTTTGATCATTGATGAGTTTTCGAATCTGAGGACCGTCAAAATCCCAGGTTTCAGCTTCTCCATGCTCAGTCCGGGGAATGATCTGCAAATATACCTGAAGCAATTGCCAGATTTGTCCAAAACCTTAACAAATTGTTTCATTAAAACTCATTTGATATGAAGCGGTGGGAGAAAGATCTTATTTTCTTTACCAACATTCATGGTTTCCCTTGCAGGCCATGTCACTCTTGTCCAAAGATCTTGCCTTGCCCTGCTATCCCAAAGGCACATCAAGCATGGGTATTTTGTGTATCCTGACTGCTGTCCAAGCAAGAAGTTTACTATTTTTAGATCAACAAAAATTGACCACTGACATAATAACGGACTTTCTGCAATACTGTTTTGATATTCTCATACTCTTCTTTAAGTGTTGTTGAGTGAGCAATGGGAAGAGATGCATAACGGTTACCATTGTGTAACAGAACACATTTCAAGCTTCTGATGGAACTGTCCCATTTGGAGCAGAAGTCCAGGGATGTCATTACAGTTAACAAGATCTTCCTCCCGGCTGAAATATGGAAGAAGAAACTCTTCTCTTTTCCGATAAAATGTTATTTTAACTTCTGGTTTGAGAAAATTTCTTTCATTGAGTCTGGACGCTAAAAACTCAGATGCTTGCTTGGACAGATTTAGGTCTCGTATTAGTTCATTGGGTTCTTCTTGGGTGAATGGTTGAGGTGTTGAAGAACTTCCTTCATAATCTCTTCCACTGTTTTCACCTGCCTAAAACTCCAGATCTTGCCCTTCGTCGGAGTCTGATGGTAAAAGCTCTAATAATCCAGTAAACACTGGTATAGGAACTTCACTGCTATGTGGAATTGGTCTCCTTGAAGATTCAAGATCAGGATAATCCCACTTAGATTTCTTGTGGCGATTGAAGCCTTTACCATTCACAATACAAAAATAAAAATCACCAAAATGGTCTTTCGGCTCTCGCCATACCATTGGTACACCCAAACTTAGACTTTTCTTCTCACCATTTGTCCACTGCCGTAGGCTCTCCACACAGTTTTTTCAGACCTTATGGGGAGCCCAAGACTTGTCTTGGTTTCTTAGCTTCACGCCGAAATAAGCCAAATATGCCTGCTGCACAAAGTCGGTTATATTTCTTCTTTGCTTTTCAATCAAGTATTCTCCACAGATGTAACAGAATACATTCGGATTATTTTTGCAGCAACTTCGTGATGAACTCGTGATGTCTTTAGAAAGCAGCAATAAAAGAGGAAAAAATAAACCAAGTTATAACTTGGTATATTTAAATTAAACAACAGTCATCAAACTTATTGCATTTGTTTTACACAATAGGTACAATCATATTTTTAAGGGTGTCCAATATCTCAGAAACTAGAGCCAATTCAGCAAAAGCAATGACAGTTTTGAAATCAGCACTCATGAATTGCTATAAATTCATTCAAATATTCTTGGCAAGTCGCAAAAAGTTTTTTTTTTGTTGGGCTGTGTAATATTTAACTCTTTTTAGCCTCCTCTTTCGCCATCCACCTCCCTCTTGTCAACAAGTGTCTAGCTTTCGATGCGCCACCCTCCCTTCCCCTTCCGTAAATTTTTTGACACCTCTTCCACCTAAAAATATAAACTTGTAAAAAGAAAAAAAAACTAATTGAAAAACATAAATTCCCCTCTCTCAAATATGATGTTAAATTGCAAACTTCATTTTCCGCAACATAATTATAACAATTGAAATCTAATTTATATAATATTTCCCTAAATGACGAGCTTTCACAAACACTGCAACCCATCTCCAAACATCAAATAATACATAACAGCATGCAGCTCTTCAAAGAGTTTTGTTTGTACAGTCTTGACTATTCGGTTCCTATATATCCACCCACCTGACTAACCGCAGAATTGTATCTAGCTCTTGTGGGTCCTTGTGCGAGTAATTTTTGTTGCGCATACTCCCACCAATCTTTCCGAAATTTGTGACACCATTAAAAATATAACATTTTAGACTAAACATTTCATGATTTATTTGTTGGTAGATCATTTCATCTTTTGCCTATTATTATGTAGTATCATCATCCATCATTCTCTGTTCTCAATGATTAAGTTTGAAGAATCCATCTTGACATGATTTCATTGTATTATTTTTCATGTCCTTACTTGTAGTGACTTTCTGAATTAGTCAATCACAAACAACATTCTTGACAACCGTCACAACATAAGCCAACACTTAAATGAGATATTAATTGATGATTAGTCGTGTCTGAATGAGTATACAAATAACATCCCGCGTGCTCTTACATATCTTGAAGTAGACTACACACTGCATTTATTTCAAAACACAGTAAATTCACTGTAGCTACTCTCGATGTACATTTTTAGTGTATGTGTGACATTCCAATGTTACGTGTGCTTTTACAAAAGTACCGTAAACAAAATTACAGTACAGTGTGTTAGCAGATCATAGCACTATGATTTGCGGGTTTTATGTGTACCTGTACACATTTTATAGCCCAGTCATAGTCCTAGTCTTTTCCTTTTCAGTTGGACTTCTTCAGATAATCACCAATGTTTCTTTTATTTCAAAAACCTGACCTTTTCATGTGCCAATGAGAGAAACGAAAAATTGTTGTTTAGATTGTAATATCTGTGTGAAACATATGACGAAAGATTTACAGATGTAGATTTATAGCCAATGAGGGGCCACAATGGACTCTTAAATTTGATTAAAGGGTCGAACCAAAAGCTGACGAATGGAGTGTATATTATACTTTACATTAATTAACGTAAATGTAAACGTTTTCGATGTAAATGTACAAAGTAAAGTCTACAGCTGGTCGGACCAAACATCTTAACAGACCTAAATTTACCAGTAGATTGCCCAAGTATGGTCAAGATTCTTGAGGCTGAAACTTGTTTTCAATTTAGATATTAAACTGCCCTGTGCCAGCGCACAAGGCGCAGTTCCATAACTAGGCTACTGACTATCGGGCATAATAACCAATCCGGCCATTAAATGAATGGTTATAAAATTTTACTAATAACGAAAAATATATTAAAACAAATTATTACTACATGACAGTTGACGGCCTTTGGCAATATCGGGAATGTTCCAATGTCTTGAGCAACAAGAGGTCGAAAAATGGAAAGTATAGTGTATCTTTTCATATATAATAGTATATATCTAGATTTATAATAGTAGTATAGCTAAAAAGTAAAGATAAAGCTAATATAATAAAAGTGTTGTTTAGGTTTGTCAGAATTAATGGTTTCCCCATATCATACCAGCCTTGTTAGATCCACAATAAACAGTTTAGGCATTTGATTTATTTTAAATATATTTTTTTTCTTGTTTCAAAACTTCATTTCACTCTCCCCTTTGTTTAAGTGGCAGTAAATAAAACCCATTGCCTTGCCATTCTGGCCAAACAGCAGTTCACACCCCATGCCTGTCTGGCAAGTCTTAAAAACCCTTTTCACTGCGATGCCGTCAGACGTTAGCGGGCACACTCTTCCCGCCGCTCTGTACGCATGGAAGACATGTATGCATCAGCGCCACTGACAGCTGGTGTAGCAGGTGCACGACACCCTGTCAAGCTGGTAGTGGCAGCGCATACAAAATATCTAAGTTTTTTATCCAAAAGTAAGACGTAGGTGACGTCAAAAAAATTGTTATACACCCCTTTCTTACATGTTAACAGATGTCATACATTCTCAGACATCCCCCCATCCCCCTCCTTTAAGATGATGTAGTAATAAATAGACGAGCCCTAATTGTTTAGTCAGGTAAGAACAAATAAAAGCTAAGACCCATCAGTTTACTAAATATGCCATTTTTTTTTTGGAGGGGGAAGGGCATGTAAATATAAAAATCGATTACTTACACTTGTTGCAGTTTATTGTAATTATTCTGAAGAAAAACTGTTATGGTAAGTTGTCAAAAAATGTGCCACAATACACAATCTAGCTAGAAAAAAAAATTGCACTTGTTGTAAGCTTCGTGCAACACGACACGTGTTTCAAAGTGGGCTATTTCCATTAAGATAATCTGATTATTTCTTCATTGCTGGTTGGTTGTTGCCACAACAACAAGTAGGCCCACTTCTATGAAAATTAAATAGATCTGCTCCCACTTTTTATTTCACCGTCAGACGCATCCTTTAGGACAGTGGTTCCCAAAGTGGTCCCTACGAACCCCAGGGGCCCGCGGTATCATTCAGGGGGTCCATGGAAAATAAAAATTCATTTGGGGGTCCCTGAACAACACCAGGGGGGGTCCGTGAAAGGTTTAATGTAAAATAGTAAAATTATGATCCATTTATGTTGCGAGGTTTTATAAACTTCTAGTAGTTTTACCAACACCAGTGAACAACACTAAAATACCAAGTCTACACCGGTTGAAAATAACATTTGTAATATTTAATTCTTTAGTATAACTGCATGAAATGAACTGACATATAATGGTGAACTCAGGAGTAGTACAATTACTACAGTCTAGCTTTGGGCATCGTAGTGTGCGGAGATGGCGTCATCAAACTCTTACTATATTGTTTCCCCACAATCTGCCGGCATGGCATAGAAAATGGTTATTAAGACATGCCTAGACTGACCAGACCAGCACGGTGTGTGTACTGCTGATCAGGCAGAATGCAATGCAAGGGTTTTTTTTCTGCTACTCGGACAGAGGGGAGGGTGTAATGTGCCTGACTACCCACCAGAAATGGCAGGCTGCGACGGTTTGCTTGAGTGGGACAGCGTGAAAGGGTGTGAATACCACTGTCTCGAATTATCCTCATTGAACACAGTACCTACACCGGCGCTAAAAAAGTTTTTTTTTCCTGGTCCCTATGATCTTTTACCCACAGACTATGGTATGCCTTCTAGACCAGGTTAGCCAAATGGATAAGATCCATTACAGTACAGATACTACGCTTTAATATTAGCCAAAAGGCCGAGAAGCGTCACTGCAACAATTCACTGGGACAACATCTAAGCAAGATGATGATGACTGCATGCTTCTTATTGATTGCAAAGTCCAGGAAATTATTGATGAAGACCTTATTTTACCAGTTGTAACCCCACAGTTTTACACAAACCACATTTCGACATTATAAAAAAATTCCACTGAGTAATAAATACAGTACAAAGACAGATTGACGAAATGGCTCTGTCCGTTGAAAATTCTTTATGTGATTACTTAAAAAACATCTGAATTTCTTTACAGCTTGACGAATTCACTTCAGAGTCGTAGCGAGGGGTGGACAAGGGGGGGGCGGGAGAGCATCATGCCCAGGGCGCAACTCACAAAGGTAAGCCGAATGGTTTATTTTACATATATTATATGGTCTTCGAATATGGGGGGGGGGGGCGCTCGCTACGGCACTGGTTCACTTAACCAGGAACGGAAGCTTTACTTTTTAGCTTATGTAAGATTTGTAAAGAAGAAAAATTTCGCTAAATGTTCGGGAGCCCTTTACAAAAGGTGAAACCTTATTTACTGAATTAAAAGATTTTTCAATGTAAAAGCTATACCCTCGACTAATATCATTTCTGTTGCTACTGATGGTGCTCTGGAAATGATAGGGAAATTCCGAGCTTTTCTGGCATACTTAAAACAAGCAGTACCAAACGTATTTTTAGTGCATTGTGTCATTCATCGACAACATTTGGCCGAAAAAATCTTAGTGAACATTTGCATGGATCACTAGATTAAGTCATTCAAGCCGTTAATAAAATCAGAAGGGATGCCTTAAATGAGAAATTTTTTATCAACTCTGAAAAATGACGAAGACAATAACTGTTTACTACTTCACACAGAAGTACTTTGGTTATCTAAAGGTCCATGTTAAACTAGTCATTAATGTACACATTGGGAAATTGAAATCTTTAATGAGTTTTGAAAAGAGGAATTAGGTATTATGCAATAAATTAAACTTATAAACTAGTTTTGTTCTGCAGTTAAAGATCATTTAATATATTATATTGCTATACTAGTTATATATTTCCAGTTAAAAATATAGTTTTATATTTAGTATTGTAGAAAAATATGAAATTTTGATAAGTTTATCAATGAATATTTCGTACAGTTTATCAATGAATATATCTTACAGTTTATCAATAAATATATCTTACAGTTTATCAATAAATATTTCTTACAGTTTAACAATGAATATTTCTTACAGTTTATCAATGAATATATTTTACAGTTTATCAAAGAATATACCTTACAGTTTATCAATAAATATATCTTACAGTTTATCAATGAATATATATTACAGTTTATCAATAAATATTTCTTACAGTTTATCAATAAATATTTATTACAGTTTATCAATAAATATTTATTACAGTTTATCAATAATTATGCGTCATACAATTTATCAATAAATATATATCGTACAATTTATCAATGAATATAGTATAATAATAGATTACTTCCAATACACATTGCGCAATGTACAAAAGAACCGAGCATCTGGAAGTTATAAGTTTGTCGTATTGTCATGTCATACATTATAAAAGTTACAAAACGGCGTTCAAGCTGTTGTATAGCCTTAGGACAGATCCAACTCCAGAGGATATCAGATAGTGACATAGTTAGTTGGGGAGGTGTATTGTCTGCCCTGACCACCTTGTCGTTAAAAAAATACATATCATTGTATAAGTACAAAATAAACAATAACCCGTGAGGAAGTCCCCCTCCCCCCTTTCTAACAATAGATGACCCATTGGATTATTTCTGCAAATAAAATTACAACTATTCTGAAACAAATCGTGTATACTAAACAATGTTATTATGTTGAAAAGTGAATTTTCTTCCTGTACAAGTGTATTAGCTGTTAACGTAGAGGTAAGGATGGCAAAGCGGCCATCGATACTATGTTTCTTTTTTTTATTTTTTTTATAACGCCGCCATTGCCAGCATGGTAGGGTGATGTGTGCCTACCACACCAGCATTGTTGGCGGCGCTGATGCACGTCTGCCGTCCCTAAAGAGTGGCCGGATGATTGTGCCCGTTATCATCTGCAGGGAAAGCAGAAAGATGGGTTTTAATCATTGCCCAAACTGGCCAGACGAGCAGGATGTGTGTACTGCCGATCGGCCAGAATGGCAAGGAAAGGGGTTTTTCCTGCCACTCGGACAGAGGGGGGTGTGTAGTGTGCCTGTACCTTCAGCCCGAAATGGCAGGCTGCGCAGGTGTGCTTGAGTGGGACGGAGTGGAAGGGTGTTGTGTGCCGACCACATCCGTCACCACCGCCGGCTGTGTATACTGCGGTCTCGGATAGTCCTCACTGACCACAGTACCACCACCCTCGCAAGTAATAATTTTTTTTTCCTGACTAGAGAACCCCTATGATCCATCCCCCGTGGATCATGGTATGTCTCTCAGATCAGGAAGGAGAGTTCATAAAATATCATGCCAAAATATTCTATGATACTCTCCGAAACGAATTGTAACATACAATCTAGTGTTGTTTTAGTCCCAGGTCATATTTTAGTTTCAGTTTTTATTTCGTTTTTTCTGTAATAATTTTAGTTTTCGTCTAGTTTTAGTCTTGCTGCTAATTTTAGTTTTAGTTTTAGTTCTCGTTGACGAAAAGTCAACATTTTCGTCAACGAAGGTTTTAGTTTTCGTGAACGAAAGCAACACTATATATTAGTTTCAGTTTTTATTTCGTTTTTTCTGTAATAATTTCAGTTTTCGTCTAGTTTTAGTCTTGCTGCTAATTTTAGTTCTCGTTGACGAAAAGTCAACATTTTCGTCAACGAAAACAACACTAATACAATCTGTAAATTAGTAACATCGATACTATATTACTATCACGTCCACCATGCCACAAAGTAGATAGATTTCATTGAATATCTTAATACGAAGAGCCACTTATATCTTTGTATGGTCTTATTGATGTTATATTCTGTGTTTATTATGTAATTAATGATATACGAAGAATACACTATTTTGTTCAATAAAGTAGAAATGGATTCATTTATAATTAAAACGCATTGTGTGTATATTTTATATCTTTTAAAATTCTTATTTAACATCATCTCTATTTGCTACTGCTGTTGGTCATTTAAGAATGAGTTGTTGTTCTGGATCCTATAAACACTACTGAGGCTATTTGGGCAGTTCAATCACCATCAGTGATTGGAGTAACTGAGTTTTGAACATGAAACTTTACAACTTTCATTTTAATTCACTTACAGTTGGCCACTGAGTCTCTGGTAACTCTCAGTACTCTTCCATTGATTCAAGAGTCGAGGCTTTGCTATCCCTACTCGTTCAACAAACGTAATTTTAAGCATTCTTACAAGGGAGACAACATTTTCAATTTAGTTAAACAAAAACATAGACACGGTTATAACACTTGATCCTTTCGGTTTGCGATAGAGCATGTCTAGATTTCATTACAGGGATTTCACACACAGAGCACTCCTCCACATCAGTGCTCGATTTAAGAAAAAAACTGGTGCCGGAGGATGAAAAAAATATATTTGCAGACCCGGGGATAAATGTCTACGATTTCATCCCCGGCGTGGATATATTAGCTAAAGCAGAGCCGGGGATGACATTTTTCAGCGCCGGGGATATCCCCGGCATCCCCGGCGATAAATTGAGCCCTGCTCCACACTGCCACCGCGCCCTCCTTTATAGAAGTTCTAAACTATCAGTTACATTCGTGTTCTTTTTAAGGTTAGTTTATATCTACAACAATGTTAAGAAAGATGGAAAACAAACGAGAATGTAAGATTATAATATAATTGTATGAATAGAGTCATAATTGGTTGGTACTTTGTTTTCCTTTTGACACCCTACTATTGTTAGAGTTATGTCCCCTGTTGTTAATTTGGGGAATGTGGTTGACATAATCATTTTTTTAAAATTTATGTTCAATAAAATACAACTTGACAAAGTGAAACATTATAAGCATTTAAGGGTTATTATATATTGCAAGCATTATCAGTGACAGAGTGGTACTTCAGCCAATGACATGACAGGTTAATTCATCATACAAAACAAACGAATAGGTTAAGACGGACAGACATCAGAAACATCATTTCAAGGAGATAATATATATCTGATCAGAGCGTGGTTTAAAAGGAAACGATCCACTGATCATATGTAGCCGTGTGTACGTCATGTGTCATAGGTTACGTAAGAACCTGGTGTCATCGAATTTTTTGGAAAAATTCAAACAATAAACTAAAGTCTGTCATTGGAGGTATTATAAAATAAAAAGAAATAATATTTGATGAAAATTACTTTTTTTTTAAATTAAATTTACAACTCGTTCTTCTAATATTTTGCGGACATACGTGGAGCGTAGTTTAATGGAAGTGAAACTTATTAAAAGAAGGTTTAAATTAAATAATCATTAAAACAAAAGTAGAGTCTTCAAACACATTAATCTTTGTTTCTGGGCTACAGGGTGTTATATCAAGCATTCTATTAATCTTTGTTTCTAGGCTACAGTGTGTTATATCAAACATTCTTGAAAATGTTTTGTTACATAATATATTTACACAATTTTAAATATGTATGATATTTTCATACTATTTAGATTGCTTGTAAGGTTCATTACACTAAACAATATTGCATAGTAAGATATTGATTAACTCCAGCTTAAATGCATTTTGACTGTATGTTTAAATGTAAAAGACTACCATATGCATAGAAACATACATATAGTATAGTAATATAATCTTTAAAAAAAACACCATAAAAATAAACCATCTGTCACATTCTGTGATTTAATGGATGAAATCAAGTCCAAGCCCTACCCTGCTTTCATCACCCGAGGGTGAGATAAGATATAAATAAATAGGTTAGACAAAGACATTGTCTTCCCAGGTTCTTTTACACTGTGATCAGTCTGTCTAGCACCCACTATCACTTTTTGTCACCTGGGGAGAAAATGTCTCTAAGGGAGATAACCTGTGCCCTCGACCTTCAGACGAGCGAGAGGGATGGGTTCTTTGTCTCTTTACCCCCCCCCCCCCCTTTATCTTGAAGGTTGGAACTGTCCACGAGTGAGGGGCAGCGGATCACGCGTGATAAGCGTGATCTACAAGCTCGTCGGCCATTGGTCAAACGCACCGCGGGAGAATGGATAGCGAGGCTGACCTTCCGGTCGAGTTGGCGGGGATTGAGTGAGAATTAGTTAGTCAGCGCTGGTCAGTCGTGGAGTGAAGTCGAACGATTTGACCCGGGTTGGATAAACCAGTCTGGGTTGGTTTCGACCGACTCAGTACTGAGTTCTTGTGAGAACTATCCAACCCAGGTAAGGGCCATTATGTACATGTATATTAGGCTGATTATAATGCTAATTGTCCTTTTGAGGGCACCATTTACTTGTTTGATTTATGTGAATAAAGGTGTAATGTAATTTACAACTGAGTTTCTTACTCGATTTATCGTTGTATTGTGCGTCCTGTGTAACCACGTGGCTGGGACAAATATAAATGCTGGCCAGAACTCAGTAGGTGATCATACCCATAGACAACGACCGCAGGGACCCCGCAAGGGGGCCTTGACACCATCATATTATTTCGTATCAAAGAAATATTACAATTTTCTGTTCTATACATTCATTGTCCTATGACGGACATGACACAGACACAAAGAACTAGACAAAATAAACACCTAGCTTCCACTACACCATCAAATGACCACATCATAGATATAAACTATAAAGTTATCACAATGTTGCGCTGTCCTGTCACTGCCCCCGTCTTTTGTCTAAACCAAATGTTGGCATGCTTCAAATAGTGACAACCTGAAGGTCAAGGCTGGACACCTTGGGTTAAAATAAACAAATAAACAAACGTAGGCGATTGTTGTTTTATCTATTGAATGGCTAGTCCTGTCAATGAAAAATTAACCCACGTGACTTAGTTAGACCATTATGAAATTAATATTTTCCACCCTATATAAACTTACCGCTTCTTACTGGTCAGTCATTTACTTTTGTGAGACGAACAGTTTACAGTGCTCAGATTTAAACTGATAATTTAGTGAATATTTCATACGTCCAGAAAGTTTGTGTTCTATTCCTAACATATTTAGAATACAGAATTGTGTTTTTTTTTCAAAGTGAATTCGGCATTCAAGGATATATTTCTTCAGTATTTAAATAATATTCAAGTCACTCGGATACATTTGTGTTTTCGTTTTTAATCAAAGTAAGCAGCTGTTCATTTCATTATCTATATCTATTAATTAAACATTTAGTTTCAATGCACCGATCATTTGATATCTCATAGTTTGAATAAAAAAAAACTCATTTACTATATATTGTTTGATGTCCTCTACAGATATGGAGAAAATTCTTAGTTCAGGCCCTCAAAGGTTCAACATTTTAAAGAGAAAGTTTAGTGCTATATAGGAGTAAGTGAACTGTTGAATTTAAAATATTCAATTGCATAACAATTTATAAATGCAAACCTTGACATTTGGAACTAAATTAAAATACTTAACTAGTCATAAATGTAGACATTTGGAAATAAATTTAAATACATAACTAGTCATAAATGCAGACACTTGGAAATAAATTTAAATACTGAAATCAAATTTATGCGCTCTTTGATTCAGTGTTGATATTTCTGGAAAGCAAAGACAGTGATTGCGACACAAAATTCAATTAATTAAAGAAAAAATTATCCTATGCATTTTTGTAGCTTTTTCGCTTGGGCTTCCGTGGGCAAGTTTTGATTATAAAACGGGTCCATGGTTCAAAAAAGTTTGGGAACCACTGCTTTAGGATGTTGATAAGGAAGAGAAACAACAACTTATTAGATTTTAATTTCGTTCATAACTTAAAAAAAATATTTTGCATAGAAAATAGAAAACCACGCGAGTTGTCGAACGTTGTTAAATGCTGAATGAGTCTTGCTTGATTTGATCAATTCAGGAATTCCGCAAACTTGACTAATCTATCTATCTATATATATAGACGCGTCTTGCTACGTGGTGTCTCGCATGTATGGGCGACGAATAGATTTATATAGATAAAGTGCTTTGAACTATTTTTAATGATAAAAAGAATATGAAAAGACTTGCACAAAGTGAAAGTGCAAAATTGTCGAGCAATTTTGAAATACAAACATTCAACATAAGTGTGAGTTTTCACAAAACGGCTAAAATACTTCCTTCTTAGCTGGGTTCATTTTCGTTTAACTCTCACGGAAAGGAAAAGAAACAACAACTAATAAGATTATTAAATTCGTTCACCACACAAAAAATATATTTCAAAACTGAACAATAGTCCATCTCTATGCAAATGATTTTGCAGGGTAAAGCTGGAAAATCTATATTTTCTATTGAGAACATATCTTTAAAAGTTCAATGATATATATCTCAATATACTTATACTCTAACAAAGTAAAAATTTTGCTTATAATACTTATGATAAATTGATGCATTTGGCACCACTTTTATATGAAGTTTAAGATTCACATGTAACTTTTTTGCATGATCACGTTTAAAAGATCCATAATAAGACAATAATGAACAATGACCATTTAAAAGATCCATAATAAGACAATAATGAACAATGACCATTTAAAAGATCCATAATAAGACAATAATGAACAATGACCATTTAAAAGTTCCTTAATAAGACAATAATGAACAATGACCATTTAAAAGTTCCTTAATAAGACAATAATGAACAATGACCATTTAAAAGTTCCTTAATAAGACAATAACGAACAATGACCATTTAAAGTTCCTTAATAAGACAATAATGAACAATGACCATTTAAAAGTTCCTTAATAAGACAATAATGAACAGTGACCATTTAAAAGTTCCTTAATAAGTCAATAATGAACAATGACCATTTAAAAGTTCCTTAATAAGACAATAATGAACAATGACCATTTAAAAGATCTATAATAGGACAATAATGCATAATTCCTTTTCTGAATCAATTTTCAATAGATACATTCTAAAATTTACTCAGCATTTTTTATATTTTTTTTTCGTAGACCTGTAGCAAGACTTTCCACAGTGAATTACATAAGTCAGTTATCACCTACTACGAGGTCATCAACAATACTTTTAAACATATCTATCAATGTTAATCATACTACTGCAATATTTGATTGAAATCACATTTCTCAATTATTTAAAAAAAATTCCCGCATTTTTTATTTAAATATCATAACCACATCTTCTGCACTGATCGTAATTTGATTTAACATTTAATGCACTTTTTGCCTCTGTAACGGCTGTTTCAAGTTTAGACAACAGGACAATTTGAATGTAATACTTGTTCTCAGTAAATGAGTATGTGTCCGCTCTAGAAAATCCGGCCATAATGAGAACATGCTAAGGTATTTTAGGGTGTCGACAAATTGGCAAAATTTGGTCTGATAACAATCTTTATCATTTATTGCACTTGAATTCTCAAATGTTGAGTCACACGAGGCATTTAATTGATATTAAATACATATCCCTCAACTTTCAAAATAGAACTTTTATGCTGCTAATGTGGGCCATTTTCTTGTAAAATTTTGGTCCCGGGCAAATATAATTTGGCGGTGTTAGATAAAAGTATGAAATATTAGAGGCTTAGAAAAAGAAACGTCTCAAGACACCGGACAAACGTACAATCTGGAGATTTAGGCTATATACTTTAGGGTGCCTTTCATCCCTTATAAATGACAATTTTTTCTCGAGTCACATAACGTCTAAAGACACCGGACACACGTACAATATGGGGATCTAGGCTATATACTTTAGGGTGCCTTTCATCCCTTATAAATGACAATTTTTTCTCGAGTCACATAACGTCTAAAGACACCGGACACACGTACAATATGGGGATCTAGGCTATATACTTTAGGGTGCCTTTCATCCCTTATAAATGACAATTTTTTCTCGAGTCACACAACGTCTCAAGACACCGGACAAACATACAATATGGGGATCTAAGCTATATAATTTAGGGGGGGGGGCTTTCATCCCTTATAAATGACCATTTTTTTTAACAATGTTGTTACACGGGGAACTAAAATATTTTTATTATGGTTAGGTAAATAAGATAATTCCCTAGAGAGGTCCCATATTATAACATCTGATAGCATTTTACTTATGATTAGACCCATAGCAAAATATTTCATAGTATTTTACTTATGATTAGCCCCATAGCAAAATATTTTATAGACTTTTACTTATGATTAGCCCCATAGCAAAATATTTCATAGACTTTTACTTATGATCAGCCCCATAGCAAAATATTTCATATAATTTTACTTATGATTAGCCCCATAGCAAAATATTTTATAGACTTTTTATTTATGATCAGCCCCATAGCAAAATATTTCATAGACTTTTACCTACAAGGGGGCTCTATGGCAATGGGACTTCTAGTGGTCACCTAGTTTGCCTGTCCTTTATAACGGCCTGCCCAATTAGCCTACCCATTTTCCAAAACTACCTGCAGTCATATATGATGCTGTGTGAAACCCGACTTCTGTTTTGATTTGTATCCCACATGTATCTCCAAGTCTTTACCAGTGGCTCCCAAAGACATAATAAGTGTTTAACTAAAAGTGTTGTATAAAGAAACAATGTTTATATAATTAATTCATATAACGGTCACTAAATAGTGTAGTCGTTTTTTCATCTTTCTACACATTGTTTTTCCCTCGGTGTTGGTTACTTCAGGTTTTTTTCTCCGACACCGACAGTGGAGCAGGATACAGCTCCGACAACGACAGTGGAGCAGGATACAGCTCCGACACCTACAGTGGAGCAGGATACAGCTCCAACACCGACAGTGGAGCAGGATACAGCTCCGACAACGACAGTGGAGCAGGATACAGCTCCGACAACGACAGTGGAGCAGGATACAGCTCCGACAACGACAGTGGAGCAGTATACAGCTCCGACACCGACAGTGGAGCAGGATACAGCTCCGACAACGACAGTGGAGCAGGATACAGCTCCGACACCAACTCTGGGGAAGTCAGGAAGTCATTAGTTATACATCAGCCATTAGTTATACACCAGTTGTTAGATATACACCATACATTAGTTATACACCATCCAATAGTTATACACTAGTCGTTGGTTATACACCAGTCATGAGTTATACACCAGCCATTAGTTATACACCAGCCATTAGTTATACACCAGGTATTAGTTATACACCAGCCATTAGTTATACACCAGTTATTATTTATACAGCAGACATTAGTTATATACCAGACATTAGTAAATGACAATCTGATTCAAGATTTTGTTGTCTAATTATGAGTATAAATAATTTAAGAATATATTTATTTTAAAATGATACTTACCAGTCAAAACTATTAGCCGGAAAAAAATTGACAGTGAAAAAATTACGTTAGTACATAACTGAAATTAATTGTTGATGAGTCTTACTTATGATTTAATTTACTACAGCACTAGAAACATCATTTCGAAATCTTCAGTTTGTAATCTTATACATAGCATAATGTCTTAATACATTAACACGGATATATAAATATCTCATTACAGGTATAACAGTAATTGATTGCTACGTCTTATTTAAATGTAATGTATACTAGACAATTAAAGTTGAACATAATAATTTTGTTCTGTGTTTTTCTCCACTAAATTCTGTTGATAGTAAACATAAAACGACTAAAAATGTATTGAGCTTTATGTGACTCACGTACACATACATCCAGACTATGACAAACTATGACAGTCTATGACAGTCTAGGGCGTATATTGATTACTCAAGTAGCTACTTCCTTTCAAAACATAAAGTAAAATGAGTTGATATGGTTGCAACCTCTCAAACAAAGAAAGACACAAGTTTGAAAGACACGATTAACAGACTGGACCAAGTAGAATCACCAGTGTCTGTACACAAGGAAGGTAAAGTCGCTAATCACGTCCAAGTAATGACCAGCTATATGGGGGACGGATGGTCGTGTGGTAAGGCGTTCGACTTATATAGTATATATATATATTAATATATATATATATATATATATATATATATATATATATATATATATATATATACTAGCTGTACCCTGCAAATCTTTAGCATAGAGATAGACTATTGTTTAACTTTGATACACATTTTCAAATTTTTTTTCTTTATTTTTAAGTTATGAACGAAATTAAAAATCTAATTAGTTGTTGTTTCTCTTCCTTACAACATCCTAAAGGATACATTATTTCAATAAAAACAATGTGTTAAAGAGATTTAATTATTTGTATCTTTTCATTAAAACAGCCCAAATGATAAATTATACAAACAATAAAAAAACAAAAACAATGTCCTTGAGGAATCGAACCTGGATAGCCAGCTTAAAAAAAGCAAGTGACTTAGCCATTCAGCCACGTCATATAATATTTAATAAAATTTTATTGTATTATATTTAAGATCGCTCGATGTTTTTGAACTTCCACTTGAATTAGGCCTATATAATCTTATTTTCCAATTTAAAATAAATCAAAGCACTTTTTATTAAAAAAACAATTGAAATATTTTAAAAGTTGAGAAATTAATTGTATAGAAATTAGCAGAATTTCTTTAATTTATATTAGATCGACCTTTAAAAAGAACTTTATTTACGAGATGTGTTACGACGAACGCGCTCGCTATTCTCATACGTCGGAGAATTTTCGATGTTTACTTTTGACGATTTTAAAATGGTATCTATCGTAATAAAACAACATTAATTTGAATGATAATATGTTATTTTACTTTTTAATATTTATAACGTTTACGTTTCATAATACAAACCACATAAACTGTTTACAGTCTCTGCGGGATCCTCACTACACTCAATTAATCCACCTCAGAACAGCTCTTCATAAATTGACCCAAAACTCAAAGGAAACAGTTCTGCAATGGATACCAGGACACACCAAGGTAGATGGCAATGAGATTGCTATCCAATTGGCAAAATCTGGCAGCAAAGAAATACAGGTGGATGTCCCTCTGGATGCGGAAGAAATGAAGTGCTGTATAGGTGAACGGATCCAGCAGGAATGGATGAGGAATCACCCAGATCATGACAAAAACGACCCCTATTATAATCTTCCCAGACAAGCTCAAAATATTATCTTCAGACTCAGAACTGGGCACAACAGACTAAGACAACACATGTTCAGAAGGCTAGGCATTGGAAACAGTGAGGACTGCCCATGTGGGCTGTCTCCAGAGAATGCAGAACATGTTCTCCAAACATGCCCTTTACATGATACAGCTCGCAACAGGTTCTGGCCACAGATGACCTCCTTCAATCAAAAACTTTATGGGTGCGAGACGGACCTGGATGCCACCATGCAATTCATCATAACTATAGGCCTGGTCGTTTGAAATCCTCCATAATCATATATCGAGAACAAAGAAGAAGAAGAAACTGTTTAAAACTGTAGATTTTTAAAAAGGAAATATCGAATTGAGACCTGGCTAGAAGGACATGTTTAATATTTAAAACAGGAATACTGCTGTATTGATTCTTTACTTTCAATTTAACGAAGGATTGAAAACTTGGTACAGTAACTTATTAAAAAAAAGAGAAAATTACTATATACAATAAAGAACTAAACAGACAAAAAGCAACTAATAAACCACTCACCAAAGCAGGGAGTTAGTTTTTTAGGCGATATTTCTCATACTTGATACTTTTATATATATATATATATATATATATATATATATATATATATATATATATATATGTATGTATATATTTATATCTTGCAGTCAATCAAGAAAATTTCACACCAGAACGACAACAGCGGTAATTTTGACCGCAACGCAACATTGCGGTTTATTACTTCTAAACGGTTAACCCCAGAATATTGAAATTTTATGACTTTACATATCGTTATAACATTGTTAAAATTATAGAAGATTAATTTTTTTAGTTCTATAATGATCGAAAAAAAAACAAGTTATACTTAGAACGACTTCAGCGGTCATAATGACCGCCATACCGATTAATATCTTGTGACGCTTTTGATTGACGTCATATTGTTGCGAAAAGCACATCCATCGTTGCGATAAGGCAGAATCAAAAAAAGTTGCTAGCCATTTGTAAAGACACAACTTCAGAACGATTATTTTTCTACAAGTTCTCGTCAATGGTAAAAAGAAAAACCTTCACAATTTACTGTTGCAAGCCAAAAAAGAACGTCTACATATTGATTATCTTTCACAAACATCTGCATACTGAGTACCTTGCAGAAACACGCTGCATATTGATTACCTTGCACAAACATGTTGAAATAGGGGAAACAAAAAAAAACTTCAAGAAATAGAGCAATATTATAATTTTTCTATGTGTGGAGTGGAAGTTCTGGACCAAATGAGCCTCCCACAACTAGATCAGCATCGCGAAGATGGCCTGTCTATATCTTCTACAACGCAATTATATAATTTCGATTATGCAACTCTTCCAGCATTTCTAGTCGGTGTTATATTTTTGAACATTCTTCACGAATTGAGATCGCCTTACTGTGCAACAAAAATAAATTTCATCAGGCATATCCGTCAAAATTGGAGCAAGGAGTAGCACACGCCGTCTATGTGGAGCAAGGAGTAACACACGCCATCAATGTGGAGCAAGGAGTAACACACGCCATCAATGTGGAGCAATGAGTAACACACGCCATCAATGTGGAGCAAGGAGTAACACACGCTATCTATGTGGAGCAATGAGTAACACACGCCATCAATGTGGAGCAAGGAGTAACACACGCCATCAATGTGGAGCAAGGAGTAACACACGCCATCAATGTGGAGCAATGAGTAACACACGCCATCAATGTGGAGCAAGGAGTAACACACGCCATCAATGTGGAGCAATGAGTAACACACGCCATCAATGTGGAGCAAGGAGTAACACACGCCATCATTGTGGAGCAATGAGTAACACACGCCATCAATGTGGAGCAAGGAGTAACACACGCCATCAATGCCCGTTTTGTCGTAACAAAACACAAGATGACTAATGAACAGAATGTGATTACTTACGTATATTTTTTGAAGAATACTGTTTCTAATTCTATAGATATTGTTTCTTTGGTTGTTACACATAATAAAAAAAATTATTATACGACATAATCTGTTAAAATGCTAGCCAAGGTCAAAATGACCGCGTCTGTCGTTTTAGGTAGTTCAAATAATCCGTCGTTCTAGTGTTAAAACGTAGGTGAGTACAATATACTGAACTAAATATGTAAAGTGTATATATGAAACTAGCAGTAATACCATAGTTTGATCGGGACGTCGTAGTGTAACTGCACTGGAAACATTTCTAACGCTTATTCCCGACACTGTGTAAAAACTATCTCTCTCTCTCTCTCTCTCTCTCTCTCTCTCTATATATATATATATATATATATATATATATATATATATATATATCACATACATGTGATATATTTCATAAGTCAAATACATGTATTACTTTTCACAAGTCACATACATGTATTACATTTCATAAGTCACATGCACGTATTACATTTTATATGTCACATACATGTATTACATTGTAATCGCCAACGCCTACAACTTATATGAGAGAAATTGCTATAACTGTATTTGCTTTCCTCATTATTCAAATCAAAACACTGGTTTACAACAAAATGTTTATGACTATGCCCTACCTACTCACCTACTTCACAAGTACTAAATGACACATTACCCAAATAGTCATTTATCTTTAAAACAAATTAATGTGTTTTTCGCTTCACAAAATCAGTTAGCAAAACATATCACTTGACAAAACTCCAAAATATAGATGATTAGTTTAATGGCACTATAAAAAAGCGAAGTGAATATAAGTGCAAACCTTTGCACATTTTGAAGGGACAGACAGTGGAACAGACAGACATACCAAAGCCCACATTTCAATGTAAAAAAAGCTAGATTGTCTAAAAATAAAGCCTCAGAACTTGTACTTTAACTGGGTAGACGTAAAACAAGACACAATAAAACATCAGTTTTCTGAAATATATTTTATTTTAATTTTGCAATAAATTTTAATCTTATTATGTTTAAATAGTAGAAGTTGTGGGACAATACATATAGTCCTGAAGTCAGATCAAACGGTAACTTTCCGTTCCCAATTTCCAGCAATCGACGTGAGAATATATCAGCTGGAAATGCATATTTGTAGTATTATTCATGCAAGAGAATTAAACCATTTATTAGTTCGTTTATCATAGTTAAACAGGGCTATATTCTTTGATTAGTATAATATTAGTTAAAAATAATAGATAAAAAAAGATAAAATTACAGACTAATTGAAAAATAATTATTGAATAATGCATTGTCAAGAAGCAAGAAAAAGCATTAAAAAGCATTAAAATTAAAAAAAAAAGTCTTTCACTACAAAGTGCCTAAAATCGATGACAAAATTTTTTCCCAAATAAATAAATAAGTTTTGAATGGAAAATGGTTAGAGAAGAAAAGAAACTTATAGCATGCTATGTCATTTGTTCACTATATTAACTAAAACATTTTGTACTTTAATAACTTGATACATAATTTCTCTTATTATATAAAAATATAGCGAATTTTCCGAGAATTGTTTAAAAGTTTCAACTAACTTATTAATAGTTAACTTGAAGCTAAAATAGTAGATTTTATTTGTTTAGTAACTAAAATAAGTAATTTTCTATACTTGTCTCGATAAGTATAGTAATAAATATAGTTAAACAATAAACTTTTTATTTATTATTCAGATGATCTTTTTTAAATAAAATCATTTACATATCTGATTATTTTATTTATGTCAGTGCTGTGACCATGGGCGTATTCAAAGTGGGGGGCAAGGGGCATTGCCCCCCCCCCTTAATTTTGGAAAATTGTCATGAAGTTGTTACAATAACAGGCTTCACTCTCCTGGATTAAATTGTCATGAAGTTGTTACAATAACAGGCTTCACTCTCCTGGATTAAACTGTCATGAAGTTGTTACAATAACAGGCTTCACTCTCCTGGATTAAATTTTCAAATGCGAGACTCTAGTTTTGGCATCAAGAAGGGATGCAAAACTAAAAGGAAAAATGTTGGTTTATTTTTTTTTGTTACATAAAAAACGAGTTTCAAGCGATGATATTATATAATCGGGGTGTAAAAACAGTTATTCTAAAATATGGTGGGGGTTGAATGTTGACACCATCTGTAACACATTTTGTAATTCTAAAAAAAATCTTTCTACCTCTCTTCACAATTATGTCGATCAACAGCCATTGTTGTCAACAATTCTTCAATGTATTTTTGTACTGCCAGTAAATCTAAATACACTGACTGCTATTTTCGGGCCACAGCTTCTAGCTTTGATGAACATTTTTGTATAAAAACTAAACAAACAACAAATGCAGGAATTCTTACAGCACAAAGTAACTAATGATCAACTTGCTTGCTTTTTCCAGATTGTTCTAAATATTCCAGTTGTTAAACAATTTCTGTCACATTTACACAAAAAAATTCGCAAGTTTATAAATTTATGTGTCCATCTAGTATCACATAGCAAAGGAACATTTGAAATTAATTTTCTTCGGATAAACACTATAATTAACATAATTGTACCTATTGTACAGCTTTCACATTATTTAAATCGTTCACGACAAGATTTAGTTTATGTCAACTGCAATGTGGAAATGCTGCTTTACGGTCTTCTTTACTAATTATTGCGTGGTCTCCTCCTTCTTCACCTGCCATTGTAAAAAATTCGCTGTATCCTTGACAAACAAGCTTTGTCATATCTAATCCAAATTCTAATGAATTTGTAATGATGGTGTTGGCTAAACCAGAATTTGATTTTTTTCAACGAAGTGTTAAATCATTCATGACGCAAAAAAGGTTTGAAGAAATGAAGGACCCAATTTGTTACGATTTTCTTGAATTTGTCTTCTAAATGATGATTTCAACTGCTTATCTATAGAACCTGCTTTGGCTTCCAATAATGCTACACAACTGCTTACATCTTTATAAGAGCCTTTGTGCCATGGGCTTAGCATGTGGCTAAGTGCATCTTCGTTGATATCTTTAAATTGTGTTCATTGTGCGATGACAGATGACCCCTGAACTCCTCGAATTACTTTTTTGCGGAAACAACACGCACTGTTTGCATAAGGCAGCTTTTAACATTTGCTAGTATACAAGCCAGCGTGAATATTCTGATAATCTAAAAACTCTGTTTCCATCTATGTCAGCTCTAATATCATACTTTTTATTAGGGGTCCAACAATCACGAATCAGCTTCGATTTCAACTAATTTAAAAAGTCGTGTGTTATAACATACCTTACAATATCCAATTTAGGAAATGAAGAGATGGCAGCGACAATTAGAAATAGTTGCCTCAGCTGTGTCTGGCTGTTTAGTTTTTACTGTTGTCCTCAATGTTATTGATAATCAATATGCTGCCGACGCCCCAGAATCTTCTTATAACGGCTTTTCGGAATCCCGCGATTGATCTACTTTTTGTTTTCTTGAGCTTGTAAACAAATTTCTGATTTCTTTTTTTATATTAATTTTATTTTTGAATGTCGGAATTATTTTAGGATACATACAAACAAATCTCTCAGTAGCAGAAGATTATAAAATAGCAAGAAATGCCAGATAAAAAAAAACTGAATGCAAAACATTTTTGAAGACCTAATCAAGTTATAGAAAAAAATTAAAATCAGAACCTTCTTGTGCTTGTTGCCAAAATGTTTGAATTTACAAATGCATTTATTTATGTCAATATAAATAATTAATGTTATACTTGTTACAGGCAAAGTGTGAAATCCGGTATTCTATAGAATGCCTAGGCAATGTATAGAATGCCTAAAATTTTCAGGCAAAGTATGAAAGAAATTGCTATTTTATACATTGCCTAGGCATTCTATAGAATGCCGAGTACCCGTTCGGCAAAGTATGTAACTGGCCTTGTTAGGAACTAGAGTAGATTTAGAGACAGACAATCCCCTTCGACGTTGTAAGATAAGAAGATATATCAGAAGTAGGAGTAATGCAAAAAATGGTTGACAAATTGACAGACGACTTAGGACAAGGTGGTCAGAAAACAATAGAGTAGTAAACAGCAAAGGAGTGACGTTTCTTGAAGAATTCATCACTTCTCAGTCTACAGGAAGCGGCCAAGGATTCGTCAGATGTAAATGCAAGACGAAATGCCAAACTATGAGGTGTCTTTGTGTGAAAAAGAAAATTAAGTGCAATGCAAAATGCCATTCTAGTCTTCCCTGCTGCAACAAGTAGCTCATTCCAGTTGTGTTCTGCTTGTTTTCACCAGAAACAACATCTTTTTATTATTTATCAATTCTTCACTAATTCGTGAAATATGAACATGACAGATCAAAATACCAAAATATGAAGTATTTTGTGTGAAAGAAGAAAATTAAGTACAGTACAATTCTAAGTGTGAATCCAGTCTTACCTGCTGAAGCAAATACTTCAATCTGCTGTCGTTGTTTTTTACGGTATGAACATCATATGCTTTATTTTGCATTCATTCCATATTAAAATACGTTTTTATCAATAAAGGCTTTTGTTGTTCTTTTCTGATACTTTGCCTAAAACGACACTAGTCATTTTATACAATGCCTAGGCATTGTATAGAATGCCTAGGAAAAGTATGCACAATTTAGAAATTTTATACTTTGCCAAAACGACACTAGTCATTTTATACAATGCCTAGGCATTGTATAGAATGACTAGGAAAAGTATGCACAATTTAAAAATTTTGTATTTTGCCTCAAATCACCAGGCATTCTATACATTGCCTAGGCATTCAATAGAATGCCGGCATTTCACACTTTGCCGGTAACATACTTAACTTGAACTTATTTGAATAATGAACCTATATGGCATTGTCAGTTAAATTAAAAAAAAAACTTGTATTTGTGACACCCCCCCCCGACACATTCTGTGAGTGAGTTCATGAAATCATGTCCAAGCCTTACCCTGTTTTCCTCGACTCAGAGGGAGGTAACAAAGGCGATAAACAAGGTTTGTCTTCCCAGGTGTTCTCTTATCACCAGCGGCACCTGGGAAGGGGTTAAAGTACACAGGGGGATGCAATCCATGCCCTTGTTATTATATTCACGCGGGGGAGGGGTGTCACTTTATCTCCCATTTATCTTGAAGGTTGGAACTGTCCACGAGTGAAGGCACGCGTGATGTGCGTGACCTACCCAGCTCGCTGTCCATTGGTCAGCGAAGAGTTGATTGCGAGGTTGACCTTCCGGGCGGTCAGGTGGTCAGTCGGCGTGGGGGAGTCAGTCAGCGGCAGACAGTGACTGAGGGCCGAGGTGGGGAAACCAGGCTGTTGCACTGTTGCGTGGCAGGACCTAGTTGTTCGACCACCTCAGTCCTGAGTTCTTGTGAGAACTGCCCACCTCAGGTAATTCGGTTTGATATAATTATTTATATTTTTTTTGTAGTAGTTGATAATGTTAATTGTCCTTTTTTAGGGCACCTTTATGATTCTTTTTAATGTAAATAAACTCGTTGTATTTACATTTGAGTTTGTGCTCAATTTCTCGTTGTGTTGTTCGTCCTGTGAAACCACGTGGCTGGGACAAATATAAATTCTGGCCAGAACTCAGTAGGTGACAATGCCATTAGACAACGACCGCCTGGACCCCGCCAGGGGCCCTTGACATCCCCCGAAAAATTTCTAGCTACGCTCATAGCTGTACTATGCATTATTCAAGTTGACGAAAAAACTCAGCAAATTTTATTACTACTATGATTTTCCTTTAAATTGTAAGCATTCATGTTGTTATTTATTTGTTGTTATTAAGATATTGTTTCATATCGTTCAGATATTTCCAGAAAAAGAATAAAACACTATTGAGTTTAAACTGCATACAACTTGATACAAACAGGTAGCACGAAATTCTTTCTAACTTATTTCATTAAGAAAGTACAAAACGACAATATATCGAAGTTAAATTGATGCTTTATTTCATCTCCAAATTATAACAGTCTTAAAATTTCTCAATTTTTATTGAACAAAAAATGACCATATATATATGTATATATATATATATATATATATATATATATATATATATATATATTCAAATGTACATAATTAAAAACAGATTATTTTAGGCTATTTAAAATTTTGAAAGCTGATAATCCATTGATTACATTTACAACGATCTATTAACTGTGATACTTTCTACATTAGAATATTTCTTTGGATTGTGGAATCGGAGGATATAGAACAGATGTTTGTGGAGATTATTTTATCCCAATCGACTTCTTTAATCGCATCTTGAGATTTGGCCATTGCTAAAACAAAGATAATAAAGATTATCTATCTATCTATCTATCTAATCAGTTGTCTGTCTATCTATCTCTCTTTTGATCCATTCATTCATCCATCCATCAACCCACCCAAGTCTGTTCATTTTATGTAAATACTTTAATATAGCCAGATGTAAATGCGTATGTTTAATTTTGCATGTACTTACTTAGTCCAAGTACAACTTTTAGAACAACATCTTTTACTTTGCTGCCAGCATCGTTCGCCTTTTTCAAGACATCTGTAATATACACACACAAACACTTATATAATATAGTCAAAAAGTTCTTTAAGTAGGCATTCAAGGACACGTAGAGTCTATCTATCTATATATGTCTATCTATCATCTATCTATGTAATTTTAAACAACAACATTTATGGTCTAAAGTCACCGTGATACACTTGTATCGTGTCTAAAGTATATTTTGTGACGTAAGTGCACGATGTGATGTAACATTCTGTGTCGAATATTTTAATTATTTTTTTTATTTAATTTAACAATGTGAAGCAAATGTAAAAGGTGTCCACATTTTTCTATGGACTCACAAAATCTTCTAATGGATCACCGGTTGCCGACCACTAGTCTAGTGTATATAAGTTAATTAGACCAGCATCCGGCTAGGTTTTTTTTTAAGGGTTCACTTTAGGGAGTAACCGATATGCCTTTTTACCGATAGTCCGATACCGATATTTTCCCCCAGCATTTTTACCGATACCGATATTTTTTAATCAACAACATTGCCAAACACGTGTTTTTCTTGTGCTACAGCTAATGACGTATGTCAACCCATGTTCACCCCTTCCCTGTCATATTTCGTAACACTTCGGCCACACGTAAGTCTTGTTTACCCCCCCCCCCCCCCAACTTCCCATCCCCAAAAAAAAATACACACAGATATTCGCTAATTGTATCATTCAAGGTCATACATTAGAATTAAGAAATGCCAATCCTATTGTTTCAAGGTCATATCGCTGATGCAATTTTTGTGGACGTGACAATTTCTGTGTACGGGTTTTTTTTTCCTTTTTTTAAAATCTTGTCTGATCTGGTTATAGAATTGTGTTATTTACTGATTTTTTTTCTTCAACTCTGTTGTGAAAAAAAATGTATCGGCAGCCAAAAAACGGCCGGTCCGATAGTTAACCCATAGTGCCAATATCGGTTCGACTATCGGTCGGTCAACTACAAAAATCGGTCGATCCGATATTAACCGATAGTGCCAATATCGGTCCGATACCGATACCGATCCGATTATCGGTCGCTCCCTAGTTCACTTGTCAAGAATTACTTTTAAAAAAAATCGAAAAAAAAAACAACAAAACAAAACAAAAAAAAACTGGCTAATGAACAAAGTCAAGTCATTTTTCTCCTTAACCCATTAGCGCATAGCGTCTTTTTTTAAGGACGTGCTATACAATTTTGTACTACCCTAACACCCTTTAATATTGTTATGAAACAAATTAATCTGTGCACTCCTTGTTTATTTTCGCAATGGTCTAAACCGGATATTATCGTATTTGCTGATATTTTGTATTTTTATTTTATGGTTAAAGTTCGATTTTGTTGGAAAGTTTTATTTTAGGAATGCCTTCACGTAAAAGGTATGTCACGAACAGTTTATGTGTATTTTAATGTAATTTGTGTAACTATTATATAGTAAATATTGTTTCCTAATGACTTTTGCCAAGTCATTGTGCAATGAGTTTGATAATATTGTTTTTCATATAATTAAAATAGTGTCCTTAAAAAAGGACGCTATGCGTTATACCCCACCTGAATGTCTGTTGTGCAATGAGTTTGATAATATTGTTTTTCATATAATTAAAATAGTGTCCTTAAAAAAGGACGCTATGCGTTATACCCCACCTGAATGTCTGTTGTGTGATTTAGCAGTAATGTGTCAAATTTTCTTTTTCTAGATCTTACACGGTCGCTGAGGTGTTTAGCATGCTAGAAGATGACTTTAAAAGTGCAGATATTTTTATCTTGCCACCGGAAGATGGAACAAAAACTAGTGGAGACAGTGGTCCCGAAGATAATATTGGTGATATTGATAATCTCTCTGGAAATCAATTACCTGCTCAGGCAGAAGATACTCTACACGTTTCCGATTTTGACAAAAAGCATATAGGCGTTAACGACATTGCTGAAGATAATGACGATGAAGCTGAAAATGATGTATTTACATTAGCTGAAGTACATAATTTGGACAGGCATTCTCGAATGGCAGCAATCAACATCCAATCGAGCAGCATCTACTCAAAACGCCACTGTTGTTGACTATATCACTCAAATGACCAATCTGTATGCCATGCAGAAATCAAAACAACTTCATTAAACGCGGATCTTGGTCTTGGTGGCTCTGTGGTAGTCCAGTTGATGAAGAAACTACATGCTGGACATGTATATATTGATAATTTTTTTTACAACACCACGACTGCTTGATCATTTGAAGGACATGAATTATTCAGTCACAGGAATTATCCTAGTAAACAGGATGGAGAAGCGTTTTTTGAAAGAAAATGATAAGATGAGAAAGGAATCATGAAAATCCTTTGACAGTCGTGTAGACAGGGAGTCCGGAATGATTGCAGTTTTTTGCAACAATAACAAAGTCGTTACAATGCTATCAAACTGCTTTTGGTGTGGAACAAACAGCCCAAGCCACGCGTTGGTCAACCAGTGAAAAGAAGCATATTCAAATATCAATGCCAAATATGATTGCCCGTTATAATCAATTTTCGGGAGGGACAGACAGAATGGACCAAAACATCGCAAATTTTCACATCTTCATCCCCATCAAGTAATGTTGGTGGGCTCGATTCTGTTTAGCCTTTGACGCCAGTGTGCAGAATGCTTGGCAACTGTACAGGCTGTCAGAAGCGGCAAAACATCAACAGCTGTCACTGATACTAGACTGACTAATACACCTTATGGTGACACTGGAAATATAGTTACATTTACACTATTATTTTGTTATTTACGTCATATTATTAAAAGTTGACAATTATATTAAAACAGTATTTCTGACTTATGCATTTTAATTATATTTTTTATGTTGTTTCTTTGCATTAAGATTATAAAATACAGCATTTGTCAAGATTTAATTGTCTAGATTTGTGATGTGACAATATTCAAGTTCAGGTGGGATGTAACGCATAGCGTCCTTTTTAAGGACGAAAATTTGGGGGCCCTTAATTTGCGTTATACAAATTTTTTATAATTTTTACGTTTGGTTTAGTCAATAAATGCCCAAACTACACGTACTATGCAAATATTAATGAAAAATGAGACCTCATGCATTAATGGGTTGATAAAAAAAAACATTCAGAAATTTTTTTTTAGAGCATTTTCGAAAAAAAATGCTCTATTTTCCCCGTTTTGTCTGTCTGTCTGTCTGTCTGTCATCACCCTAGATCTCAGCTACCATAAGTCCTAGACCCATGATGTATATATCATTTTATAGGTCTTGGACCGCCATGTGTGTATCAAAAGTCCATTTCGCGATTTGATCTCTGAGGGCCGAACAAATGGCTTTTTAGGTACCATTTTTCACTATATAAGCTATATAAACAAAGGGGCGTACTAAGGGGCGTAACTCATTATTTATTTTTCTAACAGTTATTCAACATGACTTACTTTCCTTACTTATAACACGAAAATGCACTAATATGTCCTTTGACCAGGCTTAGATTGCATGTTTTTATTTGTTCTTTTTTATATACCAAAAAACCGTGTGCTTTTTATTAATTAAATTGGGTAGTAGATATTATATATTCTACACTTATAAATATGTTTTGTTTTAGTTTGGTAACTATAGAAGTACCACAGTCTAACTCACTAAAATATTATAATCTATCTCACTAAAAACGGATTTTTAATTCCTTACGGATATTCTCGCTTCAGTAGCTTTGACTTGTCAAAGTCGTTGGGCTGTGACTCTTGAGAAAATAAAATTTTAAAATTTATTTAGTTAAATATATAAATATATACATAAAATTGGTTCGTTTTACAGAAATCGGAAACAATCAACTTTCAACTTTAATTTTAATTCTATAAACCACACCTTGCGGTTGTCCATCTAAAATTCAATAATTCAACCATTTTTTCAGATATTAACGTCTTGCATTTTTAGAGAAAATCTTTTTCCCTCCACTAATTTACTGACCTCTGTCTGCTGCTAAAGAATTTCGAACACCTTGCAAGGATAGCAATATCAATGCGTGTAAAAAAAATAATGTAATTTAACAATAGAAGTCACACGACACACACACACACGACACACACACACACACACACGACACATACACACATAGATGTGTGTGAGAAACATAACGGAATATAACTAATGTATTTGTGGTATTGATCGTCAAGGGGTGTAGATACTTGACTGCCGACTTTTAGGGCTAATTTACTTTTTACAAATGTAATTGAACTTTAATTCAATTGATCATTAATACAATGTAGATGGCTCATCGATAATGACCTTTAGTCTGATGGAGTTGACCTTTAGAATCAACGTGAATGGCCTAGATAACCAGTGAAGTCACACACACAGACACACACAAAAACATGTATATATTAATGCTGCTGATTAAATTGCATTAACGCGAAATCAACGAGTCAAAAAATTGCGATTTCAATTTTTAACGCTCCACCTAAGTGCGTTAATTTGACCGAAATGCTAATAGTTTAGCGTAGCGCCAAATCTTTAATAACCGAATTTCACTCTGCAATTTGAAGTTAAGGTTCACTTACTACGTCCACCCAGTCGTAACTCACACACACAATTGCCCCCCAGGTATGCCAACAAAATCTCCACTTGTAATATATAATGAAGATGTTTGTGTAGTCCTTCAATACATTGATACATTCTCTTCCGATATCAAAAGAGAAAAAAATCATTAACTAGTTTACATGTTGTACTGCAGTGTATTGGCCGTGGTAAAATAACAAGTGTTTAGTGAACATGGTTGTAGTTAGGTCACAATAAGGAGATGCTAGAAATCATTTTATTTTTACATAAATTTTATCGCACTTGAAAATACAGCGTCTTACTGGCCAAGTCATTGACAGCTACACTAATAGTTTCATATAGTTACATTTGACAATCAGTGTCTAGATTCGGCTGATGCACACATCTCTATACGAGACAGTAGGTGTACTTTTCATAATTATTGCAACGCAAACTGAGCCTTAACCTATTGGGGCTGAAAATTGCTACTGCTCTGGACCCTCGATAAAAATATGAGATGCTTGCATTAGGCCGAACGAGAAAAGTTTTGGAAACATCTTGAAATAACTATAATAGAATGGGACTTGATAATGCTGATAAACAAACATCAGAACAACCACAACAAAAAAAAAAACAAAAAAACAAACAGAAATGCAGGAAATATTATCAGATTCTGAAAATGAGCCGTTGATGCTACGCTCCACCCTGACAGTTACAGACTGGAGCTGCTCATTGAAAATGACCTGGATCCATTAAAATGCGGGAAGTTACACGAGGACAAATATCTTGTTTTTTGGCTAAATTAGCGAAAATATATTTAGCACCCTCTGTCACACCTGTCCCTTGTGAAAGTCTCTTTTCTGTTTCTGGCTGCGTTGTTAACAAGAAGAGAGCATCACTTGTATCGACGAATGTGAATAAACTGGTCTGCTTAAACTATTGGCTAAATAAATAGGACTGCTTAAGTTAAGTCAACGATCGATCAATCAAATAAATTATTTTGAGACACCATGTTGATAGAATCAAGACATTTCGCAAATAAAAAATAACGTATTTTTTCGATTAAAAATGTGATAATTTGTGTTTACAGCACAAATGATCCTTCAACACTTCATAATGTGACATCAAAGGATTTTGTGACCTCGTCATCGCTGCTCTTCTTCAATGCTCTTCTGCTTCCCACAGATTTTCTCATGACTGATGCTTCCACCTGGCAACAAACTCAGAAGGCAACAGCAGTGGTCTCTTCCTTGATAGTTTTCGATGACTGAGCCGAGCGGGGAATAGCACTGGCTTTATCATTCAACTCATCTCTCACCAAATCAGAAGAGGAAAAGCAGCACTTGCTTCTAATTGTTGAACAGCATCGCAAAGAGTTTCCAGATGCAAAAAAAAAAGCTGTGCTGATAAGATCGCAACTTGAAGACCTTCAGGACTCAGAAAGCACAGACTAAAATCTTTTAAAGAGTATTTTTGATTGGCGTACTTAGAAATACTCTGCAATGCAGTCAGGCTTTAGTGTCATGTAACTAGTATTATTTTACTAAAAACAGCATTTTAAACCTTGCAAAGTTTTCATTTAATGAAACTGCCGAATACCATAAAACACAATAACAATTGCACTGAGGCAGTATTTATAGGAGCCCAAATAGAGCCCAAATAGTGTGGAATTTGGTATTTACATATGTTAAATACCAGTGAACCAGAAAACTAAAATACTCATGATAAAAATTCAACTTTATTTTGTTTTCAGTATAAAGTGAGCCACCCATATATATATATATATATATATATATATATATATATATATATATATATGTATATATATATATATATATATAAATGCAATGTAAAATACGGACTAATCAAAAAGCTTAAAAATTATATTTAAAAAAAAACATCATAAAAAAGTTACCAGTAAATGACAATGTCATTAAAAGCACAAGTAAAAAGAGAGCAGCCATGGTGTGCATTTGACAAACAGTAAATTCTGTAAAAAATAAATTTACAAACAAATATGGAAAATGTGATACTTTAAACATATACATGTTTTGTTATAAATATTAATTTTAAATGTTTATAATTGAATAAGACGAATTAAAAAATACTTTTTGTAAGCATAATTATACGTTGAAAGAAATTAAAATTTTCTATTCCAGCGGGGAACAACCTTGTCTGTGGGGTCGCATGCGGCCGTAGGAAAGATTGATTGCGGCTGTAAAAAACATTTTTTTAATATAATTATTCATAAACAAAATATGAAAAGAATCATTCCAACTGTAAGATAAAGTTCATTGCCGAAATCAGGAAAAGGTTGTTGGCCTACATCTTGTCTGAAATAACAAAGTAAAAAAAAACCAAGTATACTGAGCCCGATGGATTAAGACTTACATGACTGTAGTTGTCAGGAGTTCGTTTGCTGAGAGAAGTGGTAAACAAGCGTCGCTTAGGCACACTTTTTAAAGCAAAAACCACGTGGTTATGTCAAGCTCTTTCCATCGATTGGCCATAACCCCAACTTGCACGTGACAGAGATTAACTTTAATAGTGGTTTGATATGGCCGCTGGGTGTGTCCTTGCTGTAGCTGGGCGTGGTCAGCTGAGACAACTAATAACAGTAACAGAAAGAACTGCCCAGAACCGGTATTTGTTTATTAAAGTTTATTTCAGGATGAGATGTGTGTACGTCTTAGATACTTTATACACACACTACATGAACAGTCTTTTTTTTTTTTTCTGGTGCCTTACTTTCATCCACAATATGGTCTGTAAAGTAATGGTCACATGGGATAGTAGGATGCAGCTAGGTGACTAATACACTACCCAAACATATATGTGGTTCCCATATTACGCTGGGTTGGCTTGGGGAAAATTTTCATCGGTTGGAACCGAAAAATTTCAGGCATCTGTGGCGGAATTACATCTTTCAACCCAAGAACAATCTATGTCAATGAAAGTAGCTGAAAGACTGGTGGACGTTTATCAATATATTACGAATAGGGAATGTGACATGAAGGGGTTGATAGCAATTGTGACATAAGAAGACACTAATGGTGATATGAGAAGACAGTAATTGTGACATACGAAGACAGTAATTTTGACATTCCAAGACAGAAATTGTGACATTCCAAGACAGAAATTGCTAGCAGTGAACAAATAGAGACAGTGCGTAATGTGTGGACGACTGTCGGAATTTTTCAGTAATATCAAGTAACTTAACGTGAATAATTATTTTGATAATTAAACAGTAGCGTGAAGATTCGTTAAGGTTGAAACAGACTTTAAACTTCTGATTTGTTAAGGTGACAAAGACTGAAAACTTCTGATTTGTTATGGTGAAATAGACTCGTTTGGAGTTTATGTTTTTATGTTACATAATTTTGAAAGGCAAAACATATTTCATGTACAACTCATTAAACAGGTGTCATTTACAACTCATTATAACAGATTTCATCTACGACTCATTATACCAGGTGTCATCTACAATTCATTGTGACAGGTGTCATCTACAACTCCACATTCCATGCTGAGTCATCGAGGACGATGGCGGGTGGGAGGTGTGTGTTGGGAGTGTCTTGACCATGGCGGGGGGGGGGAGGTGGAATAAATTCTTGACGTAACATGTCCCTGGCCTTGGGTTATATTCCATGGTCAACTGATGAGGCGCCCGAGGGTCAGTATTGGCGGGGTAAATTTAAATTGGCCGTGGAGGTGGAAAGGGGGGGGGTAAATTCTAGAAGTAACAGTTCTGACCATGACCTTGGGTTACATTCCATGGTCAACTGATGAGTCATTCGCTTTGGCGGTGTGTGGGCAAGTTTAACCTTCCGGTGTGGGAAGGGGCGGGGAAGGTGGAGGGTTGGGGGTAAATTCTAAACGTAACATATAGTATTAATGAAAGTATGGTAATTTAGTGATTGAACTGTGGATGGTGTGTATAGTGGTAATGAAAGTATACTAATTTAGTGATTGATCTGTGGATGGTGTGTTTAGTGGTATTGAAAGTATGATAAATTAGTGATTGATCTGTGGATGGTGTATATAGTGGTAACGAAAGTATGATACAATAGTGATTGATCTGTGGATGGTGTGTATAGTGGTAACGAAAGTATGATAAATTAGTGATTGAACTGTGGATGGTGTGTATAGTGGTAACGAAAGTATGATAAATTAGTGATTGAACTGTGGATGGTGTGTATAGTGGTAACGAAAGTATGATAAATAAGTGATTGAACTGTGGATGGTGTGTATAGTGGTAACGAAAGTATGATAAATTAGTGATTGATCTGTGGATGGTGTGTATAGTGGTATCGAAAGTATGATAAATTAGTGATTGATCTAGTCGCACGCTGCCTCTGGTGAGCTCTTTTTTCGCACTCACGGACTGCGCATGGTCAATGCACGGCTTCGCAAGGATGTCGACCCGGTCACTCCTGGCCACGTCCATATTCGCAGAGAATCCATTGATTAATGACTATTACACAAGGCTGGGAAATAAGAGCCTGGGTAGCCTACACCATGGCATCCAGTCTCTCGGGCCATTCTCCAGTATTTGCCTAGATAATAGAGAGCTCTTCAATCAGGATCACGATGCTCGCAGCAGTACCTAACCACTATCATTAATTTTTTTTTTGCTATATATTTTGTCTACATTTTTAGCACTGCCGGGTCTCTAGACATATAGAGCCATCGCGGAGGAAACAGATGGCTGGATAAACTACTACTAGAGCTGGTGACATATTCCATGGTGATCTTGCTGAAAATCAAAGCGCCACATGTCGCCGCCTCCCGTTTAACCTTCATACATTACAATATTTCTTAAAGGAATCTATTAACATGCAATATATGTAGTCTATTCATATTTTATTTCCAGTGATTCTGTTGTCTTTAGTGTAACACAGTCATAACACACACTCATTCTTAAAACTGAAATTTTATTTTAATACCATTCACTTCAGCAGAAATTATTTTGAAAAAAAAAGGAATTGAACTAAACTTGTAAACTTGTAAAAATGATGAGCTACAGTTATAAATAATGAGCTACTATTAGAAATAATGAGTTACAGTTAGAAATAATGAGCTACAGTTAGAAATAATGAGCTACAGTTAGAAATAATGAGCTACAGTTAGAAATAATGAGCTTCAGTTAGAAATAATGAGCTTCAGTTAGAAATAATGAGCTACAGTTAGAAATAATGAGCTACAGTTAGAAATAATGAGCTTCAGTTAGAAATAATGAGCTACAGTTAGAAATAATGAGCTACAGTTAGAAATAATGAGCTACAGTTAGAAATAATGAGCTACAGTTAGAAATAATGAGCTACAGTTAGAAATAATGAGCTACAGTTAGAAATAATGAGCTTCAGTTAGAAATAATGAGTAACAGTTAAAAAGTAATTTCGAATTAAAAAAAACAACTTGTAACGACTAGGATAGTAGATGATGTCTAAAAAAAGAAATGATTTATTATCATGATTACTTTTTTAATGAATTTGACATTAGTGAATTCGGGTATGTTTGTATCTTTTATAGTTTAAGTATCTTAAGTACCGTAAGAGTTCTTCAGACAAACACTCATAATATTTACTGTTATTGTCTGCTTTATAGTCATGTGACCGCTAGCTAGCATTATGGGAAGAGTGAAGGGTCATTCCATGTCAACTCAACCAGTTTTTTAACAATTGTACACACGACCCTCTCAGATCTTTTTGAAATTTTTATGGCTTGTGGTACATTCAAAGTTGACTAATTCTTGAAAATTTCAGGCTATTTAGTCAAAAACTTTTCAAGATATGATTTTTGAAAGTTTTAAGGGTAGTCGCGAGTTAGCGTGACATTTACATTATCGCGATATTTGAACGTGAATATTTCAAAAACTAAAAGAGGTATCAGGCTGAAAGTTTCAGTATTTACTCATTGTTACTGGCAACTAAAATTAACAAGGTAGAAAGACTTCTCCAGGTTAATGTAAACAACAGCAGCACAGCAGCTTCATAACATTAGACTAAAATGGTCGTCTGCTGGCAACTAAAATTAACAAGGTAGAAAGTCTTCTCCAGGTTAATGTAAACAACATCATCACAGCAGCGTCATAAAAATTCCGCCATTATTATTTATTATTTTTTAAAATCAAATTGAATAAACATGGCAAAATAACAAAAATATGGTAGATTTCGAAAAACCAGATTTAACTGATGAAGCGCACTATGTATGGTTTATATTCTGTGGCTGGAATCTAGCCAGATTTAACTGATGAAGCGCACTGTGTATGGTTTATATTCTGTGGCTGGAATCTAGCCAGTTTTAACTGATGAAGCGCACTGTGTATGGTTTATATTCTGTGGCTGGAATCTAGCCAGTTTTAACTGATGAAGGGCATTATGTATGGTTTATATTCTGTGCCTGGAATTTAGATAGTTTCAAGAGAAAAAACAATATCCACAACAAACTATCTGAAGCTTCATAACAATTGTAAAATTTAAGTTGTAGTTTTGTGACATACAGTAAGCTGAACCATTGAGTGCAAAATTTAAAAAGTTTCATTTTTTCGTTGTTTGTAACAAATCAGTATAGCTATAAATAGAACAAACCCTTTTGTTAAAGTAAGCAACAGCAGCACAGCGACGTCATACCATTATATTACAATGGTCGTCTGCTGGCAACTAAAATTAACAAGGTAGAAAGTCTTCTCCAGGTTAATGTGTTCCAAATACACTTTTATTTAAAAAAAAAATCGTGCTATTGGAATATAAGGCCGTTACAGGCCATACGATACTAGAAGTATGGACCTATTGTTTACCTTATAATAACAAACTAGTAAAAGGGCGAGAAAAATGATAAAGTAGGTAAATATTTGATACGATTATAACGCAGAGATAACCATTTTCTGATCACTTTTTGTGTCTGTTAAAATACGAGCAGAGCTGTGTTTTATTACTTCATTCTAATTACGTTTATTTATAATAAAAATATTTTTTTTTAAAAATACAACTACTAAACATTGGACAGGTCTGATTCTATAACAAAAACGAAAATCAAAATTATAGAGATCAGGTCATTACAGTGGGTGTTATTGAACAGATAAAGATGTGAGTCCCATGGACTTGGAAACAATGTAAACATAATCTAATGAATTGTGCACACCACTATGATTACAATCACTTGTCATAATAGCTTTCAGAGTAGAACAATTACGTCATTGAACTGGATAATTCTCTGTAAAGTCTGAAGTCATGTGTGATAATCCTGACCGCATTACATTATCAGTTAGTGTTTAGACTGATTTAGAAGATGTACACTGCACCTTATGGCTGTATCTAACAGTGTAATGTGTCTTAAGTCTGTATCTAACAGTGTAATGTATCTTAAGTCTGTATTTAACAGTACAATGTATCTTAAGTCTGTATTTAACAGTGCAATGTATCTTAAGTCTGTATTTAACAGTGTAATGTGTCTTAAGTCTGTATTTAGCAGTGTAATGTGTCTTAAGTCTGTATTTAACAGTGTAATGTGTCTTAAGTCTGTATTTAACAGTATAATGTGCTGTATTTAACAGTGTAAAGTATTTTAAGTCTCTATTTAACAGTGTAATGTGTCTTAAGTCTGTATTTAACAGTGTAATGTGTCTTAAGTCTGTATTTAACAGTGTAATGTGTCTTAAGTCTGTATCTAACAGTGTAATGTGTCTTAAGTCTGTATTTAACAGTGTAATGTGTCTTAAGTCTGTATCTAACAGTGTAATGTGTCTTAAGTCTGTATTTAAGAGTGTAATGTGTCTTAAGTCTGTATCTAACAGTGTAATGTGTCTTAAGTCTGTATCTAACAGTGTAATGTGTCTTAAGTCTGTATTTAACAGTGCAATGTGTCTTAAGTCTGTATTTAACAGTGTAATGTATCTTAATTCTGTATTTAACAGTGTAATGTGTCTTAAGTCTGTATCTAACAGTGTAATGTGTCTTAAGTCTGTATTTAACAGTGTAATGTGTCTTAAGTCTGTATTTAGCAGTGTAATGTGTCTTAAGTCTGTATTTAACAGTGTAATGTGTCTTAAGTCTGTATTTAACAGTATAATGTGCTGTATTTAACAGTGTAAAGTATTTTAAGTCTCTATTTAACAGTGTAATGTGTCTTAAGTCTGTATTTAACAGTGTAATGTGTCTTAAGTCTGTATTTAACAGTGTAATGTGTCTTAAGTCTGTATTTAACAGTGCAGTGTATCTTAAGTCTGTATTTAACAGTGTAATATGTCTTAAGTCTGTATTTAACAGTATAATGTGCTGTATTTAACAGTGTAATGTGTCTTAAGTCTCTATTTAACAGTGTAATGTGTCTTAAGTCTCTATTTAACAGTGTAATGTGTCTTAAGTCTGTATTTAACAGTGTAATGTGTCTTAAGTCTGTATTTAACAGTGTAATGTGTCTTAAGTCTGTATTTAACAGTATAATGTGCTGTATTTAACAGTGTAAAGTATTTTAAGTCTCTATTGAACAGTGTAATGTATCTTAAGTCTCTATTTAACAGTGTAATATGTCTTAAGTCTGTATCTAACAGTGTAATGTGTCTTAAGTCTCTATTTAACAGTGTAATATGTCTTAAGTCTGTATTTAAGAGTACAATCATTAATTTATATTAATGGAGCATTAGTTCCGTCTCCGGTGACTCCGTAGTTATAATCGAGAGAAAGGACAACATCTATAATGATCTATTAGTGCATAGGCATTCATTTCAAATGTTCTATTTGTAGGCATTCCTCTAATAAGAGACACATTATTGGGCAGTCAAAGGCACTGGACAACACTGGATAAACTAATGCAATTACTAATAGATATTAAAAAATAATGAAAAAAATCAGTCAAACGTTGGTCTAAAGAATATAAATGTTTTTTTTTTTTTTTTTGATTTATTAATTGCGAAAAATAAGTCTGACTATTTATAACATAGTAAACTGCCACAACAGACATAAGAGCACTTTCAAATTAGACACTATATAGACATTATATAGACATTATATAGACATTATATAGACATTATATAGACATTATATAGACTAACAAACATGTCTACAGGTTTCAACTTGTACTAACATAACAAAGTCATTGTTCATTAAAGTTGTTTTTTTTTTATTATAGTTTAGATTTTTTTTAAAGTCGAAGTTCTAAAATCTCAGGAATCATTTCCCTGTCTCTTTTGTATTGGAATCTTCTCTGCAGTTGACTTTCTTGCGTATCTTAGAGCTAGATTGTTTCAATTGCTGTCCGCGTTATCTGTTGGAATGACTTGAATGTTCCTTTCATTCATGACATGTGATTGATCCGGTAGTCTGTTGGGTTCGGCATCGGCTAATCGCTTTTTCATGCACTAATGTTCGGAGCACAAGCATTTGTCATAAGCATCTACACAAGATGCGCACACCACGCATGGAGGAGTGTCTTGTTGGGCACTCACCAGGAATGACATACAACATATTGTGAGCAGCGACAGACGAACTAAATAGGCTGAAAACAATAGATAATTTTAGAAAAATTTGATTTTTTTATCAAGCCCAATAAATTAACAGTGTGGTCTGATAGTCAAATTGTGTAGAGTGATTGATAGTCAAACGGTGTAGAGTGATTGATAGTCAAATTGTGTAGAGTGATTGATAGTCAAATTGTGTAGAGTGATTGATAGTCGAACGGTGTAGAGTGATTGATAGTCAAATTGTGTAGAGTGATTGATAGTCAAATTGTGTAGAGTGATTGATAATCGAACGGTGTAGAGTGATTGATAGTCAAATTGTGTAGAGTGATTGATAGTCAAATTGTGTAGAGTGATTGATAGTCGAACGGTGTAGAGTGATTGATAGTCAAACGATGTAGAGTGATTGATAGTCAAACGATGTAGAGTGATTGATAGTCAAATTGTGTAGAGTGATTGATAGTCAAACGATGTAGAGTGATTGATAGTCAAACGATGTAGAGTGATTGATAGTCAAACGGTGTAGAGTGATTGATAGTCAAATTGTGTAGAGTGATTGATAGTCAAACGATGTAGAGTGATTGATAGTCAAACGATGTAGAGTGATTGATAGTCAAACGGTGTAGAGTGATTGATAGTCAAATTGTGTAGAGTGATTGATAGTCGAACGGTGTAGAGTGATTGATAGTCAAACGATGTAGAGTGATTGATAGTCAAATTGTGTAGAGTGATTGATAGTCAAATTGTGTAGAGTGATTGATAGTCAAATTGTGTAGAGTGATTGATAGTCGAACGGTGTAGAGTGATTGATAGTCGAACGGTGTAGAGTGATTGATAGTCAAATTGTGTAGAGTGATTGATAGTCAAATTGTGTAGAGTGATTGATAGTCAAACGGTGTAGAGTGATTGATAGTCAAACGATGTAGAGTGATTGATAGTCAAACGATGTAGAGTGATTGATAGTCAAATTGTGTAGAGTGATTGATAGTCAAACGATGTAGAGTGATTGATAGTCAAACGATGTAGAGTGATTGATAGTCAAACGGTGTAGAGTGATTGATAGTCAAACGGTGTAGAGTGATTGATAGTCAAATTGTGTAGAGTGATTGATAGTCGAACGGTGTAGAGTGATTGATAGTCAAACGGTGTAGAGTGATTGATAGTCAAACGGTGTAGAGTGATTGATAGTCAAATTGTGTAGAGTGATTGATAGTCAAACGATGTAGAGTGATTGATAGTCAAACGGTGTAGAGTGATTGATAGTCAAACGGTGTAGAGTGATTGATAGTCAAATTGTGTAGAGTGATTGATAGTTGAACGGTGTAGAGTGATTGATAGTCAAACGGTGTAGAGTGATTGATAGTCAAACGGTGTAGAGTGATTGATAGTCAAATTGTGTAGAGTGATTGATAGTCAAACGATGTAGAGTGATTGATAGTCAAATTGTGTAGAGTGATTGATAGTCAAACGGTGTAGAGTGATTGATAGTCAAATTGTGTAGAGTGATTGATAGTTGAACGGTGTAGAGTGATTGATAGTCAAACGGTGTAGAGTGATTGATAGTCAAATTGTGTAGAGTGATTGATAGTCAAATTGTGTAGAGTGATTGATAGTCAAACGGTGTAGAGTGATTGATAGTCAAACGATGTAGAGTGATTGATAGTCAAACGGTGTAGAGTGATTGATAGTCAAATTGTGTAGAGTGATTGATAGTCGAACGGTGTAGAGTGATTGATAGTCAAACGATGTAGAGTGATTGATAGTCAAATTGTGTAGAGTGATTGATAGTCAAATTGTGTAGAGTGATTGATAGTCAAATTGTGTAGAGTGATTGATAGTCGAACGGTGTAGAGTGATTGATAGTCGAACGGTGTAGAGTGATTGATAGTCAAATTGTGTAGAGTGATTGATAGTCAAATTGTGTAGAGTGATTGATAGTCAAACGGTGTAGAGTGATTGATAGTCAAACGATGTAGAGTGATTGATAGTCAAACGATGTAGAGTGATTGATAGTCAAATTGTGTAGAGTGATTGATAGTCAAACGATGTAGAGTGATTGATAGTCAAACGATGTAGAGTGATTGATAGTCAAACGGTGTAGAGTGATTGATAGTCAAACGGTGTAGAGTGATTGATAGTCAAATTGTGTAGAGTGATTGATAGTCGAACGGTGTAGAGTGATTGATAGTCAAACGGTGTAGAGTGATTGATAGTCAAACGGTGTAGAGTGATTGATAGTCAAATTGTGTAGAGTGATTGATAGTCAAACGATGTAGAGTGATTGATAGTCAAACGGTGTAGAGTGATTGATAGTCAAACGGTGTAGAGTGATTGATAGTCAAATTGTGTAGAGTGATTGATAGTTGAACGGTGTAGAGTGATTGATAGTCAAACGGTGTAGAGTGATTGATAGTCAAACGGTGTAGAGTGATTGATAGTCAAATTGTGTAGAGTGATTGATAGTCAAACGATGTAGAGTGATTGATAGTCAAACGGTTTAGAGTGATTGATAGTCAAACGGTGTAGAGTGATTGATAGTCAAATTGTGTAGAGTGATTGATAGTTGAACGGTGTAGAGTGATTGATAGTCAAACGGTGTAGAGTGATTGATAGTCAAATTGTGTAGAGTGATTGATAGTCAAATTGTGTAGAGTGATTGATAGTCAAACGGTGTAGAGTGATTGATAGTCAAATTGTGTAGAGTGATTGATAGTCAAATTGTGTAGAGTGATTGATAGTCAAACGGTGTAGAGTGATTGATAGTCAAATTGTGTACAGTGATTGATAGTCAAACGGTGTAGAGTGATTGATAGTCAAACGGTGTAGAGTGATTGATAGTCAAATTGTGTAGAGTGATTGATAGTCAAATTGTGTAGAGTGATTGATAGTCAAACGGTGTAGAGTGATTGATAGTCAAACGATGTAGAGTGATTGATAGTCAAACGGTGTAGAGTGATTGATAGTCAAACGGTGTAGAGTGATTGATAGTCAAATTGTGTAGAGTGATTGATAGTCGAACGGTGTAGAGTGATTGATAGTCAAACGGTGTAGAGTGATTGATAGTCAAACGGTGTAGAGTGATTGATAGTCAAATTGTGTAGAGTGATTGATAGTCAAACGGTGTAGAGTGATTGATAGTCAAATTGTGTAGAGTGATTGATAGTCGAACGGTGTAGAGTGATTGATAGTCAAATTGTGTAGAGTGATTGATAGTCAAACGGTGTAGAGTGATTGATAGTCAAATTGTGTAGAGTGATTGATATTCGAACTGTGTAGAGTGATTGATAGTCGAACGGTGTAGAGTGATTGATAGTCAAACGGTGTAGAGTGATTGATAGTCAAACGGTGTAGAGTGATTGATAGTCAAATTGTGTAGAGTGATTGATAGTCGAACGGTGTAGAGTGATTGATAGTCAAATTGTGTAGAGTGATTGATAGTCAAACGGTGTAGAGTGATTGATAGTCAAATTGTGTAGAGTGATTGATAGTCGAACGGTGTAGAGTGATTGATAGTCAAATTGTGTAGAGTGATTGATAGTCAAACGGTGTAGAGTGATTGATAGTCAAATTGTGTAGAGTGATTGATATTCGAACTGTGTAGAGTGATTGATAGTCGAACGGTGTAGAGTGATTGATAGTCAAACGGTGTAGAGTGATTGATAGTCAAACGGTGTAGAGTGATTGATAGTCAAATTGTGTAGAGTGATTGATAGTCGAACGGTGTAGAGTGATTGATAGTCAAATTGTGTAGAGTGATTGATAGTCAAACGGTGTAGAGTGATTGATAGTCAAATTGTGTAGAGTTCTTGATATTAGAACTGTGTAGAGTGATTAATAGTCGAACGATGTAGAGTGATTGATAGTCGAACGGTGTAGAGTGATTGATAGTCAAATTGTGTAGAGTGATTGATAGTCGAACGGTGTAGAGTGATTGATAGTCAAATTGTGTAGAGTGATTGATAGTCAAACGGTGTAGAGTGATTGATAGTCGAACGGTGTAGAGTGATTGATAGTCAAATTGTGTAGAGTGATTGATAGTCAAACGGTGTAAAGTGATTGATAGTCAAATTGTGTAGAGTGCTTGATATTCGAACTGTGTAGAGTGATTGATAGTCGAACGATGTAGAGTGATTGATAGTCGAACGGTGTAGAGTGATTGATAGTCAAATTGTGTAGAGTGATTGATAGTCAAATTGTGTAGAGTGATTGATAGTCAAACGGTGTAGTGTGATTGATAGTCGAACGGTGTAGAGTGATTGATAGTCGAACGGTGTAGAGTGATTGATAGTCAAATTGTGTAGAGTGATTGATAGTCAAATTGTGTAGAGTGATTGATAGTCAAACGGTGTAGTGTGATTGATAGTCGAACGGTGTAGAGTGATTGATAGTCAAATTGTGTAGAGTGATTGATAGTCAAACGATGTAGAGTGATTGATAGTCAAACGATGTAGAGTGATTGATAGTCAAACGGTGTAGAGTGATTGATAGTCAAATTGTGTAGGAGTGATTGATAGTCGAACGGTGTAGAGTGATTGATAGTCAAACGATGTAGAGTGATTGATAGTCAAATTGTGTAGAGTGATTGATAGTCAAATTGTGTAGAGTGATTGATAGTCAAATTGTGTAGAGTGATTGATAGTCGAACGGTGTAGAGTGATTGATAGTCGAACGGTGTAGAGTGATTGATAGTCAAATTGTGTAGAGTGATTGATAGTCAAATTGTGTAGAGTGATTGATAGTCAAACGGTGTAGAGTGATTGATAGTAGAGTGATTGATAGTCAAACGATGTAGAGTGATTGATAGTCAAACGATGTAGAGTGATTGATAGTCAAATTGTGTAGAGTGATTGATAGTCAAACGATGTAGAGTGATTGATAGTCAAACGATGTAGAGTGATTGATAGTCAAACGGTGTAGAGTGATTGATAGTCAAACGGTGTAGAGTGATTGATAGTCAAATTGTGTAGAGTGATTGATAGTCGAACGGTGTAGAGTGATTGATATTGCAAATTGTGTGGAGGATTGATAGTCAAACGGTGTAGAGTGATTGATAGTCAAATTGTGTAGAGTGATTGATAGTCAAACGATGTAGAGTGATTGATAGTCAAACGGTGTAGAGTGATTGATAGTCAAACGGTGTAGAGTGATTGATAGTCAAATTGTGTAGAGTGATTGATAGTTGAACGGTGTAGAGTGATTGATAGTCAAACGGTGTAGAGTGATTGATAGTCAAACGGTGTAGAGTGATTGATAGTCAAATTGTGTAGAGTGATTGATAGTCAAACGATGTAGAGTGATTGATAGTCAAATTGTGTAGAGTGATTGATAGTCAAACGGTGTAGAGTGATTGATAGTCAAATTGTGTAGAGTGATTGATAGTTAAACGGTGTAGAGTGATTGATAGTCAAACGGTGTAGAGTTGATTGATAGTCAAATTGTGTAGAGTGATTGATAGTCAAATTGTGTAGAGTGATTGATAGTCAAACGGTGTAGAGTGATTGATAGTCAAACGATGTAGAGTGATTGATAGTCAAACGGTGAGAGTGATTGATAGTCAAATTGTGTAGAGTGATTGATAGTCGAACGGTGTAGAGTGATTGATAGTCAAACGATGTAGAGTGATTGATAGTCAAATTGTGTAGAGTGATTGATAGTCAAATTGTGTAGAGTGATTGATAGTCAAATTGTGTAGAGTGATTGATAGTCGAACGGTGTAGAGTGATTGATAGTCGAACGGTGTAGAGTGATTGATAGTCAAATTGTGTAGAGTGATTGATAGTCAAATTGTGTAGAGTGATTGATAGTCAAACGGTGTAGAGTGATTGATAGTCAAACGATGTAGAGTGATTGATAGTCAAACGATGTAGAGTGATTGATAGTCAAATTGTGTAGAGTGATTGATAGTCAAACGATGTAGAGTGATTGATAGTCAAACGATGTAGAGTGATTGATAGTCAAACGGTGTAGAGTGATTGATAGTCAAACGGTGTAGAGTGATTGATAGTCAAATTGTGTAGAGTGATTGATAGTCGAACGGTGTAGAGTGATTGATAGTCAAACGGTGTAGAGTGATTGATAGTCAAACGGTGTAGAGTGATTGATAGTCAAATTGTGTAGAGTGATTGATAGTCAAACGATGTAGAGTGATTGATAGTCAAACGGTGTAGAGTGATTGATAGTCAAACGGTGTAGAGTGATTGATAGTCAAATTGTGTAGAGTGATTGATAGTTGAACGGTGTAGAGTGATTGATAGTCAAACGGTGTAGAGTGATTGATAGTCAAACGGTGTAGAGTGATTGATAGTCAAATTGTGTAGAGTGATTGATAGTCAAACGATGTAGAGTGATTGATAGTCAAACGGTGTAGAGTGATTGATAGTCAAACGGTGTAGAGTGATTGATAGTCAAATTGTGTAGAGTGATTGATAGTTGAACGGTGTAGAGTGATTGATAGTCAAACGGTGTAGAGTGATTGATAGTCAAATTGTGTAGAGTGATTGATAGTCAAATTGTGTAGAGTGATTGATAGTCAAACGGTGTAGAGTGATTGATAGTCAAATTGTGTAGAGTGATTGATAGTCAAATTGTGTAGAGTGATTGATAGTCAAACGGTGTAGAGTGATTGATAGTCAAATTGTGTACAGTGATTGATAGTCAAACGGTGTAGAGTGATTGATAGTCAAACGGTGTAGAGTGATTGATAGTCAAATTGTGTAGAGTGATTGATAGTCAAATTGTGTAGAGTGATTGATAGTCAAACGGTGTAGAGTGATTGATAGTCAAACGATGTAGAGTGATTGATAGTCAAACGGTGTAGAGTGATTGATAGTCAAACGGTGTAGAGTGATTGATAGTCAAATTGTGTAGAGTGATTGATAGTCGAACGGTGTAGAGTGATTGATAGTCAAACGGTGTAGAGTGATTGATAGTCAAACGGTGTAGAGTGATTGATAGTCAAATTGTGTAGAGTGATTGATAGTCAAACGGTGTAGAGTGATTGATAGTCAAATTGTGTAGAGTGATTGATAGTCGAACGGTGTAGAGTGATTGATAGTCAAATTGTGTAGAGTGATTGATAGTCAAACGGTGTAGAGTGATTGATAGTCAAATTGTGTAGAGTGATTGATATTCGAACTGTGTAGAGTGATTGATAGTCGAACGGTGTAGAGTGATTGATAGTCAAACGGTGTAGAGTGATTGATAGTCAAACGGTGTAGAGTGATTGATAGTCAAATTGTGTAGAGTGATTGATAGTCAAACGGTGTAGAGTGATTGATAGTCAAATTGTGTAGAGTGATTGATAGTCAAACGGTGTAGAGTGATTGATAGTCAAATTGTGTAGAGTGATTGATAGTCGAACGGTGTAGAGTGATTGATAGTCAAATTGTGTAGAGTGATTGATAGTCAAACGGTGTAGAGTGATTGATAGTCAAATTGTGTAGAGTGATTGATATTCGAACTGTGTAGAGTGATTGATAGTCGAACGGTGTAGAGTGATTGATAGTCAAACGGTGTAGAGTGATTGATAGTCAAACGGTGTAGAGTGATTGATAGTCAAATTGTGTAGAGTGATTGATAGTCGAACGGTGTAGAGTGATTGATAGTCAAATTGTGTAGAGTGATTGATAGTCAAACGGTGTAGAGTGATTGATAGTCAAATTGTGTAGAGTTCTTGATATTAGAACTGTGTAGAGTGATTAATAGTCGAACGATGTAGAGTGATTGATAGTCGAACGGTGTAGAGTGATTGATAGTCAAATTGTGTAGAGTGATTGATAGTCGAACGGTGTAGAGTGATTGATAGTCAAATTGTGTAGAGTGATTGATAGTCAAACGGTGTAGAGTGATTGATAGTCGAACGGTGTAGAGTGATTGATAGTCAAATTGTGTAGAGTGATTGATAGTCAAACGGTGTAAAGTGATTGATAGTCAAATTGTGTAGAGTGCTTGATATTCGAACTGTGTAGAGTGATTGATAGTCGAACGATGTAGAGTGATTGATAGTCGAACGGTGTAGAGTGATTGATAGTCAAATTGTGTAGAGTGATTGATAGTCAAATTGTGTAGAGTGATTGATAGTCAAACGGTGTAGTGTGATTGATAGTCGAACGGTGTAGAGTGATTGATAGTCGAACGGTGTAGAGTGATTGATAGTCAAATTGTGTAGAGTGATTGATAGTCAAATTGTGTAGAGTGATTGATAGTCAAACGGTGTAGTGTGATTGATAGTCGAACGGTGTAGAGTGATTGATAGTCAAATTGTGTAGAGTGATTGATAGTCGAACGGTGTAGAGTGATTGATAGTCAAATTGTGTAGAGTGATTGATAGTCAAACGGTGTAGAGTGATTGATAGTCAAACGGTGTAGAGTGATTGATAGTCAAATTGTGTAGAGTGATTGATAGTCGAACGGTGTAGAGTGATTGATAGTCAAATTGTGTAGAGTGATTGATAGTCAAACGGTGTAGAGTGATTGATAGTCAAATTGTGTAGAGTGCTTGATATTCGAACTGTGTAGAGTGATTGATAGTCGAACGATGTAGAGTGATTGATAGTCGAACGGTGTAGAGTGATTGATAGTCAAATTGTGTAGAGTGATTGATAGTCGAACGGTGTAGAGTGATTGATAGTCAAATTGTGTAGAGTGATTGATAGTCAAACGGTGTAGAGTGATTTATAGTCGAACGGTGTAGAGTGATTGATAGTCAAATTGTGTAGAGTGATTGATAGTCAAACGGTGTAGAGTGATTGATAGTCGAACGGTGTAGAGTGATTGATAGTCAAATGGTGTAGAGTGATTGATAGTCAAATTGTGTAGAGTGATTGATAGTCAAATTGTGTAGAGTGATTGATAGTCAAACGGTGTAGAGTGATTGATAGTCGAACGGTGTAGAGTGATTGATAGTCAAATTGTGTAGAGTGATTGATAGTCGAACGGTGTAGAGTGATTGATAGTCAAACGGTGTAGAGTGATTGATAGTCAAACGGTGTAGAGTGATTGATAGTCGAACGGTGTAGAGTGATTGATTGTCAAATTGTGTAGAGTGATTGATAGTCGAACGGTGTAGAGTGATTGATAGTCAAATTGTGTAGAGTGATTGATAGTCAAATTGTGTAGAGTGATTGATAGTCAAATTGTGTTGAGTGATTGATAGTCAAATTGTGTAGAGTGATTGATAGTCAAATTGTGTAGAGTGATTGATAGTCAAATTGTGTAGAGTGATTGATAGTCAAATTGTGTAGAGTGATTGATAGTCAAATTGTGTAGAGTGATTGATAGTCAAATTGTGTAGAGTGATTGATAGTCAAACGGTGTAGAGTGATTGATAGTCAAACGGTGTAGAGTGATTGATAGTCAAACGGTGTAGAGTGATTGATAGTCAAACGGTGTAGAGTGATTGATAGTCGAACGGTGTAGAGTGATTGATAGTCAAATGGTGTAGAGTGATTGATAGTCAAATTGTGTAGAGTGATTGATAAACAAATTGTGTAGAGTGATTGATAGTCAAACGGTGTAGAGTGATTGATAGTCGAACGGTGTAGAGTGATTGATAGTCAAATTGTGTAGAGTGATTGATAGTCAAATTGTGTAGAGTGATTGATAGTCAAACGGTGTAGAGTGATTGATAGTCAAACGGTGTAGAGTGATTGATAGTCAAACGGTGTAGTGTGATTGATAGTCAAATTGTGTAGAGTGATTGATAGTCAAATTGTGTAGAGTGATTGATAGTCAAACGGTGTAGAGTCATTGATAGTCAAACGGTGTAGAGTGATTGATAGTCGAACGGTGTAGAGTGATTGATAGTCAAATTGTGTAGAGTGATTGATAGTCAAACGGTGTAGAGTGATTGATAGTCGAACGGTGTAGAGTGATTGATAGTCAAATTGTGTAGAGTGATTGATAGTCAAATTGTGTAGAGTGATTGATAGTCAAACGGTGTAGAGTGATTGATAGTCGAACGATGTAGAGTGATTGATAGTCAAATTGTGTAGAGTGATTGATAGTCAAACGGTGTAGAGTGATTGATAGTCGAACGATGTAGAGTGATTGATAGTCAAACGGTGTAGAGTGATTGATAGTCAAACGGTGTAGAGTGATTGATAGTCGAACGATGTAGAGTGATTGATAGTCAAATTGTGTAGAGTGATTGATAGTCGAACGATGTAGAGTGATTGATAGTCGAACGATGTAGAGTGATTGATAGTCAAATTGTGTAGAGTGATTGATAGTCAAACGGTGTAGAGTGATTGACAGTCGAACGATGTAGAGTGATTGATAGTCAAATTGTGTAGAGTGATTGATAGTCGAACGATGTAGAGTGATTGATAGTCGAACGATGTAGAGTGATTAATAGTCAAATTGTGTAGAGTGATTGATAGTCGAACGATTTAGAGTGATTGATAGTCGAACGATGTAGAGTGATTGATAGTCAAATTGTGTAGAGTGATTGATAGTCAAACGGTGTAGAGTGATTGATGGTCGAACGGTGTAGAGTGATTGATAGTTAAATTGTGTAGAGTGATTGATATTCGAACGATGTAGAGTGATTGATATTCGAACTGTTTAGAGTGATTGATAGTCAAACGGTGTAGAGTGATTGATAGTCAAATTGTGTAGAGTGATTGATAGTCAAATTGTGTAGAGTGATTAATAGTCAAATTGTGTAGAGTGATTGATAGTCAAATTGTGTAGAGTGATTGATAGTCAAACGGTGTAGAGTGATTGATAGTCAAACGGTGTAGAGTGATTGATAGTCAAACGGTGTAGAGTGATTGATAGTCAAACGGTGTAGAGTGATTGATAGTCGAACGGTGTAGAGTGATTGATAGTCAAATGGTGTAGAGTGATTGATAGTCAAATTGTGTAGAGTGATTGATAAACAAATTGTGTAGAGTGATTGATAGTCAAACGGTGTAGAGTGATTGATAGTCGAACGGTGTAGAGTGATTGATAGTCAAATTGTGTAGAGTGATTGATAGTCAAATTGTGTAGAGTGATTGATAGTCAAACGGTGTAGAGTGATTGATAGTCAAACGGTGTAGAGTGATTGATAGTCAAACGGTGTAGTGTGATTGATAGTCAAATTGTGTAGAGTGATTGATAGTCAAATTGTGTAGAGTGATTGATAGTCAAACGGTGTAGAGTCATTGATAGTCAAACGGTGTAGAGTGATTGATAGTCGAACGGTGTAGAGTGATTGATAGTCAAATTGTGTAGAGTGATTGATAGTCAAACGGTGTAGAGTGATTGATAGTCGAACGGTGTAGAGTGATTGATAGTCAAATTGTGTAGAGTGATTGATAGTCAAATTGTGTAGAGTGATTGATAGTCAAACGGTGTAGAGTGATTGATAGTCGAACGATGTAGAGTGATTGATAGTCAAATTGTGTAGAGTGATTGATAGTCAAACGGTGTAGAGTGATTGATAGTCGAACGATGTAGAGTGATTGATAGTCAAACGGTGTAGAGTGATTGATAGTCAAACGGTGTAGAGTGATTGATAGTCGAACGATGTAGAGTGATTGATAGTCAAATTGTGTAGAGTGATTGATAGTCGAACGATGTAGAGTGATTGATAGTCGAACGATGTAGAGTGATTGATAGTCAAATTGTGTAGAGTGATTGATAGTCAAACGGTGTAGAGTGATTGACAGTCGAACGATGTAGAGTGATTGATAGTCAAATTGTGTAGAGTGATTGATAGTCGAACGATGTAGAGTGATTGATAGTCGAACGATGTAGAGTGATTAATAGTCAAATTGTGTAGAGTGATTGATAGTCGAACGATTTAGAGTGATTGATAGTCGAACGATGTAGAGTGATTGATAGTCAAATTGTGTAGAGTGATTGATAGTCAAACGGTGTAGAGTGATTGATGGTCGAACGGTGTAGAGTGATTGATAGTTAAATTGTGTAGAGTGATTGATATTCGAACGATGTAGAGTGATTGATATTCGAACTGTTTAGAGTGATTGATAGTCAAACGGTGTAGAGTGATTGATAGTTAAATTGTGTAGAGTGATTGATATTCGAACTGTGTAGAGTGATTGATAGTCAAACGGTGTAGAGTGATTGATAGTTAAATTGTGTAGAGTGATTGATAGTCGAACGGTGTAGAGTGATTGATAGTCAAATGGTGTAGAGTGATTGATAGTCAAACGGTGTAGAGTGATTGATTGTCGAACGATGTAGAGTGATTGATATTTGAACTGTTTAGAGTGATTGATAGTCGAACGGTGTAGAGTGATTGATAGTCAAATGGTGTAGAGTGATTTATAGTTAAACGGTGTAGAGTGATTGATTGTCGAACGATGTAGAGTGATTGATAGTTGAACGGTGTAGAGTGATTGATAGTCAAATGGTGTAGAGTGATTGATAGTCAAACGGTGTAGAGTGATTGATTGTCGAACGATGTAGAGTGATTGATAGTTGAACGGTGTAGAGTGATTGATAGTCAAACGGTGTAGAGTGATTGAAAGTCGACTTGAAAGTCCCGGGTTCAATCCTCAATGAAAAATAAGGGAATTTTTTTCAGGTGAAATTCGGTGTTAAATGACCCAAGTCTACCAAGCTTTAAATGTGTAGTTGAAATTAGTTGGGGAAGTCAAGGCGGCTGAGCGTTCTGCTAAGCTGACATCACCTTTACATGCTGTGGATACAGAAAGAAAAAAATATGCACACTTCATTTGCCCCGACGACCTATTATACAAAGGAAACTTTACAATAAATTGATGTTTACTCAATATCCAGTTGAGACTTCTAGACAGATACTGCGGTCCGCCATTTTGTTTTGACCGGCGTCTGCTGATTGTTCATGTAAGTGATGTGTACATGTAACTGAAATGATTTCAAATATACTCTCTATCCACTGCGTCTGCTGGTTATTCATGTGTACATGTAATTGAAATGATTTCAAATATACTCTCTATCCACTGCGTCTGCTGATTGTTCATGTAAGTGATGTGTGTGCTGTACATGCAATTGAAATGATTTCAAATATACTCTCTATCCATCTGATTTTTAGCCGGCCCGTCAACTATATTAAACTAAAAAGACCTGCTGTTAAAATAATTCTTCCCCTTTTTTATGGACTAGGTCAGTGTTGAGACGCCATGATGTAAACATGCACGGCTAAAGCGAAAACTTGCTCGTAAAAGCAATGTGCTAGTTTCTTGGTTTTGTTACCAAGGGTACACAGCATTACAAAAATAAATAAGGGGCCACACAGATGTCAAATGTTTGGGAAACACTGGACTAGGGTTACCTCCCCAGCCTGAGTCGATTCTGGGATTTGTACTTTTTCGGTCATTTCAATGTATCAAAACGGAAACCAAAGTTCCACATACAGAATGTTACGGACATGTAAGTGACTTATATGTGATATGGGATGCACATAGATAGTTTTGCGACATAAGATCACAATAATTAAAATAATTTTCAAGGTATAGGTAGAATTTTTTTTTATGAAGAATGTGACCAGAGCTATTACCTGTGTGCGTAGTACTCATAACTATACCATGACAATTATAATGATGATATTTAAAGACAGATATGATGAATGTGGCCAGAGCTATTATAATGATGATATTTAAAGACATATATAATGAATGTGGCCAGAGCTGATGATATTTAACGACATATATGATGAATGTGGTCAGAGCTATTAATTATAATGATGATATTTAAAGACATATATGATGAATGTGACCAGAGCTGATGATATTTAAAGACATATATGATGAATGTGGCCAGTGCTATTATAATGATGATATTTAAAGACATATATGATGAATGTGGCCAGTGCTATTATAATGATGATATTTAAAGACATATATGATGAATGTGGCCAAAGCTATTATAATGATGATATTTAAAGACAGATATGATGAATGTGGCCAGAGCTATTATAATGATGATATTTAAAGACAGATATGATGAATGTGGCCAGAGGTGATGATATTTAAAGACATATATGATGAATGTGACCAGAGCTGATGATATTTAAAGACATATATGATGAATGTGACCAGAGCTGATGATATTTAAAGACATATATGATGAATGTGACCAGAGCTGATGATATTTAAAGACATATATGATGAATGTGACCAGAGCTATTATAATGATGATATTTAAAGACATATATGATGAATGTGGCCAAAGCTATTATAATGATGATATTTAAAGACAGATATGATGAATGTGGCCAGAGCTGATGATATTTAAAGACATATATGATGAATGTGACCAGAGCTATTATAATGATGATATTTAAAGACAGATATGATGAATGTGGCCAGTGCTATTATAATGATGATATACAAAGACATATATGATGAATGTGGCCAGTGCTATTATAATGATGATATTTAAAGACATATATGATGAATGTGGCCAGTGCTATTATAATGATGATATTTAAAGACATATATGATGAATGTGGCCAGTGCTATTATAATGATGATATTTAAAATATGTTACAGCAGTAGGATTGTCTTTGTGAGCAACATAGAACAGATGCGGGTTAAAACTTTGTTCATTATGTGATAAATTAAAAAAAAAAATACTTGAAAAAGGACATACATACCCATTGAAACAGGTTGGTCAAGTAACGGACAGTGATCAAAAATAACCGGTGAGTGGTGACTGTACCGATCTTCTCACTCGCCTAGTGAGTAGAAAGGCGAAGATGAACTTGGTGAGTTGACTTTCAAAACTATAAAAATGATAGCTTACGAAAATTTTAAAATGGTTCGAACTAGTATTTCAGCAACGTACACAGATATTTATGTACTTTAAAGACAGTGTGTGCGTGTGTGTGTATGTGATTTTATAAAACAAATTCAAGCTCAGCATGTCAGGCTATCAATCAAAGGGGGTGGGGGGGGGGGTGGATAACTCTTTCCACATCCCCTCCCCTCCCTCCATTCCACCCCTTCCGTGTAGCCTTGAAGTTTAAGGCCACGTTTTAATTCAATACATTTTGTTGATCTACTGTTTGCAACGAAAGTCATAACTGGAAGTCGATACACTTATATTTGGGTTAAAATGTTTCAAACACACAACACAGAGAGAAAATATGAAACCTAGAAGAAATGTATGTTTGAAATTAATATATTGGTATTATTTTAACGCAATCAGGTGATGACGATAACATCATAAAAATACATTTTGGCATTTTGTTAAATATATATAAAAACATAAATCTCAGATGTCATTGACCTTATGTATGGCCACATCCGTTATAATACACTCTAACGAATGTTGTGGTCGGGGAACGAACGGACACAACATACATATTTCTCCCATTGCCTATCCAGAGTGGCTGACTTTGATTCATCAATTTGTATGGCTACAGCTTGAGCTAGTTATTTCATTCTTCATTTATTTGTTCCACAGTTAACAGTTAGAAACAATTTTCTGTAAGATAATGTTTTGTTTTTAATTAATTTGGTCAACATCACTCATTGTAATGTAGTACTTGACAAAGTTGGACTGATCTAAATAAGTAACACGTGTTTCAAAAAACCGAAAGAAGTAATACTTTCACTAAGTATTTGTTTGTAACATATTTCTGTATATGACTTACAACGACCTATATAGTCCATTAATATAAACTTTACTTGTCCCGAAGGTATTTATAGCGATTGTGCTGGCCTTGCTATTTTCTTGATGGTGCCAATCTTGCTATCTTCTCAACGGTGCTGGTCTTGCTATCTTCTCAACGGTACTTGTCTTGCTATC